>VWZI01001731.1:0-29908 GCA_013396835.1 Psilopogon haemacephalus | reverse complement strand
GCAGCTCTCCTAAGCGGCAAGGCTGACCCTTCTCTCCCCTTCTAATCCCTCTCCTATCTTCCTTAAATCTATCTCCCTCCTTCCGCGGTTTTCCCCTCGGTTCGAATAGGAGCGTTTTCCCCCCTTTGCCTCGCGCTCCCGCGGACGTTCATAGGCGCGATCGGGATTTGTCTTGCGTATAAGCTCTCTGTTTTCCCCTGTCCTGGTTGTTAAACGTTTATACCTGACGTTTAAGCCGTATTCGTGTTTTTTCTGCCGACCGAAACCTAAAGAACCGGCGAGGAGGGCATCGTTCCCCCTCTCGTCCCACGGGATATTGCGTTTGATTAGCTCATCCCGTGACACCCTCCTTATCTTAAACATAAGTGCTAGTACTTTCAAGCTCTCTAAATAGCCTAGAATTAGGTTGGTCAACCCTACCCACTTGATGACATCAGACTTTCCCAAGAAACCTCTAGCTTGTTCTCTCCACTGTATGCCTGCTATTAATTAAACTGCAAGTAACCCTCCAGCAGCCTTTCCTACAAAAGCTGATGCAAAAAGGTGCATCACATCCCCCTGAGCCTTCTCATCCTCTTGTAGCAGTTTTACTGCAGAAGAGAGAAATAAATCTCTTTCCTTGGCATTTCTCTTACCTATCACACATACATGGAATGATTTCTTCTGATGTCTTATGCTAGGTTCCTCCTATCCTCAGCCTTGGCTTTTTTGAATTTGTCCATTACAGAATCATGGAATCAGTCAGGGTTGGAAGGGACCTCAGGGATCATCTAGTTCCAACCCCCCTGCGATGTTACAGTCAATCTGCAATATCTAGTGGAGCTCATGAGGTCAACAGTGACCTTACCATTTAGTGTAGATGGCTTTTGATACACTTCCTATTATCTTTTGTCACTGATTAATTTTCTACCTGCATCACTAATACTAGCTCTTTAAACATACTTCTCTAAAAATTAAATATGTTATCCTGCTCTTCTCCTCCTTTCCTTCCTTCCTTCCTTCCTTCCTTCCTTCCTTCCTTCCTTCCTTCCTTCCTTCCTTCCTTCCTTCCGCCCTCCCTCCCTCCCTCCCTCCTCCCTTCCTTCCTTCCCATCCTAAGTAGATGCTACTATTTCTGTGGTTGTTCTCATTCACTCTCCACTTTCATTTTCCTAACAGTAATTTTGTAACTGTTCCTTGCTTCCTCCATTGCTTTTACCATTTTCTGAATCAAAAGTTTGGCATGAGCGCAAGAGCTGAGCGCACGCTGATTTAGCTTGTGGCAAACTTCTGATCACTAATTGGTTGGCATCACAGTAAAGAGTCAACTCAGGGGACACATGGGAAAATATATGGGATAGTCAGCATGATTTACATGAAAGTCAAGCCCCAGAAATGCACTGGAATTCTCTGAAAGAGTTAAAAAGCAGGTGGGAAAGTTTCGTCTAGAGAATATCTCTCCCTGTCCTCCTCCCCTTCATAAGTTTCACCACATGTGACTCCCAAACTAAGCTCTCCTGAGGGGAAGGTGAAGATCCTCTCAAGTGAAAAATTAAGATCCTCTCAAGGATATCGATGATTAATTACTAGTTAAGGGATATAAAATTAACATTAGGAATAAGTAGTCAGTTTCCACATCTCAGGAAGTTTGCCAGTGATGGTCTTCTGTTGAAAATCTTGTCCTCTTCAACATGAGGAGCACAACAACATGAATGGTCTGGCTGCGTTTTCTGTTTATCCAAAATTGCTCACTTCACCTGCAATCTGACTGTGAAGAACTGCAGGAGATACTGCATTTCTCAGTGAACAGGTAATAACAGACCAAACTAAATCCACTGTCAATAAATACAGAGCAAAGGACAGCACAGAGAAATAACCACACAATGTAGGTGACAAAAATGTGTTCCAAGGTAGCTATTACCACTTCCAAAGATGTCTTGCACTTGTCCCAGAAAACCTAATTTCCATACTTAGAAGCAGATTTAAGAAAAGAAAATGAAGCACTGAGGACTAACACTCAGCTCTGATGAGGCCACACCAAGTATTGTGTTCAGTTTTGGACACTTCATTACGAGAGAGAAGTGGAGGTGCTGGAGCCAGTGCAAAGGAGGGCAAGGAAGGTGGAGAAGGGCCAGCAGAATAAGTCTGATGAGGAGTGACAGAAGGAGCTGGGAATGGTTAGTTTGAAAAAGAGGAGGCTGAGGGCAGACCTCATTGCTGTATACAGCTACCTGCAAGGAGGTTGTGGAGAAGTTGGTGCTGGTGTCTTTTCACAGGTAATTAGTGATAGAGGAAGAAGGAATGACCTCCAGATGCAGCTGGGTAGGTTTAGGCTGGATATTAGGGGATTTTTTTTTCAGAGTAAGAGCAGTCAGGCATTGGAATTGGCTGCCCAGGAAGGTGGTGGAGTCACTAACCCGGGGTGTATTTAAAAGTCGTTTGGATGTGGTGCTTGGGGCTGTGGTTTAGGGTTAAGCTTGTAGAGTAGGGTTCTGGGTTGGACTTGGTGATCCTGAGGGTCTTTTCCAAACTGAATGATTCTGTGATTCTGTGGGAAAAATGAACAAACCTGAGAGCATTATTACCTAACTCTTTCACAGAGTGTACAATTCACTTCAGCCCCCTCAGAAAATAAAGATAACAACTATTACACAATATCTTAAAATTTCTTAAGGAACATAAGAAACATAGATTGGCAGCAGAGCACATTATGCATCACAGCCAAAACCAGAAAAAATTGCTCAGGTGCTTTGGTTTTTTTGTTATTATTATTAGTGCACCACAACTTAGCTTTTCACAGAAATTAAGTTCTCGCTCCAGAAAAAAAAAAATAATTAAAAAAATTCAAACAATAAAAAAAACCCAAACAAGCAAACAAACAAAAAAAAATATTAAGAGGGGAAGGGTGTAAAATAAGTAATTTTGGGCAAGAAGGAACAGATGGAAATGCAGGAGTGTGAAAACCAAGACCTGGGCCAGTATCACAAAAGGGCTGAAGAAAATAGAAGTCAATATTGTCTCATGCAGTTATGCTAACCTAAGGCAGGTGAAAATCAAGCTGGTGGGATGAAAGTGGCAAGAGACGGAGATGAAGCCTGTGAGATGAGGACCGAAGGAAGACAAGGAAGGAAGGTAAATACAAGTGATGGGGAGAGAGTCACAGCTGAGTGGCAGAGAAGCCATTAGAGCCAGTACTGTACATAATAAGATAAATCTATTGCTAGCTTGCTAGGTTTACACAAATTTTACAGAAACATGAAGCTCCTGGTGGATGAAAAAGTGTTACATTGCCATCTAGAGCAGAAAAGAGGAAAATATATATGAAAATGCTAGGTGAGCACAGCTGCTTTGGAATAAATGAAATGTATATTTTTAAACGCCTCAAAGAGGGAAGCGTTCAGAACCTCTTCGACCAGGAAATCCCCCAGAAACAGTAAGGATGCTTTATGTCAAACCCTCACATTGAAGAGAAATCCCCAGTCAGTACGAGTCAGGACCAGAGCCTTAGCACCATGTGGCCTGCAGATGAGCCTCAAACTAATAGGTTAGAGAAGGAAAAAAAATAAAATAGCTACAGGAAGAAAATAATTGATTTGACAAGGCAGATGTGACAAATAGTCTTGTCTGGCATCTTTTTTTTTTCTTAAAGGGCCAGAGGCTTCAGAGGAAAGCCTGTAGAGAATTCATTTGTTAGCCTTTGCTCAGAGTATTGAGAGACTGATGCATGGAGATGTTTTGAGTTTAGTGGGACGAAAACCATGGGTACAGGGTGCAACCAAACTAGTGTAAAGTTACTGGTAGGCACAGATAACTGCTGAAGGTCTAAAGAAATGAAACTTGGCAGATGTTTTTGTTAGAGATAATGAGTATCTAGGAGCTAAGTAGTGTCCAGCAAAAGGAATGTAAGCTTTGCCTGAGTATGGAGTTGTGTCCTGATAAAGTTTTGCTAGCCAATTGCTTCTGTACAGTAGTTGCACTAACCAATCATTATTTGACACACTGTAAAAGTTTTGATTTTTAGAATATATAAGCTGGTGCTTTGCACGCAATAAACGGACACCTTATCTGCATCAAGTACCGTCCCGTCTCTCCATCGCTGTCAAAAGCCCAAGAAACTTTTCAAAGAAAAAAATTATCCATTGAGGTTTCTGTTTGTAGTGACCTGCCCCCCCACCTTTTGAAACCCCGGCTAAAACTCAGATAAACACACTGGAAGTTAATAAATGAAGCTTTATATTTACAGCAATGCAAATATACAAGCAAATATTTACAACATATAACAGATATTTACAGAAATATACAGTAAAAAAGAAATACAGACACCACACCCCTCCTGGAGACCAAAATCCCCAAGAGAGGGAAACCAAACCCCCCACCACCACCTTTCCCTCCTTCCCCCAGCTTTATCTCACCACTTGATGATGCTGCAGATAAGCTGAAGATCGGTCAGAAAGATTAGTGGCAGGAAGGAATGAATGGTTTTAGTAATTTTACTCTGAATTAGTTCAAAGGCAGAGAGACAAAGGAAAAAAGCTGCTGAAGCCTGCACGGACCCAGAGCCGACTGAACTGCACAAGCACACTGGCTTATCTGGATGTTTTGGGAACATTCTCAAAACAACCTTCTTTCTTCTCTCTCAGTCAAACTGGGTGAAGTGGCACGGTGTTTAATTTCTCACTCAAATTCTCCAATTAGCTCAAACCAACACACTGTTGTTTAAGTAACCCAAATAAATGCTAGGTTCCTGCGCAACAGAATAAAACTTCATTCCATTTCACTAAAAGTTTATTCAATTTCAATATCAGTTTTCATGCCGTTGATCAAATGCATGCATCCTCTCTGCAGCAATATAAATACACGTCAGTAAGTGACTTGGAAAAATAAAGTGACTAGGAAAAATAAAGTGACTAGGAAAAATATAACATACTTTCTAAACTATTATAAGACCTTAAAAAAAAAAAAAAATAAGGGAAATATTTCAAGGTACTCTTAGAATCATAGAATGGTTTAGGTCAGAAGGGAACTCAAAGATCATACAGTTCCAACCGCCCCGACATAGGCAGGAACACCTCCCATTAGAACAGGTCAGTCAAGGTCTCATCCAACCTGGCCTTGAATACCTCCAGGGAGGGAGCATCCACAACCTCCCTGGGCAACCCGTTCCAGTGAGTCCTAGAACCATAGAATCATAGAATCAATCAGGATTGGGGAACACGGGATAGCTATTAATATAGAATGGTAGAATCACAGAATGGTTTAGATTGGAAGGGAACTCAAAGATCACCCAGTTCCAACATAGGCAGGGACACCTCCCACTAGAACAGGTCACTCAAGGCCTCATCCAACCTGGCATTCAACACCTCCAGGGAAGGAGCAGCCACAACCTCCCTGGGCATCCTGTTCCAGTGTCTCAGCACCCTCACTGTGAAGAACTTCCTCCTAACATCCCATTTAAATCTCCCTTCTGCCAAGTTAAACCCATTACCCCTCGTCCTGTCATTACAAGACCTTGTGAATAGTCCCTCCCCAGTCCTCCTAGAGTCCCCTTCAGATATTGGAAGGCCACTCCAGGGTCTCCTGGAAGCCTTCTCTTCTGCAGGCTGAAAAGCCACAGCTCTCATAGCCTGTCCTCATAGATGGTTGGTTCCTATACAACAGAATAGAAGTTTATTCAGTTTCAATATCAGTTTTCATGCCACTGATAAAATGCATGCATTCTCTCTGCAACAATATAAACACAAGTCAATTAAGTGGTCACTAGGAAAAAAATAAAGCATACTACCTAAAATATTATGAGGCAAGACCTTAAAAAAAAAAAAAAAAAAGAAAAAGGCTAAGGAAAACATTTCAAGGTGCTCTTCACGAAGTCAACAGTTTCACAAATTTAATGAACTTCCTGACTTCTAAATTTCAATGCAAGCTACAACAGTTTGTGAATACTCAAAGAGCTAAAATGTCCCCTGCACTGCACTGCTACTGGCTGATAGCTTTTATCTGTGGTAGGAATGCAGCTGTTGGAATCAAGGTTGTTACTCAGTGAATGCGTTTGCAGAATCACAGGATATCAGGGGTTGGAAGGGACCCGAAGAGGTCATTGAGTCCAACCCCCCTGCCAGAGCAGGACCAGACAATCAACAGATCCCCAGATTAGCAAAGTACATACTTATGAGCAATGAAGTGCAGAAGGGAGAGGAAGGTGGTCTGGCTGCTTCAGGGAAGTGATGCTGGCCCTCTGGAGCCCTTTCTTTGCACATCTCCACCACACACGAGTGCAGCATCATGAATGCAGGAGAAGAGTGAACCACCTCCAGCTCTGACTCCACTGCCAGCATCCAAACTGCCTTCCCCATTGGCTCCAGTACAAATATTCACATCATCCAGCCCCATGTGTCGTGACTGCCTCCATCTCACATAGCAGGTCAGGGTTCCCCATGACCCAGTCTCACCTACATAGAATTGTAGAATCATAGAATCAGTCAGGGTGGGAAGGCACCACAAAGATCATATAGTTCCAAACCCCCCTCCCATGCCCAGGGACACCCTACCCTAGAGCAGGCTGCCCACAGCCTCTGCCAGCCTGGCTGAAAACACCTCCAGGGATGTGTCCTCAACCATACCCATGGGCAACCCATTCCAAGGTCTCACCACTCTCATACTGAACAACTTTCTCTTCACATCCAGTCTGAATCTCCCCACCTCCAGCTTTGCTCCATTCCCCCTAGTCCTGGCACTACCTGAGAGTCTAAGAAGTTCCTCCCCAGCTTTTTTGTAGCCCCCTTCAGATCCTGGAAGGCCACAAGAAGGTCACCTGGGAGCCTCCTCTTCTCCAAACTGAACAGCCCCAACTCTTTCAGTCTGTCCTCATAGGAGATCTGCTCCAGCCCTCTGATCATCCTCGTGGCCCTTCTCTGGACATGCTCCAGCATATCCACATCCCTCTTTTAATAGGGGCTCCAGAACTGGGTACAGTACTCCAGGTAAGGTCTCACTAGGGTGGAGCAGAGGAGGAGTATCACCTCCCTCCACCTGCTGCCCACACTTCTCCTGACCATCACTGTTTTAAATGAAGATGTGATAAGGAGAGGCACCTGTGTCCACCGTGGCACAAAGCACAGCAATGCCTTCAACTTTTTAAAGTATCAATGCCTGTGGCAGTCCATACAAGTAACACAAAGCACAGCAGTACCTTCAACTTTTTAAAGCAGTGATGCCCGTGGCAGTCCATACAACAGTCAATTTGCAGTCTTCCAGGGCACTCAGTAGCTTCCAACTGTTACACTGTCTTCCCTTTCACAACCTCCACAAATCTGGTAAGTCACAACAGCCAGAACTGTTTGCTTAGGACTGAGCAAGAGTAAAATTGAATTACTTCTTGTTATTAGAGAAATTTGTCCCAGAGGAAGGTGTTGAAACCGCTGAAGCAAGAAAGTGAGAGAGCATTTTATGGCTCAGTGCATTATGAATGGTCCATGAATACACAGACAAAGTAGTCTCCAAAGCTACCAGGCTCCAGCTATGGGCTCCATGTTGATTAAAAGATTATAAATGGTCGGACACATGCTCCTGCTCTGTTCTCCAGGAGTTTATGACTCCTTTTCATTTTGCAGTGCTCAGTGGCAAGGCTTGCCCGGTTCAGGCATGCAGCGAGGCTCCAATTGTTTACCTTAGTTGATTCAAGCTGGCATGTTTGGAAATTATTATATCCATTTGTTCTGCTAGATGTTTTGTTTCCCTTGCTTATCCTTCTTAATTTCTCGCTTCTCCCATTATTGGTCTTATGACTAAAAGCTTTAATTTATTCACCCCGCAATGCTTTTGCACACATCTTCTGTCATTCATGACGCATTGTCTCCATTGTCTCCCGGTATCTCCAGGGTGCAGTAAGAAGAATGGAGAATATAAAAAGTTGCACCACGTATTACTTCATACGTCTGCCTGAGACTTCAGCTGTTTGAACTTCCATGCACTCTAATGGAGCAGACTTTTCCCCCCGCTGAAATTATTCAGTCATGAAAGTTTAATAGTAGGTGTGAGCCCGCACAGTATCAAAGTGCAAAACCAGGAATGTTAGCAGACACAAGAAAATTTAATCAAGGTACATCTTAGTACTTCCATAAATCTGAGGAGAAAGTGATCAGAATAAGCAAGATAATCCCTGCATTCTTTATATATCCTTCTGCCTCCGTTTTCTTGGCCTGTCTTCTTGCCCAAAGTTTGATTTTCTTATTTTTTGCTCATACTTTCATACGTGGGGATTTCTTTTTTTTTTTTTTGTCTCTGTCCTCACACAAGTGTAGTTCAGTTTTGAGAGGAAAATAGTGTTCAATCAATATGAGGAAAGTTGTGTTCGATCAATATGTCAATAACCTAAAGTTCACACTGACAAATCCTCACTCCTGAGCATATGTAGTGGTTTAGCAGTTAACTGCCCCCCCACCTTTTTATAAACCCTGGCTAGGACTCAGAAACACTGGAAGTTGATAAATGAAGCTTCATATTTACAGCAATGCACAATATACAAGCAAATATTTACAAGGTATAACAGATATGTACAGATATATACAATGAAAAGGTAATACAGAAACACCACAGCCCTCCCAGAGACCCAAATCCCCAAGAGGGGTAACCAACCACCCCCTACCACCATTCCCCCCTTCCCCAATCTTATGTCACCACCTGTTGATGCTGAAGATAAGCAGAGATAGATCAGCCAGGGGGATTAGTAGTAGGAAAGTAGTTAGTAGAATTACTGAGAATTAGCTACCAAGGCAGAGACAAAGGAGACCATGCAAAAGAAGCAGCCGCAGCCACAGAGGTCAGAAACCGTCTGATATCTAAGGTTTTGGGTACAATTCTTAAAAACAACTTTTTTTTTTTTTTCTTTCTCAGTAAAGCTCTGGGCGAAGTGCCATGCTGTGTTTTCCTCTCTCAGCCAATAGTCTAATTTCTCACTGAAATCCTCCAATTAGTTCAAACCAGCACAGCATGCAAGAACATCATCCACTACCCACATAAGAACAAAAAAAAAAAATCCCCAAACGGTAGAAACCTTTCTGCTTTAAAAAAGTCTCAGATATTTTGTCAGGATCTTATTGGATTTGGACTCCTTTTTAATCCATTTCAATTACTCTTAAGCAACAATTACTCTTAAGCAATATTCTCTACAGTTGCTTAAGTTACTAAATACTCAGATGTCATCTTGACAACTGTCTCAGATGGATTTTGCTAACATGATGTGGTGGTTTAGACAGTTACCTACCCCCACACACACACCTTTTATAAACCCTGGCTAGAACTCAGGACACTGGAAGTTAATAAATGAAGCTTTATATTTACAGCAATGCACAATATACAAGCAAATATTTGCAAGATATAACAGATATTTACAGATATATACAGTGAAAAGGTAATACAGACACCACACCCCTCCTGGTGACCAAAATCCCCAAGAGAGGGTAACCAAACCCCTCCCTACCACCTTTCCCCCCTTCCCCAGTCTTATCTCACCACCAGTTGATGCTGCAGATAAGCTGAAGATTGGTCAGAGGGATTAGTAAGAGGAAGGAGTTAGTAGTTTTACTCTGAATTAGCTAAAAGACAGAGAGACAAAGGAGAAGCAGCCGCAGCACTGAACAGACAGAAACAGTCTGCTAATCTGGTTGTTTTGAGAACAGTTCTTAAAACTACTTTTTATTTTTCTTTCCTCAGTAAAACTCAGTGAAGTGACACACTGTGTTTGTCTCTCTCAGCCAATAGTCTAATTTCTCATTCAAATCCTCCAATTAGCTCAAACCAACACACATGACTAAAAGATTCAAGGCATGGCCTGGCCCACCAAAGCCAAAATCTTTGAAAAGAAAGCCCAGAGGGAAGTCCTGCTATCCCAGTTTTATATCTGCAGCCTTTCCTGCTGCAGTAGGGGAATAGCCATAAGGTATCCTCTGCAGATGTCTTCCAACAGAATCACTAAAAAGAGAATTGGCTTGTTGAGATTCAATATTTCACGTTCTGAAAGAAAAAGAGAATACCAAAATCTTGCTAAACTGAAAGGGTTTGCTATACATAGCAAGGAAGTAGCAAGTAAAAGCCAACAGAGTACTGCATTCAGTTTTGGGGCCCCCAGCTTAAGAGGGACAGGGATGTGCTGGAGAAGGTCCAGTGGAGTGCTATGAGGATGATTAGGAGACTGGAGCACTGCCTGATGAGGAGAGGCTGAGGGACCTAGGGCTGATTAGTCTGAAGAAGAGAAGACTGAGATGGGGTTTAATGAATGTTTATAAATATCTGAGGGCTGGTCAGGGAGGGGTGACAGGCTCCCAGAGATAGGGCAAGGAGCAATGTTTGTAAGCTGCAGCAGAGGAGGTTCCACTTCAACACAAGGGAAAACATCTTTACTGTAAGGGTCACAGAGCACTGGAACAGGCTCCCCAGAGGGGTTGTGGAGTCACCTTCTCTGGAGACTTTCAAGAACTGTCTGGATGTGTTCCTGTGTGAGAACTGTCTGGATGTGTTCCTGTGTGATGTGAGCTAGATTGCACGGTCCTGCTTTGGCAGGGTGGTTGGGCTTGATGAGTTCCTTGGTTCCCTTCCAACCCCTGACATCCTGTGACCCTGTGATCCTGTGAACAGAGCCAAACTCTCAACAGAGATTCTCTGATTGCAATTTTTGTGAGGTGAGTGCTAACAAAATTACTTCTTTGAACCAGTTTTGCCTTAACCATCATCACTTGGGCTGTGAGGAACACCTGTAGCTCTCCTCCTTCAGCCACTGTTGCAGAATATCTCTGAGAAGCAGAATTGGGGCAGTGAACAATCCACTGCCGCGAGTATGAAGTACAGCGGAACACCTGTGAAGTCTAAGTGCAGCCGGAACTGGAACGGAAGAGAAACAGAGATGCAGAGTGGGACAGTTCCTGCTTCTAAAAAAAAGTTACCCAGAAGTTTCTCGATAACTGTGAAGTCATTTGTTTTTGTACCATAACCAATTACTGTCTTCCACATATGATCCTCTGTGCCAATTCCCTTGCTTGCTCTGTAACCACCCCATCTTGGGTATATAAGCTTAATGAACTTGTATTAAGTAGTAGTAGCTGCTGTTGTATGTAGTGGTAGCAGTGGTAATAAAGGAGGACGAGCGTATAACCGTATTGGTAAACAGCCTCGCTTCGGCTGCGCTCGCCGTCAGCTATTTGCAATTGAACTTTAACAGCTTACCTGCAAGCCACCTCTTACAATTGGACAGTAATATCAGAGAACAAATGTTTTGAAAAGGATCTGGAAAACAATGGAAGGCTAATTAAGCCCATTTGCTCTCTGAAGCTATGCATAAATTACAAGCCTCCTTGTACCTTTAAGGACAAGTTAGGAACAAGGGCATCAAAAGACGATCTACACAGACATTCTACAGCCAGGGAAAAAAAAATGCAAGCAGTATATACAAAAAATAAAGTCAAGTTAGAGGTCTCCTGTTACTGGGAAAATGCACACAACAGACATAGCAAGTTGCTGGGTTTTTTTTCCCCAAGCATCACTGTTATGAATTGCTAAGAATTTTGTGGAAGTGGCCAAAAGTCTGACACCCCAGAGTAGCCCCTCTTGATCTTCATCACAAGCTCTGGCATTAGAGGACTGCCTTAGAAAAAGAGCTTGCCTCCTTCAAAATGCAAATGTGCTTTTCTGCCTAAGGGACCACCTAGTTATTGTGATGATTACTTCTGGCTAACCTGCAAGTTCTGAGCTTCTGGAGGCTAATTAGAATGCATCTCTTAACCACAGCTGTCATAATGAGGCGCACCACTACCTCTTTCTTATTACTTCAGCCAGTGCTCAGGTTTCAAAACCCATCCTTTCAGAAAAGCACAACCACAACAACAACAAAAAAATATTCAGCCTATATTCAGATCACTGCACCTATATAAATGCACTCTTAAAAACGTAGCAGTGCTAATTGCAGTCATTTTATCAGCCCGAGCATTTTCTACATCGAGCTCCGAATTAATATCTCCTTTCCACAATAGCTCTTCTGCCCCTTCTGTAATGTCATTCTGTAGAATTTGTCAAGATTTTTCTGTTTTTTCACAGAATCACAGAAACATCCCCAGGTTGGAAAAGCCCCTCAGGATCACCAAGCCCAACCTACAACCCTACTCTACAAGATTCACCTTAAACCATATCCTGAAGCACCACATCTGAACGACCTTTAAGCACATGCAGGATGAGTGAATCTATCACCTCCCTGGTCAGCTCATTCCAGTGCCTGACCACTCTTCCCATGAAAATCTTTTTCCTAATGTCCAATCTAAACATCCCCAGCCCCAGCCTGTGGCCATTCCCCCTTGATCAGCCTCCACTTTTTCCAAAGACACAGAAGGGAATGTGGCTCATTGGAAACTAAGATTGCCAGGTTAAGCACCACCTTGTGCTTTCATGGTTTTCACTTGTGTAATGAGAATGAGATTTATGTCTCTAACCTTGAAATATTCTTGACCAATTATTTACTTAATATTTATGTTAAATTGTCTATGGTTGCAGCACAGACTATGAAAGCAACCAAGAAAAAATAAAAATAAAAAAAAATCTGCAGGTGGCCTGTAAAGCTAATTTTGAAGTTAGCTGCACTAAGCTCATGCAGTGGTCCTGCAGAATATTAATATAGTGTTATAAACTACAGTACCCTCAGGGTGTTCACCTGCCATGGAATTTAATTTACTTCATATCTCATCTAATAGACTGAATCTCATCTATTAGGTAAATATAATGTGAATGTGTTCCCTTGTTTCTCTGAGGAGTTTATTGGTGAAACCTGGCAAGCCGTTCCCACAGAATCCTCCACTGCTATAATTAGCTTGAAACTGAGCTATTGTGCCCTTTTCTGTATTAAGCAACACAGGATATACACTCTAGATGCAAAATAGCACTGTGTGCAGTCAGGCTAGCAGCTGCATCGCTCATGCACCACGTTTATGTTTGCTCTTGGTACTGCAAAGATGAAAAACTGCAGCAGCCTCTGGAGGTTTGCTGTGACTCTGCTGTGCAGGATGCTCTGCCAGCCAAGAGGAGCTCTTCCCTGTGCCAACTCTGTGCTCTGTCCTTGGTGTCTTAGAATCATAGAATCAGTCAAGGTTGGAAGGGACCACAAGGTTCATCTAGTTCCAACCCCCCTGCCATGCCCAGGGACACCCTACCCTACATCAGGCTGGACAAAGCTTCATCCAGCCTGGCTGCAAACACCTCCAGGGATGTGGCCCCAACCACCTCTCTGGGCAACCCATTCCAAGGTCTCACCACTCTAATGCTCAACAACTTCCTCCTCACGTCCAATCTGAATCTCCCCACCTCCAGCTTTGCTCCATTCCCCCTAGTCCTGTCACTACCTGAGGGCCTAAAAAGTCCCTCCCCAGCTTTACCGTAGGCCTCCTTCAGATCCTAGAAGGCCACAAGAGGGTAACATCGGAGCCTCCTCTACTCCAAACTGAACAGCCCCAACTCTTTCAGTCTGTCGTCACAGGAGAGATGCTCCAGCTTTCTGATCATCCTCGTGGCCCTTCTCTGCACACTCTCCAGAATGTCCACATCCCTCTTGTAATAGGGACTCCAAAACTGGAAGCAGTATTCCACATGAGGTCTCACCAGGGCGGAGTGGAGGGGGAGAATCATCTCCCTCGACCAGCTGGTCACACTTCTGATGCAGCCCAGGCTCTGCTTGGCTTTCTGGGATGCAAGTGCACACTGCTGCCTCATGTTGAGTTTCTCCTCCTCCAGCACCCCCACGTCCCTCTCCTCAGGGCTACTCTTCAGCCAGTCACTGCCCATCCTGGAGTTGTTCTTGGGATTGCCTTGACCCAGATGCACTACCTTGCATTTGGCCCTCTTGAGCCTCATGAGGTTGGCTTGTGCCCACCTCTGCAGCCTGTCCAGGTCCCTCTGGATGCCATCCATGCCCTCCATCATGTCTGCTGCACCACACAGCTTGGGCTCGTCAGCAAACTTGCTGAGGCTGCACTCAATGCATTTGTCCATGTTGCCCACAAAAATGTTGAACAAGACTGGTCTCAGGACTGACCCTGAGACTCTGCTTGTCACTGGTCTCTTTGGATGGGGCCATCAAGCCAGTTCTTTATCCATCTGGTGGTCCACTCATCAAACCTATGTGTCACCAACTTGGAGACCAGGATGTGGTGCGAGACAGTGTCAAACACTCTGCTTATGTCCAGGTAAATGACATCAGTTGCTTGCCCCTCATCTATTAATGTTGTGACCTGTTCATAGAAGGCCACCAGGACCATCTGCTTCCAACCATGAGCAGAGAGACCTCACAGTAGATCAGGTTGCTTAGATCCCCATCCACCCTGGCCTTAAAAAACTTTGGTGAGGCCACATCTGCAAGCTGATTGTGAAGAACTGCAAGAGATACTGCGTTTCTCAGTGAACAGACCAAATCCACTGTCAGTAAATCCAGAGCAAAGGACAGCACAGAGAAATAACCACACAATGCAGGTGACAAAAATGTGTTCCAAGGTAGCTATTACCACTTCCAAAGATGTCTTGCACTTGTCTCGGAAAATATAATTTCCATACTTAGACGTAGATTGAAAAAGAAAATGAAGCACTGAGGACTAACACTCAGCTCTGATGAGGCCACACCAAGTATCGTGTTCAGTTTTGGACACTTCGTTACAAGAGAGACATGGAGGTGCTGGTGCCAGTGCAGAGGAAGGCAAGGAAGATGTAGAAGGGTCAGCAGAATAAATCTGATGAGGAGTGACAGAAGGAGCTGGGGCTGGTTAGTTTGAAAAAGAGGAGGCTGAGGGCAGACCTCATTGCTGTCTACAGCTACCTGCAAGGAGGTTGCGTAGAGGTTGGTGCTGGTCTCTTGTCACAGATAATTAGTGATAGAACAAGATACAGCAGAGATGAAAAAAGAGATAGCTGAATAATATGAAGATGAAATTATTCTTTTACTGTGGGAGCAAACTGCTTGAGAGAATCAGGAGTGAAACAAGAAGCATTTGCAGTGCATATTCCTGGTGATGTAATAGTTTAGAGCTGGGCTACCTTTAAAGGCAATTAAATTTGTCTCAGACACAATCCCAACGACTTTTAAAGTTATCTCCCTTTAAGTTTATTAAAGCTCTTTTTTATTGCTGTGTTGATATAATATTTGGGAGTTTGAGGAAGAGGAAACTAATGGGAGATCTCATTGCTGCCTACAACTACCTGATGGGATGTTGTGGAGAGGCTGCTGCAGGTCTCTTCTCACAGGTAATTGGAGAAAGAACAATGGGGAATGGCCTCAAGCTGAGACTAGGGAGGCTTAGATTGGACATAAGGAAAAGGTTTTTTCACAGAAAGAATGGTCAGGCACTGGAATAAGCTGCCCAGGGTGGTGGTGGAGTCACCAACTGTGGATATGTTTAAGGATCATTTGGATGTGGTGCTTCAGGATATGCTTTAAGGTGAATCTTGTAGAGTAGGGTTGTAGGTTGGACTTGGTGATCCTGAGGGGATTTTCCAACCTGGATATTTCTGCACCTTCCTGAGAAACTTTGTGAGGTTTTCTGCATTTAGAATAGAATAGAATCAGCCAGGTTGGAAGAGAACTCCAAGATCATCCAGTCCAACCTAGCACCCACCTCTATCCAATCAACTAGAGCATGGCACTAAGTGCTCCACCCAGGCTTTGCTTGAACATCTTCAGGGATGGTGACTCCACCACCTCCCTGGGCAACCCATTCCAATGCCAATCACTTTCTCTGTGAAGAACTCTTCCTAACATCCAGCCTGTACCTCCCCTGGCACAACTTGAGACTTTGTCCCCTCATTCTGTTGCTGGTTGCTTGGGAGAAGAAACCAACCCCACCTGGCTACAACCTTCCTTTAGGTAGTTGTAGACCTTAATGAGCTCACCCCTGAGCCTCCACTTCCCTAACCCAATCCCCACCTGGCTGCTCCAGTGTCTCACCACGCTCATGGTGGAGAACTTCTTCCTAGCATCCAAGCTGAATCCACCCACTTCTTGTGTTGCTCCCTTCCCCCTAGCCCTAATCTAACATCCTGAAAACTGATACAACCTTCTGCCCAAGCAGGACCAATTTTTGGAAGGTTATGTGAAAGATCAAGCCAACTGAAAACGAACCTGGTAGTGTGGATACCCAGATTCATAATGAAACAGATATGCTGTATCAAGACCTGGAGATAAAGAAGCCTTGGTAATCCAGGAAACAGAATGCAGGAAAAACAGTAAGGGTTTAAGGGTTGACACACAAGCTCTAAGTGTTGGCCATGCAGGAATGTGTGGTGTCTGGTGGAGCTAGGAGCAGGATGGCCTTAGAGGTTGTAAAAACTCTGATAAAAAAGGTAAAACAAAGAACCCACAGTTTTCTGATGTTAAGCAGATGTAGTTTTGTATCAAGTAGAGATGTGTGACTACATATTTTTTGTTAAGCCAATCACTGTATTAGCTTCAGCTACTCGGATAGGTAAATAGCCAATAGAATCGTTACAGGCTGCCTTCTTTAGAATATCTAAGCACATATAAGATGAAAAAATGCATGTAATAAATGGAATTAGTTTGTATCAAACCTCCTCAGAGCAACATGGTAGTGTCTGCAGCCAGCACATTAGCACAACTTCAGCAGCAGGAGTGGAAATTTGTTTGACTATGCTTTGTTCCTCCATGCCTCTTGCAGTGCCTAATATCCTGCTGTGGCAGTGCCACGCAGGTGACTTCTATCCTCGGTGCACCCAAAGCATCCGGAGGCAGCAGCTTGCAGGGCAGGCTGACAGGGAGAACACAGCAAAGGCATTTTATAGGAAAAATGACAGAAGGCACATGGCACTGAGAGGAGCATTCTTTCTGAGCAGCTCTACTCATACTACGAGCTGTCCTTGTAAGAGGGAAGACACAGCAATCAGAATCATAGACTCATAGAATCAGTCAGGGTTGGAAGGGACCACAAGGATCATCTAGTTCCAATCCCCCTGCCATGCCCAGGGACACCCTACCCTAGATCAGGGTGGCCAGAGACTCATTTAGCCTGCCCTTAAACACCTCCCTTTCTATACCTCCCTTTCTATACCTTGCTTTGTTTTGACATCAATTCATTTGCACGCAGCCTGATGCTGCGTAGTATTGTACACAGTTTATTCTTCATAGACTGAGTTCACAACAGCTATGGTTGCTTACTTAACACCAAGGCCACTCCTACAGTTAGTTCCCTCATTGGGAAGGACAGATTCAGACACACTGTTTCCAAAAAAAATCACAAATAGCTCTACAAATAACTCAGAACAAGACCATTTATCTATAGCCTGCACTTCTGTGCATGGAGTGTTGTCAGCATTACTCCTAGGGATATCTGGGGCTAAACTGTAGCTCTAGCACCTAATAACCCCTGGCCAGCAGAGGATTAGACTCTGTAAAAAAACAGAAAGATTTGTGGTTTGAAAATAAAACTGATTTAATGAAGTGATACTAATATAAAGTTAGCTCAGTGAATGTACAGTGGTCAGAATAAATGAGAATGCAGTCATCAAAACCAAGACAAACCCAAACAGAATAATACCTCCACTCCTACTCCTTAGCATGAGAGCAGCCCTGAGGAGAGGGACTTGGGGCTGCGGGTGCTGGTGGATGAGAAGCTCAATATGAGCTGTCAATGTGCTCTTGCAGCCCAAAAGGCCACCAGATCCTGGGCTTAAGCAAGAGAAGTGTGGGCAGCAGGGCAAGGGAAGTGATCCTCCGCCTCTACTCCACACTGGTGAGACCCCACCTTGAGTACTGCATCCAGTTCTGGAGCCACGATTACAAGAGTGATATGGATGTGCTGGAAGGTGTCCAGAGAATTGCCACAAGGATGGTCAGAGGGCTGGAGCACATCTTTAAGGAGAGACTGAGGGAGTTGGGGCTGTTCAGTCCAGAACTGGATCAAAGGCTTCAAGGTGACCTTATTGTGGCCTTTCTGTATCTTAAGGGGGCCTACAAGAAAGCTGGGGAGGGACTTTTTAGGATGTCAGGTAGTGATAGGACCATGGGGGAATAGAACAAAGCTGGAAATGGGTAGATTCAGACTGGATATGAGGAAGAAGTTCTTCAGCATGAGAGTGGTGAGACACTGGAATGGAAGGTGGTGGATGCTCCATCCCTGGAGGTGTTTGCAGCCAGGCTGGATGAGGCTGTGGGCAGCCTAATCTAGGGTAGGGTGTCCCTGGGCATGGCAGGGGGATTGGAACTAAGCTATCCAAGTGGTCCTTTCCAACCCTGACTGATTCTATATTTCTCTGATTCTATGATTCTATGGTTGATTCTATGATTCTATGTTCCTATGATTCCATGATTCTATGATTCTATTATTCTAATTCTCCCTTTACACTGGGTGTGACATTTATGGTGTGAGATACACCCATAGGCCAACTTGGATCAGATGCCCTGTCTGATTCCAGATTGCTAATGGCCTTCAGTCCATGGCTGCCCTGTGATTCTGTTCCAGAAAAAAATAAGAAAGAAAAGCTAGGAGGGGTGAGAAATTTAGGTACCTGACACAGCAAGTGTTCTCATTCTGTTTACACCATTTATGATTTAACTCACTTGTTATGTCAGAGAGAAGAAAAAAAAAAAAAAAGGAAGACACGCAGGGAGCATGAAAGCAGAAAAATGCATTGCAAAAACAACTTTAGAGAGGGAGAATGAGAGGAAGATAGAATCCACGGGCAACTTAAAAAATAAAAAGTAGATGTTATAGTTCACTGAATCAAATATGACATTATAGTGCAGAGGAAATTGAATTCATCTGTACTCGATAAGGGTGGCTTCATTATTCACTTGTGTCTTTGCTTAGTTGTGACACTCATGACTGATGAGACCATCCCCATCTCATGAAGATAAATTCAATATCCGTAGTATCATTCTAATATATTCTCTATATATAGAGAATGCCTTTAATGGATGGTGGTGGGATAGTATTTTTATCTTCACTGGCTCATGAAAGGATGGAGCACAATTTGCCAGAGCTGACACTTTGAGCGAGTTTGTATGGACTCCTTTTCACAACTTCTGTGTTGAGTGTGAAAAGAGTCGGTATGGGGGACGTGGGAGAGGGGAGCGTAGAAGTTGACTTCACTAACATCATCAAAGATCTGGGGGTCTGGGTTTAAGAAAAGCTGCTCCCACTGAGCCAACAGTGTGCACATGCGGCCCAGACAGCAACTGTGTCCTGGGCTGCATTAAGAGAAGCATTGCCAGCAGGGCAAGGGAGGTGACTCTGACTCTTTACTCTGCCCTCCTCAGACCCCACCTGCAGTACTGTGTGCAGTTCTGGAGTCCCCAGCACAAGAAGGACATGGAACTGCTGGAGAGAGTCCAGAGGAGGACCACGAAGATGATCAGAGGGCTGGAGCAGCTCTGCTATGAGGACAGGATGAGAGAGTTGGGGCTTTTTAGCCTGGAGAAGAGAAGGCTTCAGGGAGACCTTATAGCAACCTTTCAGTATCTGAAGGGGGCCTACAGGAGGGCTGGGGAGGGATTATGCACAAGGATTTCTAATGACAGGATGAGAGGTAAAGGGTTTTAAATGGCAGAGGGGAGATTTAAATGGGATATTAGGTGGAAGTTCTTTCCATTGAGAGTGGTGAGACACTAGAATGGGTTGCCCAGGGAGATTGTGGCTGCTCCCTGCCTGGAGGTGTTCAAGGCCAGGCTGGATGAGGCCTTGAGTGACCTGATCTAGTGGGAGGTGTCCCTGCCTATGGCACAGGGGAGTTAGAACTGGATGATCTTTGAGGTCTCTTCCAACCTAAACACTCTATGATTCTATGATCTGCATCCACAACTGGATCAAAATGGAGAAGAGGTTTGGCCATTGCATCCTAATCTGAAATAGACATTTCCCTGTGTATGGTGGGAAGCACTACTGAAACGTGCTGCCGTTGCTACAGTGCTGCTCTGAGGTGTATCTTCCCTCCTTTTCCTCTGTTCAAGTTGTTTTCTGAACCTGTGAAACTTTTCTGCTTGCTCAACTCTTGCTCCCGTCTCCTCCCTCCTTCAGCAGCATTGTGTATTCATGCACACCTAGCAGAATGGTTTAAAGATGTGGAAAAGAGAAGAGAATATGAGAGGAGCTCTCATCAATGTGTATAAATACCTGAGAGATGGGTGTCACAGAATCATAGAATGGTCTAGGTTGGAAGAGACCTCAAAGATCATCCAGTTCCAACATAGGCAGGGACACCTCACACTAGAACAGGTCACTCAAGCCCTCATCCAGCCTGGCCTTGAACACCTCCAGGCATGGAGCAGCCACAACCTCCATGGACAGTCTGTTCCAGTGTCTCGTCGCCCTCACTGTGAAGAACTTCCTCCTAACATCCCGTTCAAATCTCCCCTCCACCAATTTGAACCCATTCCCCCTCATCCTGTCATTACAAGACCTTGTGAATAGTCCCTCCCCAGCCTTCCTGTAGGCCCCCTTCAGATACTGGAAGGTTGCTATAAGGTCTCCTGGAAGCCTTCTCTTCTCCAGGCTGAAAAGCCCCAACTCCTTCAGCCTGTTCTCATAGCAGAGGTGCTCCAGCCCTACGATCATCTTCATGGCCTCCTCTGGACTCTCTCCAGCAGTTCCATGTCCTTCCTGTTCTGGAGGCTCCAGAACTGCACACAGTACTCCAGGTGGGGTCTGATGAGAGCAGAGTAAAGGGGCAGAATCCCCTCCCTTGCCCTGCTGGTAATGCTTCTCTTAATGCAGCTCAGGACACGGTTGGCTGTCTGAGCCACATGTGCACACTGCAGGCTCATGTTGAGCTCATGTTGTCAAGTGGAGAAGGCCAATCTCTTTTCACTGGTCAGCATCAATGAGCCAAGGAGCAAGGGCTACAAACTTGAATATAGAAGGTTTCACTTCAACATGAGGAGAAATGTCTTTAGAGTGAGGGTGACAGAGCACTGGAACAGAGAGGTTGTTGAGTCTACTTCTCTTTCCAAACCCACCTGGATGCATTCCTGTGTGAACTACCCATGGTGATTCTACTTTGGCAGGGGGGTTGGGCTTGATGATCTCTGGAGCTCCCTTCCAACCTCTACTGTTCTGTGATTCTGTGAAATCTTGGAAGCTGTTCAGCAGTAGAGATCCCAGAAGAGACATTATTAATACATGAGCCATATAGGAGGAGGTCAAAGGTAGCTATCATAAATTTAATTTGCTAAGCCTCTGTAATTTATCACAACCCCATACAGAGTGTTCACATGGCTTTTCATGAGAAAGTCTTTTCCTGATAGCTCTGAAGGGAAGAGGGAGAGCACAAGCCAGCACAAGTTTCCAACATACCATCCCCGTGTGTGCTGCAGCTGTAGCAAGCAAGTACAAAGCACTGGTAGAGCTGGCTACTCCAAAGAATAGGAATTTCCATCTGAAAACTCTTGTCTGGGTCAAGAGAGGGGGAATACTGACTGGAAAAGGGAAAACATAACCCCCATTTTCAAAAAGGGTAGGAAGGAAGAGCCAGAGAACTACAGGCCAGGCAGTCTCACCTCTGTGGCTGGTAAGACCATGGAGCAGATCATCCTGGAGGCACTACTGAGACAGTAGGATAGTGAAGACGTGATTTGGTACAATCAGCGTGGCTTCACCAAGGGCAGATCCTGCCTAAACAAACCTGGTGGCCTTCTACGAACAGGTCACAACATCAATGGATGAGGGGTGAGCAACAGATGGCATTGACCTGGAGCTGAGCAAAGCCTTTGTCACTGTCTGACACCACATTCTAGACTGCTAGAAAGAGTCCAGCAAGTAGAGGGAGGTGATTCTTCCCCTCTACCCCGCCCTGGTGAGACCTCACCTGGAGTACTGCATCCGGTTCTGGAGCCCCTATTGCAAGATTGATGTGGACATGCTGGAGCGTGTCCAGAGAGGGGCCATGAGGATGATCAGAGGGTTCCAGCACCTCTGCTGTGAGGACAGACTGAAAGATTTGGGGCTGTTCAGTCTGGAGAAGAGGAGGCTTCCAGGTGACCTTCTTGTGGCCTTCCAGTATCTGAAGGGACCCTACAGAAAAGCTGGGGAGGGACTTTTTAGGCTATCAGGTAGTGAGAGGACTAGGGGGAATAGAGCAAAGGTGGAGGTGGAGCACGTCAGATTGGACGTGAGGAAGAAGTTGTTCAGCATGAGAGTGGTGAGGCCCTGGAATGGGTTGCCCAGGGGGGTGGTTGGGGCCACATCCCTGGAGATGTTTAGAGCCAGGCTGGATGAGACTGTGAACAGCCTGATGTAGGGTAGGGTGTCCCTGGGCATGGCAGGGGGGTTGGGACTAGATGAACCTTGTGGTCCCTTCCAACCCTGACTGATCCTATGATTCCATGATTCAACACACCCAGGCTTTCCTTGAACAACTCCAGGGATGGCGACTCCACCACCTCTCTGGCCATCCCACGTCAATGCCAATCACTCCCTCTGCAAAGAACTTCCTCCTAACATCCAGCCTTTACCTCCCCTGGCACAAGTTGAGACTGTGTCCCCTGGTTCTGTTGCTGGTTGCCTAGGAGAAGAGACCAACCCCCACCTGGCTACAACCTCCCTTCAGGTAGTTGTAGACAGCAATGAGGTCACCCCTGAGCCTTCTCTTCTCCAGGCTAAACAACCCCAGCTCCCTCAGCCTCATAGGTCTTGTGCTAACCAGCCCTCGTTGTGCTTCTCTGGACGCATTCCAGTACCTCAACATCTCTCTTGAATTGAGGGGACCAGAACTGGACACAGTACTCAAGATGTGGCCTGACCAGTGCCAAGTACAGGGGCAGGATAACCTCTCTTGTCCTGCTGGCCACACTATTGCTGATCCGGGCCAGGATGCCATTGGCTCTCCTGGCCACCTGGGCACAAATCGGTGAGATTTTACTGATAGGTAAGACAAACTTTGGAGAAGAAAATTCTGGAGTAAGCTGCACAAAGAGAATTTTCTCCAAATCCCATCATTTGGCAGCTGCCACACATCCATTGCATAACGATTTACATAATGGCTTTGTGTTGCCGTGTGAGTGGACACCACCTGTATTGCTTTGTCAGTGTCTTCACCAAAAGCCACTTTGAGAGTTTCATAATGCAAACATGAAAAAATCTGCTTCGGGCTGGAAGGTGGCAGACAAAAGCCTGAGGAAGACAAAGCAAGGAGTAGTTACAATAATTTCCAGAAAATTATTATGCACTGCCTCTGTTCTGGAGCACAGAGCGCGGTAACTTGATTTGATTATCATATGCATAAAGTATTGATGGAATTTTTGTCTTGTTTGGGCTAAAACTGTAATTACATAAAGTAGATATTTTCTGCCATCATCTACATAGCAGAGCATTAATTTGTTAAGCCTGAAAAGCAGCCCTCCTCCACCAGATGATCAGTAGTAAAGAGGTGTTGTGCGAATAAATGCCGGTTCTATAACCAACTGGCATCCAAATTTAAACTAAGTTAAAGGTGTTCAAGCCAAATGAGTGAAAAAGTGACAAAGCAAAACAATAATCTTAGAATCCTAGAATCCTAGAATGGTTTAGGTTGGATGGGACCTCAAAGCTTATCCGGTTCCAACTCCCCACCATAGGCAGGGACACCTCCCACTAGAACAGGTCACTCAAGGCCTCATCCAACCTGACCTTGAACACTTCCAGGGAGGGAGCAGCCACAAACTCCCTTGGCAACCTGTTCCAGTGTCTCAACACCCTCATGGCAAAGAACTTCCTCCTAACATCCCATCTAAATCTCCCTTCTGACAGTTTAAACCCATTACCCCTTACACCCATTACATACAAAAAAAAGTCACAAAACAAACAATTTTGACTTGTGTTTAATTTCACAGTTTGACCAAAGCATAGTAAAATTCCAGCAATTTGTTTTTATGTAGAAACAGCCCTTTACAAGATCCTCCCTTTCATTGCTGTGCCTCCTGATGCTCTGCAATAAAACTGTATGTTCTTCTTAGGTTCCAGGACGAATGTAGAAAAGCCATTTTCACCACTAGACCTAGAAATGCATAGAAGAAATTGCAGGTGTATGTATAGGTATATATGAGTCATGTTTAGAGTCACTGGAAGGCTGCAATTAAAAGGGGAAGGATCTTTTTTGATTCAGTGGGGCTAGGCCAACTCACAGCAGTTAAAGAGTCACAGAATCACAAAATGTCAAGAGCTGGAAGGGAACTCAAAAATTCGTCCAGTCCAACCTCCCTGCCAGAGAAGGATCACCTCAAGCAGATGACACAAGAATGTATCCAGGCAGGTCTTGGATATCTCCAGAGAGAGAGACTCCACAACTCCCCAGGGCAGACTCTTCCATTGTTCTGTCACCCTTACAGGGAAAAAAATTCTCCTCATGTTTCCACAGAATTTCCTATGCCTCAACTTCCACCCATTGCCCCTCTGCATTGGGCATCACCCAGCAGAGCCTGGCTCCAGCCTCCTCGCACTCATCCATTACATATTTATAAACATTGACAAAGTCAATCCTCAGGCTCCTTCTCTCTAGGCTAAAGAACCCCAGCTCCCTCAGGCTCTCCAAGTAAAAGAAATGTTACATTCCCTGAATCATCTTTGTTGCTCTGCACTGGACTCTCTCAAGCAGTTCTATGTCCCTCTTGAACTGGAGGCCCCAGAACTGGACACAGTAGTCTAGATGTTATGAGGACAGGATGACAGAGTTGGGGCTTTTCAGCCTGGAGAAGAGAAGGCTTTGAGGAGACCTTATAGTGGCCTCCCAGTATCTGAAGGGGGCCTACAGGAGGGCTGGGAAGGGACTATTCACAAGGTCTTGTAATGACAGGACGAGGGGGAATGGGTTCAAATTGGCAGAGGGGAGATTTAGAACAGGATGTTAGGAAGAAATTCTTCACAGTGAGGGTGGTGAGGCACTGGAACAGGTTGCCCAGGGAGGTTGTGGCTGCTCCCTCCCTGGAGGTGTTCAAGGCCAGGCTGGATGAGGTCTTGAGCAACCTGATCTAGTGGGAGGTGTCCCTGCCTAGGGCAGGGGGTTGGAACTGGATGATCTTTAAGGTCTCTTCCAACCTAAACCATTCTATGATTCTATTCTATGATTCTAAGTGGTCTCATCAGGACAGAGTAGAGAGGCAGGAGAACCTCTCTCGACCTACTAACCACAGCCCTTCTAATACACCCCAGGATGGCTTTGGGCATCCTGGCCACAAGAGCACACTGCTGGAATTGTAACTCACTGTTACATTTTTACTTAGCTTTAATGAAGGTTTATGTGTATCATTTTTTCCTTCCATTTTCAACACTGAATTTGATAGAAGGCTCTAAAATATTATCAAGGAAACTTATTTAAAGTGAAAGTATCATCTTCTAAGCGATCAAAGTGTCCATCTGCAGTCTACACAGACTTCACTCCTCTATTCAGATGTGTTTAATATTGATGTTATACTTTTAATGCAAGGTTCTCAAGATAGGCAATTTTGAAACTTTGTACACAAAAAATGTTTGACAGTACATATTAAAAAAGAATTAAATCCAATAGGAAGGATTTTTATTATTATTATTTCTTCAAATACAATGCATTAAAGATTTTTCCTACTATAAAGAAGAGACTTTCTGCTACAGATGCCATAAGGCAAATGTTACTTTACTCTGCACTAGGGAGACCTCACCTACAGTACTGTGTCTAGGTCTGGAGCCCTCGACATAGGAAGGACATGGAGCTGATGGAGCAAGTCTAGAGGAGGGCCTAGAAAATGCTCAGGGGGTTGGAGCAACTCTGCTACAAAGCCAGGCTGAAGGAGCTGGGGGTGTTCAGCCTGGAGAAGAGGAAACTCTGGGGAGACCTAATAGCAGCCTGTCAGTGCGTGAAGTAGGCTCCAAGAAGGCTGCAGAGAGACTGTTTGCAAAGGGTTTCAAGGACAGGACAAGGAAAATGGCTTCAAACCAGAGCAGAGCAGCTTGAGATTGGATGTTAGGAAGAGGTTCCTTATTATGAGGGTGGCGAAACACTGTAACAGGTTGCCCAAGGAGGTGATATTCAAGGTGAGGCTGGACATGGCTGTGTGCAGCCTGATCTAGTTGAGGATGTCCCTGCTGACTGCAAGGGAGATTTGGACTAGATGACCTTCAGAGGTCACTTCCAACCCAGACCATTCTATGATTCTTAAACTAAAACTCGAACAAGTGTTGCTCTTAAAAGGGAATGATGTGGTTAATACAGAGTAAAATAAAGGAAAATATTGTCTCACTAATGGCATGGCAATCAGATTAGTCTGCATTTTCTAATCCAAAAAAAAAGCCTCCACCTGATAGCAGAGGAAGGAAGCATTACCCTTGCCTCCCCACAGCACACAATCCAAGCTCAACAGCACTCCCCACACGTACGTTCCCTGAGTACTCCACCGGTAACACGAGCGCGGTAATTACGGCACGAGCATGTTCTGTATGAAACGGATACCAGTTCATTAATTAGGAGATGAATGCAATTGATTATTTCAGCAGCAAGGCTAAACACAAGGGTATTCCCACAGAGAGATCTGTAGGGGGAGATCTGTCCAAGACGTGCCCTTGACTTAGTTGCTTCTCCCAGAGGGTGGCTTTAAAGGAACGCAGCCTAACAAGGTAATAATTACAGGATGCTATTAGTGATAGTTAATTCATTCATGACCTGTTTCTCTTTGCAAATTGTTCCAGGGCTGCTATGTATTTCAGGGGATATATTGGCCAGACACTTAGGCTATTGGCGTGTGGAGGCCCTTGGCCATCACTTCTGAGGATGGTCTGTCTACATGATCATAGAATCAGTCAGGGTTGGAAAGGACCACAAGGATCAGCCAGTTCCAACCCCCCTGCCATGCCCAGGGACACCCTACCCTAGAGCAGGCTGGACACAGCCTTATCCAGCCTGGCTGCAAACACCGCCAGAGATGTGGCCCCAAACACCTCCCTGAGCAATCCATTCCAGGCTCTCACCACTCTCATGCTGAACAACATCCTCCTCACCTCCAGGCAGAATCTCCCCACCTCCATCTTTGCTCCATTCCCCCTAGTCTTGTCATTACCTGAGAGTCTAAGAAGTTCCTCCCCAGCTTTTTTGTACCGCACTTCAGATCCTGGAAGGCCACAACAAGATCACCTTGGAGCCTCCTCTTCTCCACACTGAACAGCCCCAACTCTTTCAATCTGTCCTCACAGGAGAGCTGCTCCAGCCCTCTGATCATCCTCGTGGCCCTTCTCTGGACACACTCCAGCACATCCACATCCCTCTTGTAATGGGGTCCCCAAAACTGGAAGCAGTACTCCAGATGAGGTCTCACCAGGGCAGAGTAGAGGGGGAGAATCACCTCTCTCAACCTGCTGGCCACACTTCTCCTGATGTAGCCCAGGATCTGCTTGGCTTTCTGGGCTGCAAGTGCATGCTGCCAGCTCATGTTGAGCTTCTCCTCCACCAGCACTCCCAAGTCCCTCTCCTCAGGGCTGCTCTCCAGCCAGTCCACTGCCCAGCCTGCATTTGTGCTTGGCATTGCCTCGGCCCAGCTGCAGGACCTTGCCCTTGGTCTTGTCAAACATCATGATGTTGTCTTGTGCCCACCTCTCCAGCCTGTCCGGGTCCCTCTGCTCAAATTCAATCTCACCTTTGCTGCTGATATGTCACAGTGGCTCAGCAAATGTGTGCTATCATTTCTCTTCCAGTGTGGCACTAGAAATCTTTTTCAACATAGGAAGATTGAGCAATAGAGTGAGATCTCTCTATTTGTCCTACCTTCCTTATCTTTGCCACTGAACACACAGCTTGCCAAAGACATGTTGCAGATGAAAATCCTCTCGTACAGCTTGTGAACACAGATACATAAGTCAAGACCTGATTTTTTGGCACTCGGGCCCTAAGTATATGCTTTCAAACACCAGTCTGTATTAGCTCACAAATCCCTAATTAGGATCACCAGAGGCCCAATTACAGTAAATGGCTTAAATCAGGCCCTTCATGCTTTCAAAAAAAAGTGCAGCACTTTCTGTGGAACCACCAATCCAGCACTGCCAAGCCAGAGCAACCACATCCCTCTTGCTTTCTCACCTTGTCACAGGCTGATTTAAGACTTACTGCGTCTGGCTTGGTTCAAACATTGTATTCAGTCCAGCTCGTGGTTGACCACATATGGGTATAGTAGAGGAGGGGGAAAACCAAGAAGCTCTTCCTTACCTCATTGCATTCCTCGTAATCAGTTACCCTTGGCAGCCATCAGCTCTTGGCAGCCCTCCACGTTCCTGGAGCACAGAAACAGGTCCAGTCTTGTGCTGGCAGCAGAAGCATCGAAACCACCATAGAGGGCAAGGCCAATGACAGTCTCTTGCTACCTCTCACCTGCTAAAAAGCAGCCATCTCTCGCATGGGAAACAGTATACACTACTTCTTTTCAAATAATGGTGCTCTCTTTCATGAGAGTGAGTAAGAGTTCATCCAGAAACACAGTGAGAGGGCTGGGATCTGAAGGTACCAGGTAAAGCCTGGGCTGCCGTAAATCAGTATCGAGGCACAGATCATCATAAGGATTTGCTGATGGGCACATACTGAGGGTACCTCTGTAACCTTGCCTGAAATTATTCAATCAATCCAGATTCTTTTGTATGGACACTGTAGGCAACAAAAATATATTAGTCTTAATAAAACAATACTGAAACTAGAAGTCCTTTTTCAGGTTTGGGGGTTTTGATTAAAGTGATTGTGGCTAAAAGTGTCCTGCATATGATCCCATGATGTAATTGAATAAGTAAGAGTTCATCCAGAAACGCAGTGAGAGGGCTGGGATCTGAAGGTACCAGGTAAAGCCTGGGCTGCCGTAAATCAGTATCGAGGCACAGATCATCATAAGGATTTGCTGATGGGCACATACTGAGGGTACCTCTGTAACCTTGCCTGAAATTATTCAATCAATCCAGATTCTTTTGTATGGACACTGTAGGCAACAAAAATATATTAGTCTTAATAAAACAATACTGAAACTAGAAGTCCTTTTTCAGGTTTGGGGGTTTTGATTAAAGTGATTGTGGCTAAAAGTGTCCTGCATATGATCCCATGATGTAATTGAATAAGGAGATTGAAACAGAAAGCTGCTTCTAAGTAAGGGAATACTTCACTGGGGCTTTTGTTCTTATTTAGTACAGTTTAACAATTCCTTCCATTCACTGCTCACGGATGCTCGAGAAAACCGAACGCACCTGCCCTGCCTGGACATGGCTCTACTCCATGGCCCATCATGTTTGGAGCTCCTATTCGTAATGAATAAGAATCCAAAATGGTAAAAGTAACCACTTAGGTCAAGTTCCTCTTTTTCTCAGATACACACATTAATCCCATGATATTTGTAAGTGCCAGTGGGGGTAAAAACAAAACAAAACAAAACAAAAAAAACTGAGTCTTTTTTTCGACTGTGTCAAGAAGTCAAAGTAAAATGTTTGACAGTTTGAGCGCTGCTCGCTGCTAAACTCTAAATGTCACTGTTGGTTTTTTGTCGTTGTTTTATCTTTTTCTATATCATCATCTTTTTTTTTCAGGAGAACTTATGATAGAAAAAAAAAAGAAGCAGAACTTTCTCAGGTTTAAAGACCAGTCTGCTGAATTAAATTCATAGGGTTTTCTATATCATCGTCTTTTTTTCAGGGCAACTTATAATAGAATCGTGGAATCATAGAATGGTTTATGTTGGAAGGGACCTTAAAGATCATCTAGTTCCAATCCCCTGCCATAGGACAACTTGTGATTAAAAAAAAAATGAGAACATTCTCAGTTTTAAACATCATTCTGTTGAATTCAATTCATAGGGTTTCCTATCTAATTGTCTTTTCTTCAGGGCAACTTATGATAGCAAAACAAAATAAAGCAGAACTTTCTCCGTTTTAAACATCATCATCCTGAATTAAATTCTTAGGGTTTTCTGTATAGGGTTTTCTATATAATTGTCTTTTTTTTC
>VWZI01001730.1:20644-32758 GCA_013396835.1 Psilopogon haemacephalus | reverse complement strand
CTCCGTGGCCAGATCACAGCATCCCTCACAGCATCCCTGTGGCCAGATCACAGCATCCCTCACAGCATCCCCGTGGCCACATCACAGCCCCACCGTGGCCACATCACAGCATCACTGTGGCAGACACCCAGCTCAGCTCACCACTGGCTGCAAGGTTCAGGCTACCCCTGCAGCCCTCTCCTGGGGGCTGGACATGCCTGGGTACCAGCCCTGCCCCAGGGCCACTCCTCTCCACAAACCCAAGTGTGGGCCAGATGAGCACTCAGCTGCCTGGTGCCCAGGGAGCTGCCCAGTGGAGACTCCTGGTACCCAGTAAGCAGCTTGGTCAACTGGCTGGTGCCCAGAGAGCTGCCCAGTGAGCAGCCTGGTGTCCAAAGAGCTTCCTGGTTCCCCAGGAGCTACCAAGTGGAGCTTCCTGGTGCCCAGTGAGCTGCTTGGTCAGCTGCCTGGTGCCTAGGGAGCTGCTTGGGGCCCAGTTAACTGCTTGGTTAGCCACCTGGTGCCCAGGGAGCTGCCCAGTGGAGCTTCCTGGTGCCCAGTCAGCTGCTCAGTGAGCTTCCTGGTGCCCAGTTAACTGCTTGGTCAGCTGCCTGGTGCCTAGGGAGCTGCTTGGTCAGCTTCCTGGTGTCCAGGGAGCTTCCTGGTGCCCAGTTAACTGCTTACTCAGCTTTCTGGTGCCCCGTGAGCTTCCTGGTGCCAGTGAGCTGCTTGGTCAGCTTCCTGGTGCCCAAGGAGCTGCTTAGTGAGACTCCTGGTGCCCAGTGAGCTGCTTGGTCAGCTTCCTGGTGCCCAGTGAGCTGCTTAGTGAGACTCCTGGTGCCCAGTGAGCTGCGTGGTCAGCTGCCTGGTGTCCAGGGAGCTTCCTGGTGCTCAGTGAGCTTCCTGGTGCCCAGTTAACTGCTTGGTCAGCTGCCTGGTGCCCAAGGAGTTGCCCAGTGAGCTTCCTGGTGCCCAGTGAGCTGCTTGGTCAGCTGCCTGGTGTCCAGGGAGCTGCCCAGTGAGCTTCCTGGTGCCCAGTGAGCTGCTTGGTCAGCTGCCTGGTGCCCAGTGAGCTTCCTGGTGCCCAGTTAACTGCTTGGTCAGCTGCCTGGTGTCCAAGGAGCTGCCCAGTGGAGCTTCCTGGTGCCCAGTGAGCTGCTTGTTCAGTTGCCTGGTGTCCAGGGAGCTTCCTGGTGCCCAGTTAACTGCTTGGTCAGCTGCCTGGTGCCCAGGGAGCTGCCCAGGGCCTGGCAGTGCTGCCCCAGCCCTGCCACCACTCACCAACTTGGCGAGTATGAGGGCATCACTCATGAGGTCGATGAGAGGCGTCTTGGTGTGAACGTTGTAGAAGGAGTAAGCAGCTTTCAGGCTCTTGTGAGTTGGGTGGTTCATGATGGTGGAGGGCAGTGTGTAGAAGCTCAGGAAGTCTGTCACCTCCCCTGGGGCACTCTGGAAGCCAGAATCATAGAATCAGTCAGGGTTGGAAGGGACCATAAGGATCAGCCAGTCCCAACCCTGCCCCTGCTGTGGCCAGGGACACCCTACCCTAGAGCAGGCTGCCCACAGCCTCTGCCAGCCTGGCCCCAAACACCTCCAGGGATCTGACCCCAACCACCCACTCTGGGCAACCCATTCCAGGGCCTCACCACTCTCATGGTGAAGAACTTCCTCCTCACATCCAATCTGAATCTCCCCACTTCCAGCTTTGCTCCATGTGACATTTCAACACGGCAGAGCCTTAGAAGGGCTTCAGCAGCCCGAGTGGTGCATGGGCTCCACACAAGGGGTCTCAAGGTAGCCCAGGATGAAGACCATCCTCTAGCAGCTGGAACCCTGGAAGAGCATCTCACTGCTCAGGGCACTCTCACAGCTCCCCACACACTCTGCCAGTGGAGGCAGAAGCTCAGGAATCCTCCCCCCTGCCCCTATCTTGCCCCTGCTCCTCACCTCCACCACGAAGGTGTCGATGATGTTCTCCTGAGGTAGGAACCAATGCTCCACCTCCTCTCGGCTCATGACAGGCGTCAGGTGGAACTGCTCCAGGTACTCAGTCAGGAGCTTGTGCACAGCAGAGACATCTCTGTGCTCCATGGGCCGCAGGCCAGGGGTCTTGGGAGTCTGCAGCAAAGGGGGACAAATGGTTTGTGTGGCTTGCACGGAGGTTTGGACCACCCAAGGGCGCTCTGACAAGCGGAGAACATCTCCATGCTGCTTAGGTCAGCCTGTTTCCAGTCCCACAAGGCAGCACTCTGCCCCCCAGCCCTGCTGGCCCAGCAGGAGGAGGGATGCAAATCGGCTGTGACACCAATGGCAGAGACCACAGAGCAGCCTGAGGGTGCCAAAGCCCCACGTGGCAGGCCGAGCCCTGCTGAGCTGCCCTCCTACTCACTAACAACACAAGATCTCTGCTCCCTCTCACAGTGATGACAAGCTGAGAGATGTGCCCCAGGGCACCCCAAGGGACTGCCTGATGTTGTTTTGCAATCAACTCCTACACCAGGGTTGGGATCATAGAATCCTAGAATCGGTCAGGGTTGGAAGGCACCACAAGGAGCAGCCAGTCCCAACCCCCCTGCCATGCCCAGGGACACCCTACCCTAGAGCAGGCTGCCCACAGCCTCTGCCAGCCTGGCCAAAAACACCTCCAGGGAGCTGGCCCCAAACACCTCCCTGCAGGGGCAACCCATTCCAGCCTCTCACCACTCTCATGCTCAGCAACTTCCTCCTCACCTCCAGCCTCAATCTCCCCACCTCCAGCTTCGCTCCATTCCCCCCACTCCTGTCACCTCCTGATAGCCTCAAAAGTCCCCTCCCTTTCTTGTAGCCCCCTTCAGATGCAGGAAGGCCACCAGAAGGTCCCCTGGGAGCCTCCTCTTCTGCAGCCTGCACAGCCCCAACTCTTTCAGGCTGTGCTCACAGCAGAGTTGCTGCAGCCCTCTGAGCATCCTCGGGGCCCTTCTCTGGACACTCTCCACCATCTCCACATCCCTTTTGTAATAGGGGCTCCAAAACTGGATGGCTCAGCAAAGCCCAGATCAAGCAGCACAAACAGCTCCTGCCTCTGAGCTCCAGCCCGGCCGTGGGCAGGCAGAGAGAGCAGCTGGTGTCTGTGCTGCCCAGCACCAAGGCAGAGCTTTTCAACCCAAACCAGCAGCTCTGACTGACAGAAAGCAGCCAACAAGGTCGAGGAAGGTGGTGGCAATTTTAATGCTTTGTTTGTTTTCTCTCCTGCATCCAGCTGGGGAACTTCCCCCAGCAGGACAACAGCAGTGACAGAAGTGATCAGCTCGACTGAGGGACCAGAGACTAACCCAACTCAAGGTCACTGCCAGGCTGTGTTTGGACAGACGAAGGCTGTCAGCTCTGCCTGCTCGTTCTACCAGGAGGACAGGATGTGACTCACCACGAAACAAAAGCTCACAGGGTACCTCCAGCTGCAAGAGTTTGCCCTTAAAACGCAGGTACCAGGGGAAAAACAGAAAAAACCAAAACCCAACAACTATAAATAGAGACGAACTGAAGCAGGCTCCACTTCTCCAGGCACAGGACTCGACCTCAGCCAAGAGGTTAACCCCTCCCGGGGGGCTTAGCTGAACTGGATCCTGACTCTTCCCTGGGGGTGGTCTGCCCTGCCCCCAGATGTTGTGTTTAGCCCCCTCTCACTTCCTGCTGAGACCCTCTACAAAGGGGAGATGAACTTCCTGTTTCCCTCTCTTGCTTCTGCTCCTCACCAGCCAGCATCCTGTTTTTTCCTGCTGCTCCTGCCACTTCCCACCTGCCCTCCAGCAGGTGGGGACAGCAACCACATTTGGAACTCTTTCACCCACTGCATTTCACCATCATCTTGCGTCCATCTGCATCCACCACCAGCTCCAACTTAACCATTTGGATTCAGCTCCATCCACTCACATCTACCGGTTGTATGCTTATAGTTTGTGTTTTGCTTCCCTTCCCCATATCCTCTGTAATTCCCCTTACCTTATACCTCTACTTTGTATTTTGTTTCCCTTCCCCCATCCTCTGTAATTCCCCATACCTTATACTTATCGTTTGTATTTTGGTCCCCTTCCCCCTATCCTTTGTAACTCCCCTTACCTTATACCTACATTTTGTATTTTCCCTTCCCCACATCCTCTGTAATTTCCCTTACCTTATGCCTGTATTTTGTTCCCCTTTCCCATATCCTTTGTAATTCCCCTTACCTTATGCCTACATTTTGTATTTTCCCTTCCCCACATCCTCTGTAACTTCCCTTACCTTGTATTTTGTTCCCCTTTCCCACATCCTTTGTAATTCTCCTTACCTTATGCCTATATTTTGTATTTTCCCTTCCCCACATCCTCTGTAATTCCCCTTACCTTATATTCTGTGTTTTGTTCCCCTTCCCCATACCCTCTGTAACTCCCCTTACCTTATGCCTGTATTTTGTTCCCCTTTCCCATATCCTCTATAACTCCCCTTATGCCTATATTTTGTATTTTCCCTTCCCCACATCCTCTGTAATTCTCCTTACCTCATGTTCCACTTCCCCACATCCTCTGTAACTCCCCTTCCCTAAGACACCTTTGATTTATCATTCTAGCTTATTTTTTACTTCCAGATCGAATTAAGTCCTCTGTAACTCTGTAATTCCCTTTACCTTATATTTTGTGTTTTGCTCCCCTTCCCCCAGCCTCTGTAACTCCCCTTACCTTGTATTTTGTTCCCCTTTCCCACATCCTCTGTAACTCCTCTTACCTTATATTTTGTATTTTGTTCCCCTTCCCCATATTCTCTGTAATTCCCCTTACCTTATGCCTGTATTTTGTTCCCCTTCCCCCATCCTCTGTAACTCCCCTTACCTTATATTTTGTATTTTGTTCCCCTTCCCCATATCCTTTGTAATTCCCCTTACCTTATGCCTATATTTTTTATTTCCCTTCCCCACATCCTCTGTAATTCCCCTTACCTTATATGTATAGTTTGTATTTTGGTCCCCTTCTCCCTATCCTCTGTAACTCCCCTTACCTTACACCTACATTTTGTATTTTGTTTCCCTTTCCCCTGTCCTCTTTAACTCCCCTTACCTTATGCTTGTATTTTGTTCCCCTTCCCCCTATCCTCTTTAACTCCCCTTACCTTATGCTTGTATTTTGTTCCCCTTCCCCCTATCCTCTTTAACTCCCCTTACCTTATGCTTGTATTTTGTTTCCCTTTCCCCTATCCTCTGTAACTCCCCATACCTTATATTTTCTATTTTGTTCCCCTTCCCCCTATCCTCCGTAACTCCCCTTACATTTTGTATTTTGTTCCCCTTCCCCACATCCTCTGTAATTCTCCTTACCTTATATTCCCTTTCCCCACATCCTCTGTAACTCCCCTTACCTAAGACACCTTTGATTTATCGTCTGAGCTTATTTTTCACTTCCAGATCAAATTAAGTCCATTTCTTGAGCTTTTGAGCTCAGAGGGGCCAGCTTAAACTACTACATTCTCCGAGTTCCCAGCCTCAGCCCCTGCTCAGTGAGGAGCAGCTCTGGTGAGCTGTGCCCTGGCAGTGCCAGGCTGGCACCCACCTCGGGCAAGCGGTAAAGCTTCATGGTGCGTTGCATAGTCATGTTCCTGCTCAGGTGGGAGAACTTCACCTCAATCAGCTTCCGAGGGTTCAGCGACCTGTGCCAGTACCTGCAGAAACACTGCTGGTGAGAGACTTCTTCCTGGGCAGCTGGGTGGGCAGGAGGTGCTGGAAGCTGCCCTCAGAGGGCAAGAGAGAACATCCTGTGCTCAGCACCGGTCAGGCCACACCTGGGTGCTGGGTGGCAGCTGAAGAGGAGGCAGCAGTGTGCCCAGGTGGGCAGCAGAGCCAATGGCATCCTGGGCTGGAGCAGGAGCAGTGTGGGCAGCAGGAGCAGGGAGGTTATTGTGCCCCTGTGTTCAGCACTGCTCAGCACACACCTTGAGTGCTGTGTCCAGCTCTGGTTGCCTCCATTGCAGAGAGATGTTGAGGTGCTGGAAGGTGTCCAGAGAAGGGCAGCAAGGCTGGGGAGGGGCCTGGAGCACAGCCCCAAGAGGAGAGGCTGAGGGAGCTGGGGGTGTGCAGCCTGCAGGAGAGGAGGCTGAGGGCAGAGCTCATTGCTGTCTGCAGCTCCCTGCAGGGAGGTTGTGGCCAGCTAGGGTTGGGCTCTGCTCCTAGGCAAGCAGGAACAGAACAAGAGGACACAGCCTCAAGCTGTGGCAGGGCAGGTTCAGGCTGGATGTTAGGAAGAAGTTCCCCACAGCAAGAGAGATTGGCACTGGGATGGGCTGCCCTGGGAAGTGGTGGAGTCACCATCCCTGGAAGTGACTAAGTGAGAAGAAGATGGAGGCACTCAGTGCCAGAGTTAGTTAATCAGAAGGTGTTAGGTGATAGGTTGGACTCGATCTCAGAGATCTTTTCCAGTTTGGTTAATTCTGTGACTGATCAGACAGGCTGCAGGAGGGCAGGCCAAAGTACTCCTGCTGCAGCAAGCTCCTGTCTTGATACATGAGCAGCTTGCAAAGCTGCTGGGCTGAAACCTGGAACAATAGGGTGGGAAGGAGGAGGAACTAGGCTGGAATCAACTTGAACTTAGCAAGCTCCATCTAAACATGAGGAGAAACTTCTTTATTTTGAGGGTGGCAGAGTGCTGAAGCAGGCTGCACAGACAAGGAAGTGGAGTCTGTCTTGTGGAGGCTTCCATAGAATCCTAGAATCAGTCAGGGTTAGAAGGGACCTCAAGGATCAGCCAGTCCCAAGCCCCCTGCCATGCCCAGGGACACCCTACCCTAGAGCAGGCTGCCCACAGCCTCTGCCAGCCTGGCCCCAAACCCCTCCCTGCAGGGGCAACCCATTCCAGCCTCTCTCCACTCTCATGCTCAACAACTTCCTCCTCACCTCCAGCCTCAATCTCCCCACCTCCACCTTTGCTCCATTCCCCCCACTCCTCTCACTCCCTCAGCCTCAAAAGTCCCTCCCCAGCTTTTCTGTAGCCCCCTTCATATCCTGCAAGGCCACCAGAAGGTCCCCTGGGAGCCTCTTCTTCTGCAGCCTGCACAGCCCCAACTCTTTCAGGCTGTGCTCACAGCAGAGCTGCTGCAGCCCTCTCAGCATCCTCAGGGCCCTTCTCTGCACACCTCCAGCAGCATCTCCACATCCCTCTTGGCCCAGGGGCTCCAGCACTGGATGCACTACTCCAGGTGGGCTCTCAGCAGAGCACAGCAGAGGGGCAGAATCCCCTCCCTGGCCCTGCTGCCCACACTGCTCCTGCTGCAGCCCAGCCTCTGCTTGCCTTTCTGCCCTGCAAGTGCACACTGCTGCCTCATCTTCAGCTTCTCCTCCACCAGCAAAGGCTTTCAAGGCCCATCTGGACATGTTCCTGTGTGACCTGGCCTGGGTGACCCTGCTCTGGCATGAGGTTTGGCTGGATGACCTCTGGAGCTCCCTTCCAACCCCAACCCTTCTGTGATTCTGTGAATTGCTCTCTCCCATCCCGAAGAATCCCAAACATGCCATAGGCTACAGAGGGGATCTCAACAAGGGAAGGTCTGCAGACCAAGAAAACCTCTTTGGCGAAGCACAGACACTCACCTGCAAGTCCCCACAGGTTTTGGCAGCACCACTCCTGCAGTGTAAACAGCCTGGAAGATCCCCTCCAGGTGAACCCTCCTCGTGATCTCGCGGATCAGGACCGGAGCCACCCTCTTGGAGCGCAGCTTTTTGTGCACACACAGGAAGTTTATCTCCACCATCTTCTTCTCTCTTGGGAAAGAAAGAGTGAAGGGCATGAGGCTCGACTGCCCTGACCTCGAGGGCAGTCTGAAACTAGAGCAGGGGAGGTTTAGGTTGGACATGAGGAAGTTCTTCACACTGAGGGTGGTGGAAAACCGGAGCAGGCTGCCCAGGGGTGTGGCTGAGGACCCATCCCAGGAGACATTCAAGGTCAGACTCGATGGAGCCCTGAGCAAACTGATCTGGTTGGAGGAGTCCCTGCTGAGTGCAGAGGGGCTGGACAAGATGAGCTTTGAGGGTCCCTTCCACCCCACTGATTCTGTGACCTGAGAGGGTTGTTCCTGTACCCTGCACATGCTACTTCCTACCCCTTCAAAAGGCAGAGTAGCCAAAGCCCCAGGGAAGGTTGAGGAGCAAGGGCTGGCTTTGGAGAACTCTAAGCTGCTACCCAAGATTTTCCCAGGGAAAATGAGTCTCCATCCAGCTCTGGAGGACATGTGTGAGGCAGAGCTCTAAGCTGACCTCCTTCCTTGAGGAAGCAGCCTGAACAGCTTCCAGTGTAGGTGATCCTGCTCTGGCAGGGGCGGGGGTTAGCCTAGATGACCTTTCGAGGTCCCTTCCAGCCCCTGACATTCTGTGACTGTGATTCTGAGATTCCAACGAGCTGCCCTCACACACAGCTCCACTGCTCAAACGCTCCTCACGCTCTCCTCCAAGCAGCAAAGCATCTCCACTGTGCCTGGGTTGGTCAGGGAGGAAACACTGCAGCCAGCCAGGGATTGCTGAGCACCCCCAGGAGGGCTCAGCTGCCAGCCAAGGGCAGCCCAGCAGCACTCACGTGTCGTAGATGTGGATGGTGGCAGGAATGGCGCTGATGAAGCCAACCAGCTTCTTGCTGGAGACGACCCTGACACCACAGTGCCACTGGGGCAGCCAGCCCGGGGGACGCAGGGCCCTGCAGAACACACACACACACTGCCTGAGCCACACTCCACCACAGGGTGCCAGGTGCACCTGGCTCCTGCCTCCCCACCCTGCCCTGGACACTCTGAGTCCTGCTCCTCACCCTGGACACTTCGGGTCCCGCTCCCTACCCTGCTCTGGACACTCTGCATCCTGCTCCCTACCCTGCCCTGGGACACTCTGGGTCCTGCTCCCCATCCTGCCCTGGACACTCCACATCCTGCTCCCCACCCTGCCCTGGACACTCCATGTCCTGCTCCCCACCCTGCCCTGGAACACTCCATGTCCTGCTCCCTACCCTGCCCTGGACACTCCACATCCTTTTCCCCACCCTGCCCTGGGACACTCTGGGTCCTGCTCCCCATCCTGCCCTGGACACTCCACATCCTGCTCCCCACCCTGCCCTGGACACTCCATGTCCTGCTCCCCATCCTGCCCTGGACACTCCGGGTCCTGTTCCTCACCCTGGACATTCTGCGTCCCACTCCCCACCCTGGGACGCTCCGGGTCCTGCTCCCCACCCTGCCCTGGACACTTTGCATCCTGCTCCCTACCCTGCCCTGCTCCCCACTGTCCTGGCAGGGCATAAACCCCTGCTAAATTAGTTCAAACCCCTGCTTTCCCCCTCCTGTATCAGGTCTGGGAGCTGACTGATGTGAGCAGAACAATGGAGGGTTTGGCCCAGCAAAGCCCCCGAGGGCTGAGTGCTTAACACACGACCAAGTCAGGTGCCTTATGCAGCCCCTCAAGTGCTGGGGTGGACACCTAGGGACAGGACTTTGAATTCATTGTCCAAAACCTACAGGCTGGGTGGTGAGTGGCTGAGAGTAGCCCTGAGGAAAAGGACCTGGGGGTCTGGGGTGATGCAAAGCTCAACATGAGCCTGCAGTGTGCACACACAGCCCAGACAGCAACTGTGTGCTGGGCTGCAGCAAGAGCAGCTGTGGGCAGCAGGGCAAGGGAGGGGATTGTGCCCCTTGGCTCTGCCCTCATCAGACCCCACCTGCAGCACTGTCTGCAGCTCTGCAGCCCCCAGCACAAGAAGGACATGGAACTGCTGGACAGAGTCCAGAGGAGGGCCATGAAGATGCTCTGAGGACAGGCTGAGAGAGTTGGGGCTCTGCAGACTAGAGAAGAGAAGGCTGCCAGGAGGCCTTAGAGTAGCCTTCCAGTATCTGAAGGGGGCTACAGGAGGGCTGGGGAGGGACTATTGACAAGGTCTTGTAAGGACGAGGAGGAATGGGTTTAAACTGGTGGAGGGGAGATTTAAACAGGATGTTAGGAGGAAGTTCTTCACAGTGAGGGTGGTGAGACAGTGGCACAGGTTGCCCAGGGAGGTTGTGGCTGCTCCCTCCCTGGAGGTGTTCAAGGCCAGGCTGGATGAGGCCTTGAGGGACCTGTTCTAGTGGGAGGTGTCCCTGCCTGTGGCACAGGGGGGTTGGAACTGGCTGAGCTTTGAGGTCCCTTCCAACCTAAACCATTCTGTGATTCTATGAATTTTCCTGAATTTTTGAATACTACTAATAATTTTTTTAAAAAATATTCATTTAAAATATCGCTAATTAATTCATAGCAGATAATCAAGACACCCACTCTGTCCTGCTCCAACTGCCTGGCACAGCCCTGGGTGTGCAGGCAGGCAAGAGAGAGGCTGTGTGATGGTTTTGAGGCTGGGTACCTTTAAGAAGCATCAAGTCATAGATACCTCCAGGAGCTAGAGAGGTGCAGGAGGTGTATTAGAAAGAGTCATTTTTGTACTTCCTTCCCACAAGTCCTGCCTCCCTATAAATCTCTCTTCTTCATTCTCTTCTCCCATGGCAGGTACCTCTCTGATCTCCTGGATTTTTACTGCTCCATTATGGCCTAGGCATGTGGGGTGCACTGCAGCCTTGATGGGCTTCTGGAGGGAGAAACAAGGGAGGACAGTTTGGGCCTGGCAAGCTTGAGCCTGCCTAGCAATGAGGAGGGGAGGAGGGAAGAAAGAGCTGGGAAAGGGCCCAGGTGGGGCTGAGGGTAAAAGAGCCCAGGTGGGGCTGAGGGTAAAAGAGCCCAGGTGGGGCTGAGGGTAAAAAAGAGCTCAGGTGGGGCTGAGGGTAAAAGAGCCCAGGTGGGGCTGAGGGCAAAAGAGCCCAGGTGGGGCTGAGGGTAAAAGAGAGCTCAGGTGGGGCTGAGGGTAAAAGAGCCCAGGTGGGGCTGAGGATAAAAGAGCCCAGGTGGGGCTGAGGGTAAAAGAGCCCAGGTGGGGCTGAGGGTAAAAGAGCCCAGGTGGGGCTGAGGGTAAAAGAGCCCAGGTGGGGCTGAGGGTAAAAGAGCTCAGGTGGGGCTGAGGGTAAAAGAGCCCAGGTGGGGCTGAGGGTAAAAGAGCCCAGGTGGGGCTGAGGGTAAAAGAGCCCAGGTGGGGCTGAGGGTAAAAGAGCCCAGGTGGGGCTGAGGGTAAAAGAGCCCAGGTGGGGCTGAGGGTAAAAGAGCCCAGGTGGGGCTGAGGGTAAAAGAGCCCAGGTGGGGCTGAGGGTAAAAGAGCCCAGGTGGGGCTGAGGGTAAAAGAGCCCAGGTGGGGCTGAGGGTAAAAGAGCCCAGGTGGGGCTGAGGGTAAAAGAGCCCAGGTGGGGCTGAGGGTAAAAGAGCCCAGGTGGGGCTGAGGGTAAAAGAGCCCAGGTGGGGCTGAGGGTAAAAGAGCCCAGGTGGGGCTGAGGGTAAAAGAGCCCAGGTGGGGCTGAGGGTAAAAGAGCCCAGGTGGGGCTGAGGGTAAAAGAGCCCAGGTGGGGCTGAGGGTAAAAGAGCCCAGGTGGGGCTGAGGGTAAAAGAGCCCAGGTGGGGCTGAGGGTAAAAGAGCTCAGGTGGGGCTGAGGGTAAAAGAGCCCAGGTGGGGGTGAGGGCAAAAGAGCCCAGGTGGGGCTGAGGGTAAAAGAGCCCAGGTGGGGCTGAGGGTAAAAGAGCCCAGGTGGGGCTGAGGGCAAAAGAGCCCAGGTGGGGCTGAGGGTAAAAGAGCCCAGGTGGGGCTCATGGTTCGATTTGGTGTAAAGCTTTGGCTTAATAAATGTCTGTGTGAAGCCCAGCAATGGATGGAAGCTGCAGCACAGGAGGTTGCAGCTCAACACAAGTGGCAGCTTCTTGCCTGTGTGGGTCCCAGAGCACAGGCACAGGCTGTCCAGAGAGGTTGTGGAGTCTCCTTGTCTGGAGCCTTTGCAGGCCTGTCTGGATGTGTTGCTGTGTGCCCTGAGCTACACTGGATGGTCCTGCTCTGGCAGGGGGCTGGACTGGAGGAGCTCTTTGGGTTCCTTCCAACCCCTAACATCTGTGATCTCTGAACCTGTCATTTCTCCATGGCTGGAGGTGTGGTGCTGGGCCTGAACCCACCCTTACAAGCTCAAAAGTGATGGAAACTCAGGCTGAGCACTGAGATCCCAGCCCAGGCTGAGCACTGAGATCCCAGCCCAGGCTGAGCA
>VWZI01001728.1:774879-794460 GCA_013396835.1 Psilopogon haemacephalus | reverse complement strand
AATGGACAGTGGTTTGGCAACTTCATCTGCCACTTCCCTCAGGACTCGTGGGTGGATCTCATCAAGCCCCATGGACTTGTGCAAGTTCAGGTTCCTTAAGCGCTCACGAATGTGATATTCAATTATAGTGGGCAGGTCTTCACTTCCCCAGTCCTTACTTTTGCTCTCTGGAATTTGGACATTGTGGCTGGATCACTTGCTGCTAAAGACTGAGGTGAAGAAGTCATTGAGCACCTCAGCCTTATCCATCTCCCCTGTCGCCAGCTCTCCATTTCCCTTCTGAAGGGGTCCCAAGTTCTCCCTAGTCTTCCTTTTCTCACTGATATACCTGAAGAAATTTTTCTTGTTCCCCTTAATGTCTCTAGCCAGATTCAAATCTCAGCTGTGCTTTAGCTTTGTCTTTGTATTGATCCCAGGTTACCTGTCCCTTCTTCCGCATTCTGTAGGCTTCCTTTTTGTGTTTAAGTGTGTCCAGGAGTTCTCCATTCATCCATGAAGGCCTCCTTGCATTCTTACCTGCCTTCCTCTTTTTTGGGATGCATTGCTCCTGGGCCTGAAGGAGGTGATCCTTAAGCAATGACCAGCTTTCCTGGGCCCCCCTTCCTTCCAGAGTTTTTTCCCATGGCACCCTCTTGAGCAGATTCCTGAAGAGATTGAAGTCTGCTCTTCTGAAGTCCAGAGCAGTCTGTTTACTGTGTACCCTCCTTGATGCTTTGAGGATCTTAAGCTTTACCATTTCATGGTCACTGCATCCTAGGCCACCCTTCAACTTCGCTTCACTCACCAGCCTCTCTTTGTTGGTGAGGACTAGGTCCAGCACAGCACCTTTTTTTGTGGGTTCCTCTACCACTTGAAACAGGAAGTTATCATCAGTACATTCCAGGAACCTCTTAGATTGCTGGTGCTGTGCTGTGTTGTCCTTCCAACAGATGTCAGGGTGGCTGAAGTCCCTCATGAGTACCAGGGCCTGTGAGTGTGAAGCTTCTCCTATTTGTTTGTAAAGGGCCTCATCTGCTTCGCCTTCCTGATCAGGAGGTCTGTTGCAGACTCCTACTACGATGTCCCCTTCCCGTGCCTTCCCTTTAACCTTCGCCCATATGGTCTCTGTTTCGGTGTTGCATATCCCTAGGTTGAGCTCCATGGATTCCACTTTATTATTGATGTAGAGTGCTACACCCCCTCCTCTTCTCCCTTGCCTGTCCCTCCTTAAGAGTCTATACTCATCTATCCCTACACTCCAATCATGAGATACATCTCATCGTGTCTCAGTTATGCCAATGACATCATAACCCTGGAGACTCACACATATTTGTAATTCCTCCTGTTTGTTCCCCATGCTCCTGCGTTAGTGCAGAGGCATTTCGGTTGTGCCTCTATTGGAGCTGACTTACTCACTGATTTTCTTTTATCCTGTTCTTTGAGCATGCTTTCCTCAGTCAGTACTTGGCCTTGTCTGCGCTCAGACACATCTTTATCTACTAGCCTATCTCTACCCCTCAAGTCATTACTACCACTTGAATTACCACTTGATGTTTCCCTGTTGGCAGATAAAATCTGAAGTGGATATGGCCCATCTCTGCAGAACCCTGGATGCACTATTCTATCCCCAGGGTGCTCCAGGGCAGCAGGCTGAGAACCATCACCAAACCCCCATTGCTCCCACACTGATGTGTCCTCCCACACCTTACCACATGGAGGTCTGATTACTTTGTCCCCCTCCCCGTTGACATCCTGTTTAAAGCCCTGTCTTCAAAGATCTATGAAGAGAATTCTAGTGATTGAACAGAAAGGGGAAGATGTGGGCAGGCACCTGGGTAGTCAAGCAAGAAGTTCTGTACTGGTGGTGCAAGATACGAACATTCTGACTCTAGTAGGAAGAAAGCCCTAGGAACAGCAAACAGAGATGTAGTTCTAGGAACAAGAAAATTACACATTGCTATTGTCTTGAGAAAGTTAGAATCATAGAATCAGTCAGGGCTGGAAGGGACAACAAGGATCATCTAGTTCCAACGCTTCTGCCATGCCCAAGGATACCCTACCCTAGATTAGGCTGGACAGAGCCTCATCCATCCTGGCCTTAAACACCTACAGGGATGTGGTCTCAACCACCAACCTGGGCAACTCATTCCAGGGTCTACACTCTCAGGGTGAAGAACTTCTCCTCATGCCCAGTCTGAATCAACCCACCTCCAGCTTTGCTCCATTCCCCGTAGTCCTGTCACTACCTGATATCCTTAAAAATCCCTCCCCAGCTTTTTTGTGGGCCCCCTTCAGATACCAGAAGGCCACAATAAGGTCACCTGGGAGCCTCCTCTTCTCCAGAGTGAACAACCCCAACTCTCAGTCTCTCCTCATAGGAGAGGTGCTCCAGCCCTCTGATCATCCTCATGGCCCTTCTCTGGACATGCACCAGCATGTCCACAACCCTCTTACTTGGGCAAGACAACAATGTAACTGTTGAGTAAACTAGTGGGAAAATTATGCTTGCAAGCTCTAAGTGTATAAATACTCTGCTGTTCTATCAATAAATTTGTCTGATACTTGCATTAAGTGGAAGTCCAATCTCTCATCAGACAGTACCCAAAGCTTGAAGAGAATTCTATTGGTGTCCTGAAAGTTGTTGCAGGAAAAGCTGAGCATAAAATGGCAGGGCTGAGCAAGCAAAGAAAAAGTAAAAGCGAAAGCAAAACAAACATGTGGCAGAAGCCTAATTACTGTTTTGCCTGAATGTAATGGCCACCATGGCCACACAAATTCACCAATCAGAATGGCACTTTGCCTAACTTGACCATATTAGGTGAAATCAGGAGCTTGCTTTCCCTTATTTGGGAGGAACAAGTCGATGCAAGTCTTGGATCCTCTAAGAGGGTGTCTCCAAGCTTTTGGTCTGCTCCCTGTGCTCTACTTCCTCCTCCCCCAGCAGAGGGAAAGGACCATGGGATCATGCCTGAGCAAGCCAGGACATGTATCTTCCAGGACAGGGGCCTGGAGCACAAGCCCTATGAGGAGAGCCTGAGGGAGCTGGAATTGTCAAGCCTGGAGAAGAGGCTCAGACATGACCTGATTGCTCTCTACAACTACCTGAAGGAAGGCTGTAGCCAGGTGGGCTCAGTCTCTTCTCCCAGGCAACCAGCAACAGAACAAGGGGGCATAGTCTCAAGTTGTGCGAGGGGAGGTATAGGCTGGATATTAGGAGGAAGTTCTTCACAGAGGGAGTGATTTGCCATGGGAATGGGCTGCCCAGGGAGGTGGTGGAGTTGCCATCCCTGGAGGTGTTCAAGAAAAGCCTGGATGGGGCATTTAGTGCCATGCTCTAGTTGACTGGATAGGGCTGGGTGATAGGTTGAACTGGATAATCTTGGAAGTCTCTTCCAACCTGGTTGATTCTATGATTCTATAGTACACACTGACAGCTTCACCTCTGTGACTGTGTCTGTCAACAATAACCACCTCAAAATAATAATGCAAATCAACAGAACTGACTGCAGTTTTTTTGTAGGGAGAAAAAAAGATAACTTTAAGAGGTAAAATCAACATGTTACGTAAGTTTTACCATACACAGCATCAGACTCCTCTGTTCAGTCATTTCTAGCTGTTTCTATCTCTGTTTTGCGAACAAGTAACCTGATACATACAGATACAAACACCATTGTCTGGCCCCTACTAAAATGCAGACTTCCCACTTAGCCTATGTACTACCTCCATCTGTGAACAGATCAAGTAGCACAATTAAAACACTGAATGATATCTAACTCCCCAAAATATGTGATAATCATACAAATATGCTTCTGTTCTTCCAGTCATAAAAAAAGTTTAAAATGCTAATTTAATTACAATACAAGGCTGACTGATTTTCTTAAATGCAAAAATTCTCTGGAGAAGTTTCCTGAGCAGGAAGACAGTTTAATAACAAAACATTAGATTCCGTTAGAGCAACCAGTGATTTGGAAGCCTCTAGCTACTGTTCAGCGTTCAAATCTGCTTTCAATGAAATGCATTTGTACACTAATCTCAAAGTCCATTTGGTCATGTCTGATTACAGCAGAGAACTAGATGTATGTGATAAGAAAAAAGTTTACTTGAATCAATATATGCAATTTTTTTACAGTGATTAGATAATCATTTCCATAATGCATTGAGTGTTCAGCATGTTAAATATGAAAACAAAAGTCCTATCTTAAATGTTTCTTCTGGATTCTCTTAGTGCATGTGATGAATTTGATTTCTAAAGATTGATTCTTATGAAATGACAAAGATCCTTCTACTAGAAAATCATCATAAAATGTAAAACAGACCACCAGTCACTTCCTAAACATCACAGGGAGAATCATTAGAGTGGTAACTCTCACTGCAAAAAGAGAGTGATGCTCCATCAAGCCACTTAATAGGAACCAAACAAATGTGAAATAGGCTGAACCACAACAGTGCCACCTACAGTAAAGAGCATTATAGGGAAAAATAACAAAATCAGTGTTCAGGCACAAACCCAACAAAATCAGAGCTCAATACACAAAAACTTATTTCATCAACAAAAGTGGTATCTAATAACATTATGTACTTCACCACAAGTTTTATACACTTCAAAAACGAGTCACTGCCTAAGATAAATGCATCTTCCTAAATCTGAAGAAATACACCATCAATTTTCCTATTTCCAAGCCTTCACATTAAATACAAATCAAAAAGTAACAAGTTTCTGAAACTCCAGGCCCTCATTTGGCTTTTTAGTTAAATACAGAAAAATCATGATAAGAGCCATGTGACAACAGGCAAAGAAGAGGTAAGACTCACCTTGCATTCCACAACACTCTGATCCGACTCACATGTCACATAGATTTCATCCACTGCCCGTCTGAGGTTGTCAAAAAGAAATGCCCAGTAACGAGCTCGCAAATCAACTTTTCGAGGCTGTCTTGTTTTTGTTGGGCTTTTGTCGAAGTTTTTATCTGCTGCTGCAGTTAATTTACAATCTATGGTAGTGCTCTGAAAAAACAAGATACAGTGGAAAACAACAAAGAGAAGTGTAGTCAGTGGGTTAGGTTTGCTGTGCAACACATTTCCAACATATTCAAACATTTGCAAATGAGCAACTTTTCACTGAAGAAGACCACATCTTCCCACAAATTTTTCAAAGCATATTTTATTATCTTAAGCATAGGCAGTAGCTATGTAGAACTAGATTATGATTCTTTGGCATTTATAACTCAACATTCACACTGTGCAACAGTACAAGGTATTCTGCCACTTGGCACATGGCAAGGTTACAATTCTAACTACATATCCTGTATTGCTTATTCAGTATCATCCTGAGATGAAACTAACATTCTACTAATAATCATTACAGCAATATTCCATTATAGTTAAATCCTATTACCAAGACATCACACAGGACTTCAACTTTTTTTTTTAAACCCTCATTCCAGGAAGAGCATTTCTGTCAGTGAAATGCTGATGTGGCAAGTCCTGTGAATCAACGTGTTATGGCTGCGCTGCTGAGGAGATGCCAGCAAGCAGTGCATTTGTTACAAGAGGAAGCTTCTGCACCCCACTTTTAGTAAAACTTCCACTCACCGTACTGTTAACAGTGCAAGCTTAATCCAACCCAATGTACATGCTGTGCCAGTGGATCAAGTTTCTCCTACTTAACACCAAGTCTGAAAGTGTCCTCGTGCTATTTTAAATCACAGTTTGACAGCTTTACCTACAACAAGTTTGTTTTGATTTTCTGTCTTAGTATCCAGAGTGATCTAGTCCTGCTTTTGCTGCACAGATGCAGAGGACTGCCAATGTGCTAAATGCGACAGGAGCAAAGAGAGAGAGTCCAACTGCCTTCACAACTGCTGGCACAAACAGGAATCAGGATGTACCAACTTAGAAGTACTGTTATACCTCTCCAGGGTTATGTATCTGTTGACCTTGTGCATTCAGGTTAGTCACTTATGGGGATATGTCTCCATGTCAAAGCTAAACTGTCACTCATTTGCACACCAGATATTCCAGAGGACTCTGAAGCATGCCTACTTGGCTGGAAATGTCAAATCAGCACTTGATTTCATGATGCTATCCTTATTAAACTTGACATTGAAACAAGAAACACCAACAACTGCAAATAAACAAACAAAAAAATCAAACTGAAACACAAACAGACTTCTGTAAGCTTCTGCATTCCATAGCAGCCAGGTGGATAAATACCTACACTAAACTCCAAGTGATGCCCACATATGCTGTTTTGTGATAGAGGTATTAGCTACATGCTACAATAGTTTCATTTTGGGCTGTTTTTTTTTTCATTAAGATAGCACCCTGAACACAGTTTTGATGCACTGATCCCTTGTGGCCACAGAAAATCAGTTCTTACTGGAGTACACTTGCAGGAAACATTGCAAAATTCCATTCTAACTCTGCTTTTGGTGACTGAATTAAAACAATCAAAAGCAACAGTGCACAAGCCAATAAACAAGAGTTCATAAATAGAATATCTAATTGCAAACTAGAAACACTGTAAGTAGCAAAACAATTTATGATGATTCAAGTCTTTTTAGCCCCTGTGCAAAAGGCTAGGGAACATTATCTTTTTGTGTCAAAAGATGAGTTAAATTGGTTAAACGTGCAGCATTTTCATTCTTACTCTCCAAAAGGAGTAAGAGTCACTTCTGTTGTCCAGTCTTGGGTAGCTCATGGCCTCAAACAGGAAGACAGAGAAGTTTACGTGACCAACAGGTTACAAAGGTAAACGCTTACAGAAGTCCCAACTACATCAACGAAACTCCTCCATCACAGAACAAGAAAACCAGGATACACAGCAGCTCTTACATACTAGTACACAGAGAAAGATGCAAAGTCGTAGTTGTTAAACTAAATGGGAAAATAACATGGCCGCTCATCAAAGACGCAAATACACATTTCTTCTTAGAACCATAGAATTGTTGGGGCTGGAAAAGACCTCAGGGATCATCCAGTTCCAACCCCTCTGCCATCAGCAAGGACATCTTACACTATATCAGGTTGCCCAGAGACAACATCCAGCCTGGCCTTAAAGACCTTCCACCATCTCCCTGGGCAACCCACTCTGAATGTTAGGAATAAGTGGTGAGACACTAATCTGAGTCTACTCACTTCTAGTTTTGCTCCATTCCCCCTAGTCCTGTCACTGTATGCCATCGTAAAAAGTCCCTCACCAGCTTTCCTGTAGGCCTCTTTCAGATACTGTAAGGCCACAATAAGGTCTCCTCGGAGCTTTCTCCTCTCCAGACAGAACAGCCCCAACTCTCTCAGTCTGTCTTCATAGGAAAGGTGCTCCAGCCCTCTCATTATCTTCACGGCCCTTCCCTGAACATGTTCCAGAATGTCCTGACTATTTTTTTTCCCAAAGAGGTGAAGAAATACAGCATTTCCTTATATCAAGAGCTGGGCAGAAAGGCTGCCTTGGTATAGGCAGCATGCTTATAGGAAAAATCTTTTGCATTGTTTTACTGAACAGCACTTTCCTAACTTTCTATTATTAATAAACTCATGTATCTGGAGGTTAGGAAGTGCCAAGAGTAAAGGCTGAGGAAGATCTCATAAATGCTAGCAGATTTTATCTTCTGAATACTTGATGTTGAAATTTGTATGCTTTAATATACATGTTCAGTTTTCTAGATGTACTAGTCAGTCAATAATCTATCAGTGATATCACAAAAATTTTTACATCATGAACAAAAAAACTAGCAGATACCTGTTTTGCAGTCTTATGTGTTCCTTGAGTCACCCTCTTTGTTTTTCCACCAGCTTGCCATTTAGATTTTCCTGTGAGAAAAACAACTGTTTCAACCAACAGCAGCAATTTTAATTAAATAAAGCATTCTAAAATGCAAATACCTCACTTTGCAATGTACTGACAGGGGCACAATCCAAGAGTTAAGAGGTTTGTATAACTGTATATACCGTATATATATTCCACAGTTCAGAATGTGGATAATGCCAGAAAATTAAAAGAATTGCAAAGAAAAGCAAGAATTACAAACCTACCTTTAAGTGATTAGTGCCTCTCAAGATTCTGTTATTGCAATCTGCACATCAAACAGAACACTAGTTTGCTATATAAATGGAAAAAGCCTTCTGCTCTTGAATGACTCTTCAGTCAAGTATTACAGAACTAAACCAGTATCTTTACTAAGAAAAACAACTGTAATAATTTAGCTTTTCTTCAAGTGTCCAAACAGTCTACTAGTAGATTCATGTATTTTCTGCCAAAAGAACTCAAGACTGGATTTCATTCACCTACGTTTAGGCAGCCAAAGGAAGAGAGAAAAACATACAGAAAGCATAAGTCAGTCCCCTTAAGATCTGAAATGCTTTCTTCAGTGAACCTGTCTCTCTCCACTGCTTATATAAAGTTATGTTAGCAATTATGCTTCCAAAATCAGTTTAAATTCCTATAGTCACAAAGGATGATTTCAGGTCTTGGTGCTCTGGTGGTGGCAATTTCTGACCTGATTCAGAATTACATTATTGTGTTATCCAACACCTATATGCCATGTTTACATTATTACATCTGAAATTTGCTCAGGGGTGATTAAAAAAAAAAAAAAAAAAGTTTTATTCCTCCAACTTGATATCTCACCTGTACATGAAAATCACAAAATCCAATTACAAACATGACAGCAAGATAAGACAAAAATACTAAGTATGGCAAAAGTACTCTCTGGCACAGATTACATCTCAGTAAAGGTTTCAAGATTATTTAGCTGTATGAAGCGAAGCAAATAAATGCATTAGTTGAATATAGTTCCTTCCTCGACCAGGGAGACCATTCTTGCATTTCAGAACTGTCCAATTGAGTTCTTAACAGTTCTTGGGGCAAATTCCCTAATACAAGACAGCTGTTTTACATTGCTCTGCTTATGTAAAGCAGCTGTAAACCTGTCAGAATCAAGCAGTTATACAGCTGTTTTTCATCACTGGCTATTTCAGAGAACAAGGCTTGTAATTTTCAAACAAATTTTAAAATTATTTGCTTGATAATTCATTTTTTAAATGCTGCATTAGCCAAAACAGGTACAAATTAATATACTGAACTCAATTTGTAGCATTCAGGAAAAAAAAATATTTGGCTACTGTATGTATAAAAGCTTCTGTTCATTAAAAAGCCTAAAGTGCACATCAATTCTGTGTCAGATTATAACTGAAATATTTCAGTCACCGAAGTCTCTCTTCTGATGTGATTTACATCCTGCATAGACAAGATCTTGAATGCAGTGACATTTGGAATTGGCACAGTTCTTTGATCATGGGGCAACTCTCACTGCACCTAACCCACTAGACCCAGGTGGACCTCACCTATCTATAAAGGGCAAACAGATCCTATCCCATAAGTTGACAGGGCTTATTAAGACGGCTTTAAACCAGGTTGAAAGAGGGGTGGGGATGAAACGAGGTGCTCCAGAGAGAACAAGGGTGTAATCAGGCCTTCTTGTGACAAGCTGGGAGATGGCACACCATAGCTGGATGGAAGGGGAGCTAGCAAGGGCCTTCCAGCCCATTGCCCAGCAATATGACAGGAACACAGCAAAACAGAGGCTCATGGAGTCTCCCACTCTGTCAGGGTAAAATCAGCATGCTCAGCTCGATCCCTGAAATGCCTGTACACCAATGCATGTAGCATGGCGAATAAACAGGAGGAGTCGGAAGTCCAGGTGCAGTTCAGGGGGTTATGAACTGGGGGTTTTGATCTGGTGGTAATTAGAGACCTGGTGGGATAGCTCACATGAGTGGAATGTGATCAAGGATGGCTATGTTCTCTTTAGGAAATTACAGGTCAACAAAGTGAGATGGTGGAGTTGCTCTCTGTGTGAAAAGGCAACTAGAATGTATTGAGTTCTGCCTAGGGGAGGATGAGGAGCAAGTAGAGAGTTAGTGGGTACAAATCAAGGGGCAAGCTAGCAGAGCTGATACAGTTGTGGGTGTTTATTACAGACCACCTGGTCAGGATCAGGAAGTTTATGAGGCCTTCTACAGACAGCTGGCACCTGCTTCTCAACCACAAGCCCTGGTTATCATGGGAGATTTTAATTACCCAGACATTTGCTGGAAGGCCCGCTCAGCTAGTCAGCCACAGTCCAGGAAGTTCCTCCAGTGCACTGATGATAACTTCATGATGCAAACAGTGGAGGAACCAACTAGGAGAGGAGCGCTGCTGGACGTGGTACTCACCAACAAGGAGGGTCTGGTTGAAGCAGTGAAGGTTGAGGGCAGCCTTAGCTGCACTGATCATGAGATGGTGGAGTTCAGAATCATGAGTGGTAGGAACAGAACATCTAGCAGGATCACAACTATGGATTTCAGCAGGGCCAACTTGGGCCTCTTCAAGCAATTACTAGGGTAAATACCATGGGACAGAGTACTACAAGGCAAAGGGGCCCATGATAGTTGGTTAATACTCAAGAAACACTTCTTCCAAACTCAGGATCAAAGCACTCCAGTTAAGTAGGGAGGTGCTGAACAAAATCAAGTAGAAGAAGAAAGTCTACAGATCATGGAAGGAGGGACTGGCCACATGGGAGGAGTACAAGATGGTTGGCAGAGGATGTAGGGAGGCTACTAGGAAGGCTAAGACTTCCCTGGAATTCAATCTTGCAAGGCAAGCCAGAAAACAGAAAGGGCTTCTTCAAATATACTGCAAGAAGAACCAACACCAGAGGCAACATAAGCCCTCTGCTGAATGTGATGGGTGCCTTGGTGACGGAGGATGTGGATAAGGCAGAGCTGCTGAATGCCTTCTTTTTCTCCATCTATACTCAGAAGCCCCACACTCCTGCTTATTAGAATACACCTTCCTTTCTGCCTTTGTTCTTTTATATTCACAAATAGAGACAACACAAGAGCCTTGCTCAATGGTTATGTGCATGTCCAATGACTGTCGGTATATAATTATAAAATACTAGCATTGCCATGAGAAGCACTGGAGAAACTCAAAGACATATAAAGGGCACTACCTGCTAGGAATTTACTACATTTTAATGAAAACAATAGTGGCCACAAATAATCATCTCATTAGCTATTAACTTGCCAATGCGAAATATATAAAATAATATTCAAGGAGCTAGAGTCATATTTCAAACTTGAAGTCCACTTCCTCTCTGGTTATAAACATGAAATACACAGGGTTTATGATTTGTGAAGACTTCCTGTTACAAAATGCTTAGGTGATAACACTTTAAAAAAAAAGCCATTGATAAACTATTTTCAAAAGTTATCTTTTATACTAACAATCTCAACAATCAACCCTCTCATCTCCCTCTTTTGGATAGTTTTAATGACACAAGAATTGCCTTCAAATTTAGTATTCAATAGCAGCCCTCATTTCTGTTCTCACTGTGGCAGAGATCAGCTGTGTGTATTGTTTCAGTTGTCTATAATATGTTCATTATCAGACTTTCAGCAGGAATGAAAACTATTTTCTATTATATTTCTTTTAACCTCTTTGACTCAACCTAAGGATACAACTGTTGTTTTCATCCAGTTCTTACACACAGTGTGAGTCATCTACTCTGTCATTCCTCCTCTTCTATGCTACCAACAAAACCCGTATAAAACAGTCAGTTCACGATCTAGTGCCATTGCGACACTGTACTCCAGAACCCATCCCACCAGCCCAGGTAGTGCAGTTGTCCACCTTAAGGAACATTTTCACAAACATAAGGTTTCCACCTCTGGACTGAATCACAGTAATAAATTTTGTGTAAGATTTTTACAAATCACTGTTACTGCCTCATCTAGAACATAGCAGCCTTGTATTCACTTCCCAGCACTAGACTGATTCCCATTTACTTCAGTTAAATTCAAGGTTTGAAACTTAAGAGGCTTTAAAGAACACAATTCCTTTCATGTTAACATTCTGCCAGTTACAACCAGATCAAATGTTGCTAGGGTTGATAAACCATGTTTTCAGTCATGACTCAAAACTTCCTTACTCTGCACCAAAAGGAGACAAGTTTCATAACTTTTAGCACATACTTCAACATCTATTTATTCCACCAGCCTCTTGTTAAAGCAGCAGATTATACTGTAGGCTGCCCAGAATATGCTAGGTACGTTTCAACCAATGCATCTCCTTACCCTGAAATGCTTAATCAACAAATGCATTCTATGTGGTGAGAGAACAAATTATTTTTAATAAACAGAATATAAGAAGGTAACAAATACAAGATTTTCCACTTTGACGCATCTCTTAAAAGGTCCAAAGGTACCTTACCTTCTATTAACATTTAAATGTCAAGTCTTTGGTATGTCTTAACTGTTGCTAATATAGCTTAAATTTTGTGTGCAGTGCTTATCTCCATGCTATGCCACAATTTCATGCTAGGCATATGAAAAATTACAAAAGATAAAGCTGAAATTCTCTGTTAGAATGATGACAGCTTTCCAAGTTTGGCAAGACCCCAGTGACTGCACTAGACGACCACTGGCCACAGATTTGCAACAAGGATTTAATTTTGCAGATGGAATAGCTGACTAGTGAATTTTTTACAGTTACAAAACTCTCTGCCTCTTTGTGAAAGAGTATTTTAATTTCAATAGGTGAACTGTGTTAACAGTCACTATCTCTTCTAGACCATTGCCAGCATGCTTTGTATTTTCTCCTGCCATCCATCTGTATTCATCACTACAATTTCAGATCTGATATGACATGGGTGCATGCTGCTCAAAAACACATCACAGAAGTGCCACCTGCCATTCCAGAAACTGCTCTCCATTTTAAGGAAGTGTTTCTTACTTATTGGCAGTAACTATGTATTTCCATTAAGGAATTAGAAGGTTTTGATTGCAGTTATTTATTGCTCTTCTTCCCATATCCTCTACAAAAAAAATACACATCTTTCAGAGGAAACATTAAATGGTACAAAGGACATAAGCATACAATTTTTAAAGGAAACACCATGGAAATAAATTGGCATTTTAATTTATCAACTCTCTGTAACACTACCAGCAGTAATCTCTAATACCTATACCCTCACTGTTTCTGCAGGAAAAAAAAAATTAAATCTCCTCATGAGTAACCATATATAAAATGCTAAATCACACTCTGTTGCTGCCAAAGCAACACCTTTGAATGCTGCAACCAGAAGAAACCACCCAAAGGCAAAATTCTACTTTGCACAGTAGTGTTGCAAAGGCAATCTGAACTTTTGGTCTGATTTACACAACCCCTCAGCAAATTAGAACTGTTCCAATTCATAATATTGCTGCATCATTCCTCAGGGACAAAATACATAGTGAAAGATCAGCACAAAATGAATCAGAGCTCACTGACACCAACATATTATGCTCTATGCCAAGACAAGGGTCAAAGGAAAAAAAAAAAAAGGCTCTGACAGACTTTCATTAGCCACAAGTTCCCTTCCATGGCAAAATTCAGTTCTCCATCAGGCAATTATCATCAGATCCTCTGCATTGTGCAAAGAAGCCAGCCCGGGATTTAATGAACAAATTGTAACAAAAGTTTTTAAATCACAATGGTGCTAATACAATTAAAAGAAGAAAATTAATACATTTAACAAAGGCTAAAAATTCATTTTTATATTAATTCCTCTACAGACCATCTAATCCAATCTCCCTGCTTAAAGCAAGGTCAGCTACAGCAAGCTGTCCAGGACTGTCCAGACAGGATTCAACCATTTCCAAGGACAGAGACTGCCCACAGTTTCTCTAGGCAAGTTGTTCCAGTTTTCAATCACCTTCCCAGCACAAAAAAAAAGAATTCCTTTCAGATAGCCCCGCCTAAGTCTCAGAGGCAGCAGCATCCACACAGGAACATGTGAGCTACAAAACCACTAACGTCCTTAGAAACAGCATTCTGATATCTGGAACAACTTAAGCAGTATGAAAATTAAAGTCAGTTTCTGGCTCCTTAAGACATCACACCACAAGAGTGTATTACAATAATAACAAAACTGTTCTGAGAACTTGCATTACAGAAAACCATCCTCAAATATCCCCTTTCCTACAGATTCCTCACAAATATCTATCAAAGACTGAAGTGATACTGAAAGAAACTTCCAAACTTGTTTTAGAGCAATTTGTTTCCTAAGCCATCCCTGCAGTTCTGAATTCCCAAGTTACAAGAGTTCAGTTTAAGACGACATCATTATATCACACAAAAAGCTTGGTTATAGTGGCAAAAGCAATGTTGCTTAAAGACAAAATGAAAACAGGCGATTTTCATCTGTCACTGTGAAAGTTTTCAAAAATCATCTGTCAAGTGCAGGATGCACTTTGGAAAAAACCTTTATTGCTACTGCACATATGCTAAACGTAACCACTTCTTTTTTAATAGAGATACTATGTAAGAAATACATTTCCAGGTGAGCAATATCAGTGGACAAAGGGATGGAAGTAGAAAAAGCTAATGGAAGATTGCTGAACACATACCCTCATCTTCTTTGTTTTCCAGTGGAACACTCCATGCAATCAGGTTCCTTGCTGTACGCCCCTCTTCCGCAACTATTTTCCTCACTTTGTCATGGCTGTTAGAGCGTTGGAAGGAAGCCTGAAAATAACAAATGAAGAGATGGAAAATAATTTTTTTTTTTGTTGTTGTTTGTTTAAGATGTTCATTTCATACAATAGCTGGTTAAACCACTTCAGGTGAGGTGTGTGGGTACTGAATTCTTCTAGAATATCTGAAACAGGTGTACACACTCATTTTCACAATCATTTGTATACATGATAAGCAGATTGATTCATCAACATGACATGAGAGTTACTACTCAGCCCTCAGTATCACCACACTTTTTTAACCTTCCTTTATTGATTCTCAATGCTGCTGGCGCATCACATTATATTTAAAAAATGCTTTTGTTACCTTGTGTTAATTAGTACTAATTACTGAAGGTAAAAGCTGCATGGGACCAAAATAAACACATTAATTGGAGAAAGGCATGAGATTTATCAGAAGCATGTGAAAGGTATAAAAACCCCAGCATGATTTGATTAGGACAAGAACCTAGAAAGTATTTCCCAGCAACACAAGTCAGCTGTTATCATTAGAAAGCTGTAGCTGTTCAAAGACAGAAAGAGACACTGAGAATTAACTTTGCATACCTATTAAACTTATTTCTTTCCACCTGTAAAACATACCATTGCAAGACATTTGAAACCAAATATATTAAGAAATATTTATATTGAATGACAGATGTCAGTTAAATACAGTCTTGCTATTTTACAGTGTATCAAGTTATTCCTCAGAAAATAATCTGAAACCAAGCCAAGCTACAGACTGCAAAAGTAAATTTATGTACCATGACAGCATAAAACTGCCGACCAAGTTATTTTTAAACACTGACAAAGTTAACCACAAAAAAACTACATAAATCTAAGCACTATTTTAGGCATGGACAGACTAATTTCCTACAGTACTCATAAGAAGACACACCTTTCCTCTTTTTGTTCTTACTGTCATTACAGCTCAAGCCTGAAAACACCTTGTTTTATAGTACAGCATGTCTTTAGAAAGGAAATACAGTAAAAATGAGCATGGTAGATGAGTGCTGTAGTTCATCAATGTGGTAGAAAACCACACAAATGAGAAACTGTTTTTTAATTCAGTGCCTATATAATGGCATTTAACTTAGGTTTCTCTTATCCAGGAGTCCTCAACTGCTTGTTTCAAAGCTGTAGTGTGCCACCTAGTGCTTCACACACACCTATAGATACTACCATGCAATAAACAAAAAGGAAAAAACAACATTGCTACATAGGTGAATTTTGGTAAAACCTGATTAAATAAATAAGACAAATTATGTATTGTGGCCCAAAGAAACCTAAGCAATGTACACAAAACCCCCAAGGGTTTATACTAAACTGGTTCCAGTCCATCCTTATTCTACAGAATTAATTGCCTATTCTTGCTAGGCATTTTTAGTAAGAGTGACCTTTTTTTGGTGAACCAGGTTTGGTTTGGGATTTTAACACCATGTTCCTTAATGATACACTTTCCATCACCCATCTAAGATGGGTTCCATGAATGTCAAGTAATTGGTTTAAGATCACTTTAAACTACTGTATAAAATCCCAATGTAAATGCCTGTGGCAGACTACTTGGAAAGTAGAATCATTTTAATTTAATCACTTTTGAACTATCTTTATTTTAAATGAGAAGTACAATGTTCAGACTGTATTTTGCAACATTCCATTCTCAACTTTTTAAAGATGACCCAAGCACTCACCTTAGCTGGAAGTAAAACTATTTATTACATCCCCAACTGCCAAAAATACATTTATTGCATCTTTTCTTCAAATCCTCCACCAGCAGACAGTGTTCACTCAGCACAATCCAGGTAATCTTTAACCACAGCTTGGTTACAGCATAAGCCCATTCATTCTTGCCTTACACAGAGGACTTGGTAACTATTTGGATTTTTTTCTTTCCTATTATTTTTTTATGCTGCTGTGTTACATTTCACCCCTCATTGGTTTTCCTATCTTCCAGGCTTACCAGCTGTATTCTTTTAATCATTTTTTTCTCATGTTTTCCAGATAATCAGATTTTAAGCTTTCTGAATCTGAGCACTCAAGGTTTTTTCCTCTTCTAAGCTGTCTCTAACCAATTCTCATCTATTTTTGAAATAAAATGTCCAAAAGCAGATACAAGTGAAGACCTTCTCAGTGCTAAAACCTGTGGGCTGGTTTTTCACATCTTATAGATGATATTCCCATTTAATTATCTCAAAATATTGCATGAAAGGTTTTTTTGCAATACATTATTACTTTTTCAGCACATCTGTCATGACCTATCACACAAATTATCATGACTTACACAGTCACAGAACAACAAAGCCTGGCAAGGGATCTCTACTTCCAGTTCAATCCTCAAGTCCCTGTGCCCAGGACAGGGCAGAATCAACTCTTCCTAATATATAAGCAGAATTTCTTGTTGCACATAAAACCTTTTATAATCCCAAGGTTCCTCTCTACACCAGAACAGTTGTTTTTGATTCTTATTTCTGAAAGTTGTTATTCCCATGTAAAACTGCATTAATCCACAACAAACTGACTTTTAATTATCTGTTTTTTACAAGCCAAAAAGGCTTATAAGTATCTCAATGTGGCATTTCACCATGAAACTAGAGCCTGATTTAAAATTCTAGTCTCCTTAAGACGTTTGTCAAAATAACAAACCCTTAAAGGTTTCAAGGGGATAGTTAACAATAATAAATTGTACAGCCAGAGAGATGTGTAAGCTACTATGCCAAAGGCCACTGTGGCTATCACCAGTCTTTTCATAAGACTAGACAAGAGCAAGCATTAAAACCCTCATTCACATGAGTGAAGAGAAACTGACACACGTGGCTCTGCCTGCTTCCTCAAGGTGAATGACTCCTGTCTGCTAATTAACTATCCAAAGTAGTTATAATCAAAGTACTCTAGATACAATCATCTGATAGGCAAAATGAAAGACTGAAAACTTGATTAGCCTTAAGTAGCAGATTTTTGTTATTTAGTCTGTACTGTTTCTTCATACAATTATGAATATTAGAGGACTTCTTATGAGGATTCTTGTTTTAATGGTGTTCATACACATATATATTATATATATTGCTGTAGATAAAACCACCAGTTCCACCCATCACATTCTCAAGGAAAATTACTTCAGCAATAACCTCAGTTACATCAAAAGGCACTGCTCTATTAGTGAAACCAGACGTGGTCTTACACTGCAGTGCAGGCTGGACAACAGCAGTTTAAAAAGTGAATCAGCTGAAACAAACGTCTTAAAGTGCAAAGAAACCTACACACTAACTAGAAATTATTTAAAACCAGAAGAAAGACACAAATTTCTCCTACAGTAAGGAGTAAGGTTTTGAAGGTTTCTCATTATGGTGTTAATAAATGACATCATTTCTAGAATCAACAGTTTCAGGAATGGTTCAAAATGAAACAAATTATCAATGAATCCCAACATGAAGTTTTTCTTCCTATCACACCATTATAGTAGCTGAATGTCTTACCATCATGTTATAGCCTTCCTCCTCCTCAACAGCCTCACTTATCACGTTTTTGGATGACCCCATTGAGTTTTCATACCTGTATCAAAATAAATGCAATTAATTTAAACCACTTCCTCTTACCAGTGTTTATGTCACAGACAACAGATTAACTCAGTGAAGTTGGTTAGCAGTTCAAAACCAAGAATGAATTACAGACACACTAATAATTTGGCATTTGGTAATTAGTGGTGAAGCAAAATAAAATGAAAAAAGATGTTATTGATTTTTTTAAAGTGATAGTTCCTGCAGAAAGTAGCTACACTTTATCCAGTTCTAACCTCTAGAATTGCTGCCACAAACGCAGACTAACTCTTTACAGATTTATCAATAATTTTCAGAAGAGTGGTAACAATTATGAAATAAAACCAAACCCTTGGCTTCAAGGCTGAAATACATTCTAGCCAGTCACTGATGGAAATTCAAGTACTCTCTTGCAAAAGTTCTTCTGAAGAATCACACTAACCAGAAGTTAGAGACACCTCTAAATTATCAGAAGTTAGATAACCGAAGACTAATCTTTAAGCAGATTCAAAGCCTGATTTTGATGCTCTATCATTACTGATAGTGGCTTTAAGTGGGCTGTTCACTTGTCCTCATACTGTATCTTGTATTCCCCAAAACTGATATTCCCCAAAACTGATTTTTCTAGTAGTAAATAGCCAACATCTGTCAACAAATACATAGTTGTTCAGATTTGCACTTGTATGTATGTTTTCAGAGGACGTCCTGAGTTCCTGAAAAGTGAAGGAAGCTGAGGGTTTTCTAAGCAGTTTACTTCAGCATCACTTCAGATATCAAGGACAGGCACAGTATGAGATGTCCTCAAACACTAAGGTATCTTAGAAAATCACGTATGCTTCTGCCCACCTAAATAACTTGGTTATAATAAAGGTATGATATTGACGTTGACATAGATATTTGAGGAAAAATATGGAGGACTCAAGTATTTTCCCTGTACTGCATTTGGGAATTGGTTAGAACCAAGAACCTATTTTAAAAAACGTGTAGGGAAGGCAAACCCTACCGCCTGAGCACACTGCAAGACCTACTACATCATAAGCTTCTGCAACCAGGATTTTCTCTGAATGCAAGGGAAGGCCAGCAGTTTAAACGCTGAGCATCCTTAACAGTTTTGAGAGTGCAAATATTTCTGTGCTTTACAGAAGTTTTTAATAGTTTACAGTGAATTTTCTCAGTATGTCTGCCTCTTCCCTTCCACACCTACAAAGCTGACACAAGAGATGCGGACCTGTGCACCTCAGGTGGGCAGTGAGGTTTACAAGCAGAGGAATCTCCCTCAGACTGAGCAATTCCAAATTTCCTGACAGCGTTTGCTCACGCCTGCAGCCCCGAACAAGAGCCTGATTCGGGAGGCACAGGCCCCTTTCACCAGGCCGAGCCCCCTCCTTGGCGAGTCCTCCGGCCAAGCTCCCCCACATGACAAGGCCTAGCGGACACCCACCGATGCCGCTTGCCTCCAAGGGCTTCCGGTTGCCTGTAGCAACCGGCCTCATGCCCTCACCCGCCTTTGCGCTGCGCAGAACGGGGCAGG
>VWZI01001728.1:661626-774688 GCA_013396835.1 Psilopogon haemacephalus | reverse complement strand
CTGCCCGCCCGCCGCAGCGCGCCGCGCCCGTGTGCCCCCCCTACCCCGGGCCCGGCCGGGCCCGCCGCGCATGCGCCGCCCGCGCCGGTGAAGGCAGTGCCCTCACCTTGCCCGCACACACGCACACACGCACACACGCCTCGGACGCGGGACTGGAAAGGGACCTAGAACCACGTACCGGGAGCACCTGCAGCTCCTTCATCTGTGCCAGGCAGCCTGTCGCTTGGGGTCGCCTTATCAGCTCTGTGAGAAAGCCCCGAGGTGCCGTGAGGTCGGGCCTGGTGAAAGCGCTGAGGCGATGATGGCCACGTCCAATGCATTCCCCGCCAGTGGGGAACTGGAAAAAGGAGAACATGCAACATGTGCGAGCCAGTAAATAAAAGTGTGCAATGCACTGGGTGTATGTACAGCACACGGCAAAACGGCACCTAAGCACAGGTGGTGAGCTTTGAGTTAGGAAACTACAACCAGCCTGGGCACCGCACTTGGAGACAGATGGGTCGCATGGAGCGGTCAGTCCACTGTTGGATCTGAGGCCTGGAAAACGTGACTTTTGGACAGGTTGAACCTATTTAGCTTCTATTTCAGACAAGAGAGGAGAAAGCGAGATGTGGTAGGAGTGGTTGTGAAGAGAAAGAGAAGAATCTGTTTCCCTCGCTGTGACAGGAATGACAAGGAGTAGGAGGCCTGAACTGTTACCAGGATAATTAAAGTTGCCACCTCTAAACCATTAAAAATAATACAAGGATTGGAATAGATTGCTTGGGAGATTATGCATGCTTCAGCTGAAGTCTCCAGGAACAGCAGTGTGAACACCTCTCAGAAATTACACATAACACTTGACAGATTCTGAGCACAGAGCTGAGCCAGGTGGCCTAGAAAGTCTCATCTAAATCCCTTTTATCTCTTCCATAATGAACTTGTTTGTTATTTATCAGACTAGTGTCTAAATTGGCACAACTGCCTCTGGTTTGATGCTGAGCTGAGCACTGTGGTACTGGGCTTCACTGTGGTACCGGACTTCTCATTAAATCTTGCCACCGTGGCTTGATGCCAGATCAGATACCACATCAAAGGAGTGTCACAACCTATTTCCTCAGATACTAAGAACTGGACTAAATGCAAAGAAAGAAAAAACCAAAAAAGTCCAGAATGTCCACGTAGTCTAAAACACTTCTGGATACTTATGCAAAGTATTGTAGAAAAATTGAACACTCAGAAAGTCCTGTTCGGATATCACTAAAGCAAACGACAGCATTTTTGCAATCCACACACACATTATTTCAACCTGATTATAGTGAATTGTTGCCTTTCCTCCCACACTGGTGCCAGAATGGAGGATCTTTCATAATGTGGCTTAAAATGCAGATTAAATGTAAGAAAAACAAGCTGAGGAGAATATGTCAAAATGGAAGCCTATCTAATACTCTGAGTCGATTTATTCTGAAAGTGTATAAATGACATGCATTAGAGTGAAGAAAATTAAGGCTTATTCCATCTGGGCAGTGATTTGTAAAACTAAAATGCAGAAATGTAAAAAAAAAGAAAAAAAATCCAGTAAACACCAGACAGATAACTTCATCTGCTAGAAATAACTGTTAAACTGCAGTCTGTGTTGCTGGACAACTACTGTCATGCTGACAGCTTAACAGGAACAGATTTACATTTGCAGATCTCACAGAGCAGTCTTGTTGAACATGACCTTCTAACATTAATTCTTTGGTGACTGAAAGAACAGCTCCAAACAGATTTGTGAATACTGTATGCAGTTTGGCTTGAGGGAAGATGGAGTCTTTTGGAGAAGTGAGAAAGTTCAGCACACAAAAGAACTTTTTTATATGGCATGACTTGTATTCTCGTTTAAAAATAGCTTTACCGATACTCTGGTTTTACTTACAAGGTTACAATAGTGATGCATTTGCTGTGTTCTTGGCTAAGTCTATCAAGGGAACATAAGAGTATCTCTTTTTTTTTGTCCTACTTACAACCATACAAAAATGATTGCAAATTTTATTACATAACTGATTAACTGCGTACTGGGAAATTTCAGGAAGGTGTTTTGCCACAGGCTAACTACCAAGAGAAGAATATGATTTCCTGTGTGTTCCTTCTTGCTGAGCTTCACATTTTTTTCCTGATGAAGAGGATGCCATGACTTTTTTGTTTTCTTGATTTATTGTTCCGATTATTTGTATTTCCTCTTCCTATTTTCAGTCATAATTATCTTTTTTATCATCAAAGCATCTTCAGTACTATTTCAGAAACCAATCAAATCTTATTTCTGTTTTGATTGCTCATAGGATTTGCTTTGTCTACAAAATTACTTAGTTCACACCTTGCATGTGATTTATATAAATACTGATGGGAAGTTTGACATTTCAACCAATAAAAGATATTAGACTTAACTCACTATTAGACTTTTTTACAGAAAAGACCTTTCTTGTATGGGCAGGAAATTGCAATAACACGTTTACTGATTTATTGCAATATTTAACTCTCAGATCTTCAAAATGAACTGTCATAGCTCTTCACAGTTAATAGATTTGGAGGTTAATCAGGAAGTACATCTCTGTCTCTGTGAAAGGAACAGAACCGCGTAGCAGACAACTGCTATTGAGACCTCTGGTTAAACCTGGCAACAACTATTTTTCTGGAAATGCAGGTGGGTTGATCTCACTGCTTTTTGTTCAAAAGAGCAGCTCCAGAAATGCACTAATACTGGGAGAAGTAACAAAGCTAATGGTGGCCTTATATTGGTCTCAGTCCAGTAAGAATGATTAATTTGATCTCGGTGAGCTTGGGATCAAAGCAATCTCAATTTCATGTAACAACTCTTAGGAATGGTGTTCCTGGGGAGGCCTCCATCTCATATACTCAACTTTTTTTTCAGTTTGCCTGGGTCAATGAGGCTAAATTTGTTTTCGGTCTCTATTTTCTATTACCTGCATTGAACAGTTAGGAAAATGTGTATTGATCCACCTTATAAAGCACTGCTTCCCTTTAACTTCATGTTTAGAAGTCCTAGTTGTAAGTTGGGTTCTCAAGCAACAGAAACGTTTGTTCCCTTCTGGTCTAAAACTTCACACTTCTCATTTCCTGATAATCATCCCTCATACCTTACAACTACCTGAACGGAGATCTTAGCATGGTGTGGCTTTGTCTCTTCTCCCTAGTAACAAGTGAAGATGAGAAGAAATGGTCTCAAGTTGCACTAGGGCAGGTTTAGGTTGGATGTTGGATAAACTTCTTCACTGAAAAGAGTTGTCAAACACTGGCACAGGCTGTTCAGGAAGGTGGTTCAATCTCCACCTCTGGAGGTATTTCAAAGGCAGAGATGTGGTGCTGACGGAGATGGTTTAGCACCAGCCTTGTTAGAGAATGGTTGGACTTGATGATTTTAAAGGTCTTTTACAACTGAAAGGTCTCAGTGATTCCATGCCAGCGTTTGTTGATGCTGATTTGAAGTTCTGGTTACAGTCACCGTCAGTGTGCCGGACTTTACTGATGCTCGGCGGCTGGAAAACCATCTCTGTATATTGATAGTATTTGGCATCTCCCACTGACAGAACACAAACGACGAGGCTTCAGAATGGGATCAGCTTTCTCGTTCGTAACTATCTGTCCGTTCCCGGGCCGTGGATTTCGCAGGGCTGGACGTACGCCACAGTCCCCGCCAAGCCTCGCCGCGCCACCTCCCGGGCCCGACCTCCCGCGCAGGCGGCTCCCCCAAGCCCCCCAGCGCCGCTCGGCCCGCCCTCCGATGCCCCTTTCCCCGCCTCTCGCCACCGGTCCCCTCCTCGGCGGTCGCGATGCGGCGGCGGCGGTCGCTGCTGCCGGCGCTGGGCCTGGCCCTGGCAGTGCTGGGCGCGGCATACGGGCAGCACCGTGCCGATTACGACCGGGAGGCGCTGCTCGGCGGACAGGTGGGGCCGCGGGGAGTCGCGGGGCTGGGACGGCTGCTTCCCGCCCAGGCCGCAGGGCGGGCGCTGCGCCCCGTCCCCGGGCTGGTTAGGCTCGCCGGGGCCGGGGGGCTGACGCGCCGTTCCCTCTGCCGCAGGAGGAGGCGGAGGAGTACGCGCGGCTGAGCCCGGAAGAGCAGCAGCGGCGGCTGAAAGCCATCGTGAAGAAGATCGACTCGGACGCGGATGGGCTCCTCACCAAGGGTAACGGCGGGCGGCCCGGGGGCCGCGGGGTTGCGTGCCCCGGGGCCGAGCTAGTGGCACGTGTGAAGCTTTAACTGGGCGGGGACCGGGCTTTGTCCGTGCCCCAGATCTGGCCCGGTGCCCTCAAAGGAGGAAAAGGTAAAGCTCGGTGCCACGGCCGGTGACTCTTAGGCTATGAAGAATCTCCGTGACAAAGGAGCCTCTTGCCCCGCGCGTTACAAACACCAGCAGACTTTGTACGGAGTGTGACTCGGTGCCTCAGCCGAAAGAGGCGAGGGCCGACAGGAGCACACAGGAGCGAGCGAGCTAGCGAGCTCGGTTAATAGCCACTCACTGCTGGCACCAGCCCCAGGCTCGCACTGCCCCTAGCACTGCTGAGGCCACTTGGAATCGTGTGCATTTCTGTTTGAAGTCCTGTTTGTGCAACTCAGAGACTGGCAAAGAAGGTACGCTCCAGCCGTAGTGTGCTGTGTGCTTCCATACCCGGTGACACCAAGTGACACTGAGGCATCACTGATTTCGTCACAATATAGTATCGAATGTTTTTTCCCATACAGATGGGATTTTAACGGTCACACTTAGGAGCTCCACGGTAAACTTTTTTTCAGTACACCATCACAATGCTTTCCTAACTTAATTTTAAAACTCACTATGAAGAAGTATATTGATAGTATTTGGCATCTCCCACTGACAGAACACAAAAGTAGAGTCCTTGTTCACATGCCAGAAGGGCGATGTTTCATTAAGATGATACTAAACATGCAGGAACATTTCTAGGGGAGAGTGTAAGAGACAGTTTTGAAGATGAGATCACTATATCTGTCATGTGTCTTTTGCTTTAAATGCTGAAATTAGTAAGCTACACACTTAAAGCACTGTTCCTGCATCTGTGTAGAGGTGAGATAGCATATCACTTTGGTGGGACAGATAATCCTTGTGATAAACAACAGGCACTGCACAACATGAAAGTTATAAGGGAAGAAATATGTTTTAACTAAAGATCCCATCCATACCCCATCCTTGCAGTATATATTGCATCCGGTTCTCAGAGTAGTGGTAACTTGTCTACTTACTTCCTAAAGGAAAACTCGGAGTAGAATGTGTGTTTACACTAAGAAACATGGTACTGAAACTTTCACAGCTTAGTTATTTTTCAGTGTATTGCAAAACACTTGTCAAGAGCTTTCTCCTTGTTAGTGGTGCCTCCATTAGGATGCTATCTATGAGGAAGATGTGATACACTGCTTCTCTAATGTCAGAGCATTTTGTATTTCTGATTAGTGGCTCTGGACATTGTAAGTTAAGGTGGCCATGCCTTGAACCTTAAATGCTGAGAACTAAACCTTGTTATAAATTACGTCACATTGCAGTTTCTTGTAAGGCAAAGCTGATTTTCTGCATCAGTCTTGGTGGTAACAAAGCATGGCATGCACTCCTCCATATGTTCAGTCAGTTCACGGGATGTTTCAAAGACATTTAAGCTTAGTAAAGTTATATTGATGCTTCTGCCAAGAAGGATTCAGTAAGATGCCTCAGTATTTAAATATGCCAAAAGATTTTTCTAGAGCAAAGTAGTCCTTTCTGTAGAAATTTTTCATTAGTCAGCATGACTCTTTAGAGTAGAATTTCAGTTGACTTGATTTAGCTGTGTAATTTTGCAATGCAAAGGAAGTTGTCTTCCCCTAATGGGCACCTGTAAATAACTATGATACTGAGAGAATAGATTATTCTAATCTTCGAACAAAGTAACTGCATCATAACTTCTGTGATTAAATGAAGTAACTTTGTTTCTGTGAATGGGTCTGTATATTAAACTTTATTCCTTTAAGCCACATTTCTATAAAAACAAGAAGCTTAAAGGCATTTCCAAAATAATATAAGGCTTGATTTCAGCCCCAAACTAATTTATATGATTATTAATATTAACAATAATATTAATATTAACAATATTAACTTATTCGTATGAGTTAATATTTTATTTTGGGTAATTAAGGCAGTGAATTTAGTTTTATTTCAGTTTGGATTCTTCAAAAGAAACCCCAAACTGATGGGAGCAATTTTGAGGGATACAACGTTATGTTTAGATTTGTCTGTGTAGATCACATTCAGCATTATTTTCAGAAAGCTCTGAAGAAAAAAAGATGAAAGGATGCTACAGTGTCAATAGGCTTCATATTTGGAAAGACAATCACTTCAAGCTGGCAAATCTCAGCAGACACCAAAAGAGGCAGGCTTCCTGGTTTCATTGTTCCAGTGAGCTAAATAAGGGTCCTTTTATAGCTGAAAACTAAGGGTCTTCCCTTTCATTGGGTAAGATTTTAGTGATGCAGTTCACTTTGCAGCTGTAGGAACACTCTCAGTAATACTTTTTTTCCAGCCGCATCCCACATGCATCAGAGGGTCATGGTTTGCATTATGGCAGCGCCTGTATAAGCCACATTAAAGAGCTCTTGTAACTCTAGCCTGAAGGTGTCAATGGGGAAATGGTACCAGGAAGGAAGTAGAGAAGGCTCTAACTCTGATCATTATGATCATTATTATGAAAAAAGCCTTAGTGTAGAGGAAACAAATTGTTTTGCTCTAACCAACCTCTTGCCTATATGTTTACATCTGAACTGCAGAGTATACTCCAGACTGAACAGACTTGTGTTTTTATAGAGCAGATAATTCTGATTTTTAAAATTTTGGTATTCTTGAATGGTTTTCACAGATGAGCTGAGTTCCTGGATACAGCAGTCTTTTAAACATTATGTTACGCAAGAAGCTAAGCAACACTTCAATGACTACGACAAAGATGGTGATGGATTGGTGTCTTGGAAGGAGTATAATATGCAAATGTATGATCGTGTAATTGATTTTGATGAGAACACTATCCTGGAGGATCAAGAGGAAGAATCATTTCGACAGGTAAAATGTTTTGGCGTCAGTTTCTGTAAGCTGTTGGTAAAAGGCACCAATGTTTGTTATTGTGAGGGCAGAGGACAGGTAGCAGCTGGCACATGTGTTAACATTTTCATCTACCTGATGTAAGAGAGGAATTATAGAAAAGTAATGGAGTATTAAAGCTGCTACCAGCAAAACAGACAGAATGAAATCATGCCTCCAGAGTGTATTCTGCTAGCTGAGTGGAGTGGAAGGCTAGTAACAGTCTTACCACAGAGCATAATCTTCTGTTACTGTCTTCAAACAAGATGGCAGTGGGCTCCAGATGTGGTTTTAGCCTAACCAGTGTCCTGCCTTCAAAAGAGGCTAGTGCCACTGGTGCTGGAGGTAAAAGAAACCCTTGTACCCATTAACCCTCTTTACTGCACTGTTGTATCCACTTTCCCTGTTATTTCTCAGGTATCCCATGTAGGGCATCAATATTGCCTGCTTTACAATTGCCTGTCCATTCCGCAGAGAGAGCAACAGCAATTCAGACACATTTAGCAAGCAAAATGCCACTCTGATAGGTAAAACTGGATGTAGAAATAGCAGAAGTTGTGGATTAATCTCATATATGAAAGCAGATATGTAAGAGGAGAAACAGACAAGAGAGTTAATGGGAAAAAGTTCACCAAGAATCATCACATAGCAAAATGTGCAGCCTTCCAAGTTACATATTTGTAAGTACATGTAAGTATTTTCAAAAAGGAGAGTAAGTGACTTTTCAGATAATTCAGATAATTCACTTTTTTCCCCTGTGAGGATTGCCTTGGCTGCTTTTAGTAAAATAATAGTAGATAAGACAGGGTATTGGCAGAAGTGAAGCTAAAATAGATAAGGGCAGGGGATTTTACAATCTGAAGAAACAAACTCTAAATCTTTGGAGGTTGCTTGCCTGAATAATTGCACAGCTTTTAAAACAAGACTTAAAATGGAGCTACCAGTTAAAGTATTGATCCTGTATGTCAGATACACTGACCTCCAACTCCTACTGCCTTACACATAGTATACTTTGTTAGACTGCTCATTAGGTTTTCCTGACTGATGAGTTCTTTGACATATATTCATAGAATCATGGAACGGCTTAGGCTAGAAAAGACCTTAGAGATCATCTAAACCAACCTCCCTGCCATAGGCAGGGATGCCTCTCAACTAGACCCCATCCAAGGCCACATCCAACCTGGTCTTGAACATCTCCAGGCATCCACAACCTCTCTGGACAATCCATTCCCAGAATCTTGCCACCCTTACAGTGAAGCATTTCTTCATAAGATCCAATCTAGACCTAATCTTCAATTTAAATCAATTTTCCCTTCCTATCGGTGGACACTCTTGTAAGAAGTCCCTCTTGTTTTTATTTTAAAGAACAAAATTAGCAGCATTGTACAAACATCCTAAGTCAGCCATCTTCAGCGTTTTCTTCGCATTTGGAAGTGAGCGATGCTGCTCCTAGGAAATGGAAGAGGTTGGTTTAGAATTGCTATCGAGTAAGGACAGGAATGCGCCAGAAGGTGGCATCCTTGCTCGTCGCTTCTCAAACACCGGCGGATGATCGATCCCTCAGGAGCTCACCTCTGTGTTGGTCATTTTATTATTTTGCAGGATAGTTAAGATCTTAACACTTGCCTGTGGTACATGTTATGCTCTGTATTAAGCAGCCTAATTTTGAGAGAAGTGTCAGTAAATAGCACGTAAACTACAAAGTATAATTTCAAATGGTTATTTTTGATCTCTGGCCACTCCCTTACACAGATCAGAATCACACAGTACAACACACTTAATCGTGGGATTACAAAATCTTATAGATTACATCGTGTGCAGGTTGAGTAGAGATCAGTTATCAATGGTGTGAGCCTTTATACATCTAAAGAGACTCTGAAATTAAATGAGAACAAAAAAAAAAAAACAACCTTTCCCTTTCCACACATTTGGATTACAGAAACCGGAAGTGCAAGACATTCAGAAATAACAACTTGAATGCTTTTTGTGGATATTTATTTTTGAAAGGCATGCTAATATTTATGCCTAAGAGGGGCTAGAGAAGTGTCTTTGCTTTGAAATATGTCCAGATGTAATGGAACTCGGTCTTGTATTAAAAGAATTTGTCACTTAAAGGAATTAAGCACTTAAAATAGCTTCAGAAGAGATATTTTACGTAACTATGTGAAACCATGATATTTCAAGACCTTTTCTGCACTACAAATACCCTTGATCTAAATGAAGTACAGATCCAGAAGATTAAAAGTCTTAAAATGTAAATTTTGGCAATTGCCATGGCTACCATTAGTTATAATCCTTGAACTCCGCTAGGTTAGTTTGGGAATTGGTGACTTTTAGCAGAGGAAGTATGTGTAAAGACCAGAATTTTTGTCTTTTCATTAGCTCCCTTTTTTGTTTTGTTTTTGAAGCCCTTGCTAGAAGTATGTTTTAAATGTCTCTTTAAATTTAAAAAAATAATAATAGGAAGAAAGTTTCTTAGATTCTTAGAATAGAAGTAGCTCACTTAAAAGGGCTGTGGTCATTGCTCTGGATGAGCTCTTTCTATTGACAATAAAACATCAGTATAACATGAGTAGGTAGTGGGAAACAATTAATATTCTAATGAGCTTCCAGCCAGCTCTTGTAATGTTGGGTTTCTTTTTCATTAAGTGCTCTAACTAAATCTGTTTTCTAAGCTTCATTTAAAGGAGAAAAAACGTTTTGAAAAAGCTAATAGGGATGATGTTCCTGATCTAAACGTGGATGAATTTGTCGCTTTTGAACATCCTGAAGAAGCAGAGTATATGACGGTAAGGTTTTGGAGCCTGTCTGTATCAACCTGTATATGCAAGATCTTTTTAATGCATGTGCTTAGCCCCAATTCTCCAGGAAATCTGCTTTTGACCAATTCTGTGTATTGCTTTTACAGACAGATAATGTGTTGTGGATCCAGTGCTGGAGGTCAGGAGCTGGAGCAGTAGTTCTGTGCTTTTCTTTGAAATTGTTTTAAGAAGTGGTGTTGCACAGACTTCTGGGACTGTTCTGACATAGCTATCTATAAACTCTTTTAGGCTGGAAATACATTAGTGAGATTTTAGCTTGAGGGAGTTTTGTGCCTAGGTTAGAGTGCAGTTCTATCTAGGGAACATGCAGGAGAAATCTCTGCATAGGAAAAGGTCAAGTGCCAGTTACTTTCACTTTGCTTAGAGAGACACAGTAGTCACTTTCCTGGCCAGGAAAAAAAAGGCATTCAAGCCCATCTGTAACTTTAATATTGACTGTACAGTAATCAGAGCTTGAGGTATTATTATTTCAACTAGGAGCGCTTTGGTTTTGGTCATCTGTTTCATCATTGCTGTGACCGTTGGTGTCATTCCAGCTCAGCACTGACAGTTGGGTGCCGTTAAAAGTGTATTGATGCCTTTCTGCAGTAGAGCTTTCGCTTGGGAATCTTTGGTGCTGCTGAGCAGATGCCAGGAGGAGTGCCACGCACACAGAGCCTCTGTTTGGGTGGACACAGCTGTTGGTTATGGGCAAAGAAGAAAAGGCAAAACTCCCAAACAGGCTCACTGGCTTCACTGGAAAGCACAGGACCAAAAGACCAGAGTAGCAAAAATGCACTTTGGTGAATACATCACATGCAAAAACAAGTCAAACGGGATGAGACATGTTCCTACAAATCTATGTGTCTCCGCTACTTCTTGATTTCAACTCTGTGTACACCTTTCCGGTTTGATTTTCCTGATCTTCGAAACTCTTAGGAACAGATACAGTTTGTTGCACAGGAACCAATTGCTGCACTAGTCTGCATAAAGCAGAAAAGCAGATTTGAAATTAGGGACTCCCTAGTGCTCTAATGCAATTTATTGCTCTTTCTCTTGATTACAAGCTGCTGATTTTTCACAAATTGATTTTATTCTCTTTTTAATGTATGCAAAAGGACTTTGTCATTCAGGAGGCTTTAGAAGAACACGATAAAGATGGAGATGGATTTGTTAGCCTGGATGAATTCCTTGGTGATTACAGAAGAGACCCAAGTAAGGAGAAAAGAGGGGTGTGGTGGGATCAAAGGAAGAACTGAAAAGCTTTGGAATGAAGTGAATTGTACGCACCTTTGTTTCCAGCACTTTACAGATTCTCAGTAGCATTATCCTGTCTTTTAGATTAATTCAGTTACACAAAAGGACATAGTAGGTCATTATGTTGGTCTGCCCTGTACGCATTTGGCAGTAGTTTGTGTATAGTCCGTTCCACTGTTTCCTTGCAAGGTACTCTGTTTTCTTAAAGACTGAAGCATACTCATTATCACTCCTCATGCAGCTGAAACAAGATGGAGTTTTGCTAAACTCCAGGAGACCTGCCAGCATCAATGTAAGGTTGAACTTACATGGGCTTTATCAGCATAAAGCAGAGCTGTCAGCCTTGCTTGAGAAGGATTGAAGCTGTGTGTATTTTGTAAGAGAGGTGAGGGGAAGCGTTAGGAGTCCATTCAGTGCACCAGATGTCAAAAGCTTTTTTATTTGGTTTTTTTTTGCTTTTTCCCTTCCTTAAACTTGACTTATTCCTTCTACAACAAGAAAAAAGACACTCAGTGTTTATCAATACTTTTCTCTAGCTATGCTGCTAACAGGTAAATATTTTATGCACTGTATTTGATGTGCTACAAGATAGGGCAAATAACTCCTCCAGAGCAGTAGCTTGAGGCATGTGGAAAACCTGCTTGGTCCTAAGGAGTGCTGATTCTTAAGTGTGAACTAGCATCCTATCTGGAGAAAATATTTTAAGCCACAAGAGGATATGGAGAAATAGGGGAATAGACAGTTTTTCTTCACTTGGATCAAACCACATGGAACCTTGCCATTGATAACCATCCTTGTTTGCCAGAGCCAGTAAAAACAATAGATTTCTGATGCAACTACAGGATGATTTTTAAACCAGTCTGTCCAAAGTCGTTGCAAAGGAGCAAAATTGTTGCTAAGGTCTTTGCAGTAATACAGAAGATAACAGCTTTGTCATAAAACTTCTTGGCAAGAATCCAGGACCAGCAACAGACTTTGAAATTACTAAGAAACTCCATGGTGAGTCTGGTTTCATAATTGTCTTGTGGTTTGAGCAGCACTGTGAATTGTGACATTAAGGGATCATCTCTTTACAAAACTAGATGTTTAGAAAGGAATGAAAGAGGCTTGACCCTTTATATTCTAATTATTTTTAAACTGTTACTTATCTGCTTGTGATGGCAACCACCTTTGACTTTCACAAGATTTATGAAGTCTTAATATGTGTTCATGCCTGCCTGCAATGTGTATCAGTTTGATTAATTACTTCTAAATGTCTTGGAAGAGTTAGAGACAAATTTAAGATTGCTGGCTAGGTGGCAGGATGAAATACCAGTGCACAGGGTAAGTGTAGAATAAGTATACAAATAAATAACAGCAGCGAATGAAATTGCTTTGTGTATAGTCCAGGTATTTTAAGGAAAAAAAAAAAAAAAGGACAATAAACTAATTGGAAAGCCTGCAGTATTGTCCTGAGTCTCGAGCCTGCAGTAATCAAGAGCTTTGCCTCTTCTGGTACCTGTCACAGGTGAACCTCTCTTGATGTTAAAGCAGGGGAATGAACAGTGGAATCTTACTAAAAACTTTTCATGGTCTTATCAATTCATGATCCATATACTGCCAAACAGGGTTTACCTACTTTTTGGGACACTTGATGATCTAAAGCTTTTCCCTGCCCTCGTCTGTCCCATAAGTACAGACGAGGTCTCTGTACTTACTGACAAAGATGATCAATGTTGGAAGCCTGCAGTACTGCTCGTGTTGCAATCATGCGACATGACTCAATCTGGTATCTACAACATGATTGCTGTATGTTAATGAGAGGGAATAATCTTAGTCAAGGTAAATACTGCAAATGGAAGGTGTCTCTGTCACCCACTGATTTTTCCTACTGGTATGTCAGCTGTCCCAATAAGTAGGAAGCTGTCTACTTGGCAGCAATTTCAGTATCAAGTGTGCTTTCTCTGCTGTCAGTTTAGGTAATTGTGGAGATACTGAAATAACCAGTTCAGCTGATGGTAAACCTTGAGTTTAATGCCCACATAGTTCAGATGTATGCTTACAGTCTTGATATCAACTCAGCTTTAAATTCTGTTTTATTCCAGGCAAGTAATTTTTTGTTTGTTTGTTTGTTTTTCATATGGAGACAGATGCATTTATTTAATCTATATGAACAGCTGTGAAAACCTTTTCTTTGTCCAGTGAACCCACTTTTATCTTCTGTTTTATGAGATTAAGAGAGTTTGCTTAGAAGAAAAGGTGAGAACATGTGCTTTAAGATAAACAGTGGCTTTAAACTTGACAAATGTATCTTACTAGCCGCAAGGGAAGACCCTGAATGGATACTTGTTGAGAAGGATCGGTTTGTGAATGACTATGACAAGGATAACGATGGGAAACTCGACAATCAAGAGTTGTTGTCTTGGATAGTCCCTAATAACCAGGGTATTGCACAAGAAGAGGTACGTGTTCTGACTGCTCTTTAGGTTTTCATTTCTGCAGTGAAAACTGGAGGACAGCACAACAAAAAGACAGTTGCATTCAGATGTATCATGTCTTAGTAACTGAAAAGGGCTGCTTAGCAGATCGCTGCATATGTTTTTAACCTGTTCTCAGTTTGACAGAATGCAGCTCTCTGAACTGCGGGAAGCAAATTTTAATTTCCTGTTAATTATATAAATATCCGTAAGTTAATAAAGTACTTTTCTAACCATTTAAGTAGCTTACCTAGCTTGACTGAAGGGTACAGTATTTGAAGCCTTTTTTTTGTTTGTTCGTTTGTTTGTTTTGGTAAGCAAATCTGAGGAGATAACACTACTAAAAGAAGCTGTCATATGTGACAGCATAATTCCAAAAGCAGAAATTGATGGCGAGTCTTCTGTTCGAATCACTGTACTTTGTGGAACTGAAATCTTATCTTTTCCTGAGTACAAGACAATGGAAGTACTCTGTGATCCAAGATGCTGTAATGCAAACGTTGATCATTCTAATTAGAAAGGTTTAATCAGGGGAAGAATGCTGTATTGGGTTTAAGTGGATTCTCAGTTGTCTTTATTTTTCTGAAGCACCGAGTATTTTAGAACAGCCTGTTGTAGTAAGCAGGCTTTACACTCACCAACCACAGGAGAGAGCATTTCTGCCTTTCTGCTAGTATCTTTGTATCTTTTTGTCCACATCTCTTTCCTTTGCACTGGAGGATATTGGTATTCACAGTGGTAGGAACAACAGAGCTTCCCATACCTTTGGAATTCCTGGTCCAGCACAGGATATGGGCTGTGCTGTATGACTCAAAGCACCTCCATGCGCTTTGAGTCAGACAGCAGAGTTCATTTCCTGTGCTGGACATCGTCTCATTACTGAGGTTCCACCTGTTCCTATTACAGCTCTGTCAGTGAAAAAAAAGCAAGGTGGCCAGCACACAGCACTGGGTGCTCGTGTGTTTAACCTCTCACAGTATTTTGGTAGATGTGGATCCCTCAGCCTTTGTTGAGGCGTTTTATAACATCTCTTGAGAGTGGTGGCTTCTTGTTTCACAGAAACACTACTGTTCTGACTGTGTGGTGTTGTGTCTATTCACTGTTGGTTTGCTTGGTTGGTTGCCTTTTTTTCTTTTTTCTCACAGTTCTTCACTATTCTTAGTTCACAGTGTGGCCATGCTGTAGTAATAGCTCAGTTCTGCAAGAAAATAAATAAAACCCCTGATTCTCTAATGTGCTGGGGGGTTTTATTCAGTTAATATAAGGGCTCAGCAAAGTCATCAATCTTAAAGAGATTGATTTCAAAGTTGTAAAATGCAGTTTGAAAGCTGAATATAGCAGTTTCATTGTGGTATTGCAAAATTACTTGAGAAGGCTTGTAGCTAAATAACATAAAAATAGAAAAATAACTACACAGCCCATTTCCAGGAATTGAATGTGTTTACCAAGATGTTTGTCTTAATATTCTTTTAGCTTTTGCCATGCAGAGTGCTTTTAAAATTTGTTTAGTTGATGTTAGTCCCTGGTTTGTTGGGTTGTTTTTTTTGTTTGTTTGTTTGTTTTCTTCAGTCCTTTTTGGCAATATAGTCATCTTAAAAGTAAGTAAAGCTTAATTTTCAAAACAAGTCACTAAGCAGTTACACTGAGCCAAACCAATCAGAAAAAGGAGGAACAGAAGGATCCTCTAAATCACTGAAGATGTTTAGCAAATAAAAGCAAACCCATGTAATAGTAGGACTCCTCAATTTCTCAGAAATAATAGGTGCAATAGAGCTGCTGTACTACCTTGTTAGCTTTGAGCTATGTCATACTTGTGGATGAGCTACCACTAAAATACTCTGCAATAGGTTTTTTGTTTTCCTGCTGAATTTCTGCCTTTTATAATCTAGAAACAATATGAGAATTGTTTTAACTTGCAGTTTCATTTGTCATTGTCACAATTTAACAAAATTTTTTCAGAAGAGCAAGCTTTTCCTTTAGGAAATAAGGGAAAACAGGATGGCTACCAAAAGTTGAAGTTCAGATGCTTAGATGGCTGGAGATAGAAAACCTCTTTTCACAGTGGACATCAAATGCAATTGGACAGTATTTTAATCATAACCAGTTGCACATAAATACCAAATATTCAGATGGAAATCTCTATCCCTGCTCTCCTTTGTTTTTTGTTTGGTGGTTTCTTTTTTTCCCCTAACTCCCGTGTACAATGGAAACTAAATCTCCAAAGGTTCAGGAAATAAAAAATGGTTTAGCACAGTAGATACCTCTAGAGCTGAAAGCAAGAGTACCTGCAGCTTGACTCAGGAGCTGTGAATGATGATTCCCCTGGTCAGACACAACATAGATAGGTGACTGAGAGGTAAGGGAGTGTTCACTTCTGAAAGGGGATGTCCAATGTGAACACTGTATTTGCTCAAATCCTCTTTGAGGTCCCACACAGTGAGAACTTGCTGTTGCCATGAGTAGCTGAATGTCCCAAGGGAGCCCTCTGAAAACACAGTGTCTGCAGCTGCCTTGCTGAGCTCAGACTTTTCTGCAGATCATGCACTGAGGACATGCCCTCATCCATGGATTTCAAAGACTGTGGGTGCTTCCTTGAACCTGATTAATCTTGGCTGGTTTAATCCTGTCTTCTGCCCTCAAAGTTAAGCTGTGACATTGATTTGTTGCTTTTGAATTGGTAGTAAGGGTGCAGGTGTGATACTATGATTTCACTACCAAATGAAAGAGGGAGAAGGAAACAAACCGAGGAGCTGTTCTGAATATAAAATCTTGTCTGGCTTCTGAAAAATGATGGTGGTGTGGCAGGACTTTGACAAAGCCATTCCAACAGCATTATTTATTAGTCCTCGTATCTATTAACTGTGCACATGGTGTTCCATTTGTTTTACAGGCTCTTCACCTTATTGAAGAAATGGATTCCAATGATGATAAAAAGCTTTCTGAAACAGAAATCCTTAAGAACCAAGATTTGTTTCTTAACAGTGAAGCAACGGATTATGGTAGGCAGCTTCATGACGAACGTTTCTACCACGAAGAACTCTAGATTATTTATTTTGTAATCAGTTTTTATTCTCTTTCTGTCATTTGGAGCTTTTGTTAAAAGCACCCATCAGCTATGTTGCAAGTTTTATGCTGTAATTATAGTGAACTAATGTTTGTGTAAATAATTTGTATTCAAAATTTAATTGCCTTCCTGCAGACTTCCTTGGGCCTCTTCTAGCCTTCAAAATTAATCTTAAATACTTCCAAAATTACAGAGTGTTGGGAAATAAATTACTTCAGGGGTAGCACTCTATTGTGAAGAGTTTTCTCCTGTATTTGAAGAAAAAGGAGAATCTAAATAGTTCTGAAAGAATGCAAAACACAGCAACTGAGAGATGCTATTTTTTCTAAGGGGGGGGCGATATTTAGAGTCAGCATTAACTGTGTTTTACTTACTGCATTTGGAGAAACACATAGATGAATGCCTCAATTGTTTAAGAGGTTTTGACTTTAACTGGTTTCTATACTGTCTTCTATTGTATCATAAAACTTGCTATTTTTACATCCATAGACAAGAAGCATTTTTAATGTACAATGCTACGGCATTAGCAATACAATGAGATTTTACTGTGTTAAGACCCTCTTTGTTTGTTGGATTAAAACTTAAAATGTTCTGTCTTCCTGTGCTTTGTCCATTTGTTACTTACTGTGGGGCACACGCAGCAGCTCCTCAATGTGTGAACATGTTTGCACAAAGTATGCAACGCCCAATGGCAGGGTTCTTTGCTTTTATAAACCAAAGGCACATCATCTCATCTAGATGCTAAAGAGGGTTCAAAAATGCAACATGTGCATTTAGTGTTTTCTGGACAAGTTTGTGGTAGCAATTGGGTTTGGGTTTGTTGGTTGTTTGGGTTTTTTTCCATTTGCAATAAATGGAAGTCTAAAGTGTCAGGGCAGCACGTAATATTTGTAATAATAACCTCTAAAAGTTAACTTCATTTCCAAGACCCGCAATTACCATCCATAAAAGCAAGTGCTGTCCCATTATGCCACTAGTTGAAACAGTCTGAAAGGTTAATGGCACCACAGATTCGATTTAGGAATTTATGTATACTCGCTTTTTATCTCCTAGAAAGTCACAGAAATTAGCTGAGTATTCTAAACAAAGACAAAGCTTGCCACTACAGATTGTGTAGAGTGCATTAAGTTTTTTTAAATTTCTAGTAACTAACTCCTGCAACACTCTTGCAGTGTTTTTCTTGACTAGTGTTTTCTTCTTCCCAAGTCTCTTATTATTGAGTAAGAAGCAACTAGCTCTGCCTCGTTTTTTTCTCAGCATACAATCTCTTAATCAGAACAAGCAGGAAATTAATTTCATAGAATCACAGACACATTCCAGTTGGAAAGGACCCCCAGGATTACCAAGTCCAACCATTATCCCTACTCTACAAAGTTCACCCTTAAACCATATCCTTAAGTACCACAACAAAATGTCCTTTAAACACATTCAGGGTTGGGGACTCCAGCACCTCCCTGGGCAGCCCATTCTAATGCCTGACAGCTCTTGCTGCTAAAAAATGTTTCCTAATCTCCAGTCTAAACCTACCCAGTCGCAGCTTGAGGCCATTCCCTCTTGTTCTATCACTGTTTACCTGTGAGACTAGCAGCAGCCTCTCCCCAGTGTCCTCTGAACATAGCTGCTGAAGTATCACCAGTTTTGATTCAGAATTAAACTACAAATACTTCTACTGTATTGTTTTTCAGATACCAAAGTGATGGAATTTCAAAATACTTTCTCAGGATTCCTGGTTGAGTTCTTGCCTACTATTTCCTGGGGCTGTGAATACACTCTTGCCATGTTGGTGATGGGATGCATTAAATCCCGTGTGTCCATGAATGTTAATTGTTGTCATCTTTGCTGGTTTCAAATACAGCCTAAGTTGGCCATTTGTTATTATTCTTGATAGCATTTTCTACCCAGTCGCAGTGAGAGATTCAATTACATACTCACTATTAAAAATGTCATCAACCTGAAGATTCAACTTCCAAAACAAGGAGAAAAAGAGAATCTTTTCTGGAAGGATGTCCCTGTCCTTTGCTCTTTGAGTTGGCTCCAAGTCATTTGCTGGATTGCAGTGATTTGCATAAAGCAAGAAGATGAACAAGACAAGTGAAATACCAAACAGCTCAGCATTTATACAGTCCATGTCTCAGAGTCTATGCCAAACATCCAATTTATTGCTTTCAAAAATATTTCTGTAAGGAAATTGTGTTAGGTACTATTAGAGCTTAGCTCACTGAGACAGAAATAGAACAACAGATTTTTGTCACTCTGTGCAGCTCTTAATGCAATTTTACGGGCACAGAAAACTAGTGCTTCAAAAGGAAACAACATCATTGTTAATGTGACTGAAATGTGGGTCTGGACAAGTGCTAAGCTCATTCCTTTAATAACATTGCTTTCTGGTGAGTGTTTCTGTAATTCCTATAGTAAATTAACACAGATTTCTTCAGATTCCTGATAATGCTTTTAAAATAAGGCTTCTTTCACTTTAGAAGCCTAATTGCACTTTCACAATCACAAAGATTTGTGGCTTTTGATAGTTCGATCCAGCGTTTAGGTCACCCGAATTGGCAATCCACCCCTTAACAGTCGGTGATGTCTCTACAAATAGTGTGAGAGTAGCACTAGTACATTCCGGATTATTCACTGACAAGAGTCTCTTATGTAGCATTATTTAATGACACTGGGAAAAAATGCAATGAAGCAAAGTGCCTCAGAACTTGTAACTGTTTCACTGTAGATGGAAATTAAACAGAAACTTTCATTGTAACAAGAGCAGAGATTTCATGTCAGAGCTGGTATGTTCACCATTCTATTGTGGCATGATTTATTCCATCTATTTATAGAAGGAGTGACTGGCACTGAATATGGAATTACCAGAGCCTTCCAAAGTCACAAACTAAGTAACCCAGGTTAGCCTGTTCTTGAGGTTTTCTATTGGCACTTCTTTCTGTGTAGAAAATTCTGAGCTGCTTTATTAGATGAAGGCTGACAGCAGTGTCTGGTAGCTCCTTCACCTCTGCCAATTTTTACAGGTCTCCCACACATCCAAACTTTAGCTATAAACACCTGTACTCAACCATAGATACAACCTGAGACAAAGGACTTGTCTTGTGTTCATGTAAAACCCATTCTTTGCTTGAAAAGAACATCCAACCACAGATAAATATCCTACAGATCAAACAGACCTCTTAGAGGCATACTAAAGACTCCTGTTCTTTAGGCATTGCTATGCTTCACCCAGCAGCACGCAGAGCAGAGACTGCTGTGATAGCCAGGAAGACAGTTTGAAAAGCTAAGGGACAGTTTGTGCCTGGTTTCTCAGGCACAAACATTGGCAGTCTCTGTGTTTCTGTCCATCTCACTGCTCTTGGAACTTTTGAGTCTTTTCTCCATTTCTTGCCAATCTCAAACCTTGACAAACAAACAAAACCAGGCTGTAGGAATGTTTTAGAAAGCAAGAACAGATTCAGCTAATGCTACATCTCAGAATCGAGACTTTTAATTGCACAGTTTTTACCTGCGGAACTTTCAGGAACACAGTTCAGGCTATGATGTCTGCTGGCATAGCTCATGAGAGCCAGTCCAAAAAATACCCAAAAAGGTCAAACTCAAAATTGGAACCTTATTTTGACATACAGGAAGACTGAAAAGACAGATAGTGAAGTGTCACATAATCAATATGCTGTAGTTTGTGGTGAAGAGACATCCTACTGAAGTACTAAAGGTGTCTGTTCTGTTACATCCCATCTCGCTTTGTGAGTGGCACACAGAGAATATTCCCAATTCCACTATTAGCACACTTTGGCTTTAAAATAAACCCCAAAATAGTAAAACCCGCTCAGGTTTCTAAGGGAGAGATTGAGTGACCTTGTTGGCAAGGTAACCTCACCTCATAGTTATCCCTAATTCAGGGGTAGTCCCCAGCTCTGTGGGGATATAGCGAGATGATTGTTTGGATGATGTCTGAAAGAGACCTCCAGAAGAATACATAGTAGCTAAACTCAATGAAGAAAAACTCTGCTTGTTCCAACCCACTTCTGTTTATAAAACCAAGGATTTAGCAAAATTTGATTTCTAAACAAACACTGCATGTAGAACAGGGTGAACAGGGCAAGGGAGAATAATATGACAGTGAGTAGATGAAGTATCAAAATTATGGATCTTAGGTGTGCAAAGTTTTCCAGAACACAAAGCAATACATACATTTATTATCTACAAAAACACATCCTACCAAAGACACAGCTCACGTCAAGGGAAGGGGATGGGTGACAGAACAAGCAAAGATTCACTGCTGGTGTAAACAATCAGGCTTCTTGGAGGTGTACAATGAAGTAACAAGAGAAAATGGTCTTAAGTTGTAGCAAGGGAACTTCTGACTAGATGACAATTTCACAGAAGTGAGATGGTAGAAGAATTTCCACCCTGGAGACAGTCACAGCTCAAAAAGGTCCTGGGCAATGTGAAGGCAGCCCCTCTTGGAGCAGAAGACTAAAGCAGACACCTGCCTTGCACAAACCAGGGGGTACAAACAACACTATTTAAAGTGTAATTCCACAAGAATTTGGTCCTTGAAGCAGAATCCTTTGTGCTGCAAAAATGCTGCTCTCATGGACCTGCACCAAGGTCTCGGAATGGAGACACTTGCTGGAATGGAAATACTTGTTTGTGAAGAATGTTATTTTACCAGCCCTGATGATATACCAAAGCAAAAGAAGAAAAAACAATCTGAAAGGCATTCACCATAAATAAAGGAAAAGTTTAATTGTTTTAAGAGAGCCAGCAATAAACCTTTCTTTTGGTAGTACCAGCTGTAGAAAACCAAGGCTGAGCAATGTGAAACACAAGATATCATTTCTCTGGCTGAAGCGTGATAGGTATTTCTGGCATTTCAGGTTTGCAAAAAGCCCAAATGCTTCTGTCAGTTCCTTGTTCCTCTTTGTGCTGTCGAGGCAGGAGTGTGTGAGGACTTGTCTGCTCAAACAGGTGGAGGATTACACTGATGACTGAGTTGTCCAAAAGGTGTAAGTCACATTTTGCCTAAAAATAAACTACACTTCACTGTTTCAGGCTGTTTACAATAATAAACATGAAATAATTTACCAAGACGAGGTCAGCTTTTACACATATTTTTTGAAGATATTTCAGGTGTTCACTGTTAACTTGCTACAGTTGTGCTACTCAGGAAAATAAAAGAATTGGTGATGTTTCTGAATGAGCAAATACGCAGAATATTTGCTAACATACCCTGGAGGAATCTAAACTGTTGCCTCCCACGGTAACAGTTCACTGTAATACTGAAGAAGAGACGTTTTGTACAGAGGCCGACCTGCTGGAGATGGCATATTTTGGACAAAGGTCCAATGGTTTTAGGTGGGCTGCAAATGCCCTCTTTCTCACAAAACATGGCAGTGTTGCTGCAGCACAAACAGCTGTTGCCTGTGCACATACCCCTTGTAGTGGCAATCAGGTAAGAAGATATTTTGGCAAAACATGTCCTAAACAACTTGTCTAATGTTTCTGTGATCTTGAAGGCTGCTTTCCTTTCCAGAACTGCAGTATTCAGGGTCCTTTCTGAAAAGTGGAAACCTCTTCAGCACTGTTGGCGTTGCCTGCTTGCTAATGAATATTGAATACTTGCACATGAATAGTGATTTCCTTTGAATTAATGAGATGGAGAAAGGCAGTGCGATGGTAAAACACACAGAAGATGAGAGAACCTCACATCTCTTCGTTTCCTTTCACTAAGTGGTTACATGTCTCTCCAAAGAACAACCAGGCACTGTTGGTGTTAATCAAGCCTCCTGTGACATTGCACTTGCCCACAGTTTCTCTTCTCCTTTTGTCTTTCAGCGCCTTCAGGAGTAAGGGGAGTAGCTAATGACCTTTAAACATGTGCCAAGCACAAAAAGACCACACAACAATAATTTTAGGATATACAGAGTATCGTGAGGTTAATTTTAGAGGAATCCATTCATGTTCTTAATGATATCAGACTATGACTGTCTTTCCCTGGGATAAAACATCAGGGACTGGGTCCACCTTCCAGCGAACACGTCTCCTGGAAACCACTACAACATGCTAGATACTGGGTAAGTATGTAGCCTCTGCAATTCAGTATGGAATCATAGAACGGTTTGGGTCGGAAGGGACCTTGAAGGTCATCTAGGCCCAACACTCCTGCCATGGCCAGGAACACCTCCAATTAGATCAGAGTGCTCAAGGTCCCATCCAACCTGGCTTTGAACACTTCCAGGCTTGGAACCTCCACAACTTCCCTGTGCAACCTGTTCCAGTGCCTTGCCACCCTCGTGGGGAATAATTTCTTCTGAATGTCCAATCTAAATTGAGCTTCTTCCAGTTTGAAGCCCTGTCTCTATATGCCTTTGTAAGAAGTCTCTCCCCAGCCCTTTTGTAGTTCTTTGCAAATACTGGAGCCTTCTCTTCCCCAGGCCAAACAACCTCATCTTTTGCAGCCTGTCTTCATAGGAGATGTTCTCCAGCCTTCTGATAATTTTCATGGCCTCCTCTGGACCTGCTCTAGCATTTCCATGTCTGTCTTGGGTTGTAGGCTCCAGAGCTGGACAAAGTACTCCAAGTGGGGTCTCATGAGAATGTATCAGTTGAGGAGAATCCTCTAATTCAACCTGCTGGTCACATTTCTGATGTAGCCCAGGAAAATTTTTACATTAGCTGTCAATTTTACTAAAGCAAAATGCCAGCAGGACTGTCTCACACTGTGAAACTGTGCCTTTGGAAGGATGATCAAATACTTCCTTCTCAAAGAAGCAAAGGGTACATGTTCCAGAGCTGGTGTCCTAGGGTCTGGAGCACACTGAAGCAGCTCTCAACCAGCAGCCATAACCAGATGCTCCAAGGCTGCCGCTTCTGTTTCCATAGGAACAGAGACTGGCTCCTCACAGAAGGCAAGGTGATTAAAAATTGTTTAAATTTGCATGATCGTGGATAATTTGAAAGCCCCTAACATTTCTGCCACAGAAATTTGGAAAGCCATTTGTGTGGAACAGAAAGGACAGGCACAGCTGGCCAGCTAAAGCACTGCTCGCTTTTATCTGTGTTTTACCTCTGGGCATGTTTCATTGCTGGTGGCTCTTGGCTTTAGGACTCAGTAAGACACCAGAGGCTGGACTGAGTTAATTTTGAACTTAACTGTCTTACAGCAATCGTTGGGAAGCCATGTATCTTAGATGTGATTGTTATAGAGGCTTTGAAGGACTGCAGAAGAGCCTTCTGTTTTCCTTTTTCATTTTAGTAGCAATGACTCCAAGGGACCATTAATATACCTGAGGAGTTTGGGAGAATGCAACTGGCTTCATGCCTGAATTATCTCAGCATTCAGCATCTCTTTATATACTGCCTTAATATTACTCATAGAATCTCTCATCCAGTTTCTCCACAAACTTAAATGTTTACCATCTACTCCATCAGACTACCCAGAATGATAGAATCATACAATAGTTCCAGCCAGAAAAGCCCTTTAAGATCATCAATTCCAATCATTCTCTGACTCTGCCAAGGCTGGTGCTAAACCATATCCCTCAACACCACATCTCTGCCTCTTAAACACATCCAGAGATGGAGATTCAACCACCTCCCTGGGCAGCCTGTTTCAGTGTTTGAGAACCTTTTCAGTCAAGAAGTTTCCACTAATAGCCAATATAAACCTCTCCTGGTGCAACTTGAGGCCATTTCCTCTTGTCCTGTCACTTGTTACCAGGGAAAAGAGACTCACACACATCTGGTTCCAACCTCCTTTCAGGGAGTTGAAGAGAACTAGAGGATGTCACCTCAGCCTCCTCCAAACTAAACAATCCTAGTACCCTCAGTCACTCCTCAGAACACCTCTTCTCCATCAAAAACATCAAGCGTGAGGAATGTCTTGCCTGAAGCCCTAGGTGAGCCCAAACATGTTTGTTGAGGACATATTCATATTGTAACTACTAACAGATCCAAAGCTTTGCTCAAAGCAGTAGTTAATAAAGATTAAATGAAACTTCCATTCTGATGTTCATCAAATTTTGAGAGGTTTTAATAGAAACCTTAAAAAGAAAAAAAAAGGCACTCAGACTTCTCATCACTACAGAAATGATTCAAAGGGTATATTCTGATGCCAAACAATTTCATTACCTGAAAAACAAAAAAGAAAACACAACCAAAAACCCCACAAAACCAAAACCCAACCACAGATACTCTGTCCTGGAGACTGATTCCTGGCCTTATCAGGCAGAAAAGCTGTTTTTTAACCTTTCAGAGCAGCAGGGGGAAGGAAGCTGCAGTGCCTGCTGGGAAAGCTTCCACTGAAGGCCTGTCATTGACACTTCTGCATTTCTGAGAGGAGCTTTATGCCAAGACTAGAAGAAAAGCCTCGTTAGAAAGGTGAGAAAGGAGAGGTGAAAGGCCTTGCAGATGTCCAAATCATCTAGTATGTCGATAACCAACCTACCAAAGCGGCTGATCGCTTATCACTGCCACCCGAATTCCACTCCGTGGTGACAATGGTCTACCCACCTTGTCCCCTGAAACCACTTGTTTGGCTCTGCTGCAGAGGAAAAAGTCATGAAGTTGAAGGTGGTTTCAGCAGGTGGCATTATAGCAGTTGTCATAGCAAGGCTCCTTTCCCTCTGCCCCGAAGGCTCAGAACAACTCAGGTTACTCACACCAAAACACTAACCCAGTCAGGAAACACAGCAGCTCAGGACTGGACACTGCACTGTCCCTGTGTAGAGGAGGCACTTGGGAAGACTGCTTCTCCAAGTGTAGCATTCACCATCAGAGTTTTACAAACAGTTCTCAAGACTGTCCCAACATATGTGGTTGGGTGAGGGACAGAGATGAGTTTGTGGAGCCGCCAGAAGTGTCTTTGAAATGTGAGTGTTGTGCCTTTGAAGACAGACAGCTATTGGGAACTGCTATTTCTGGGTGCTACTTCAAGCTTTGCTAAACAATACAAGCTGACTAGAAGCAATTGCACTCTGCAAACAAGCAGCTGTAGTAGAGCAGTGCAGTATAAACTCGGGAGAAGCCCACTGCAAGGTATTTATTTAGGTACTCTTTGGTGCTTTGGCTTCCAAGAGGAAAGGACAACAATTCTATACCAGTTTTCTTGAACCCAGTCATGGCCAGTGCAGCAGAGAGGTGCACCGTGGTGGTAGTGTAAAATATCCGAAGGAGATGAACAGAGGTAACCTGACCTGCAGAACAGGTGTTCTGAAGAGGGTTCCGTGGAATTGTTAGACCTTATGATCAACAGTTTGCAGCTGCATCATGACAGATTGGTTAGCTTATTTAACAAGCTGCCTGAAGAGATGTCAGGAGTGTGTTTGGTGTACTGTCAGTTTGGATGTCTGTGAAGCTTCCCTTCAGGTCTTGGTACTAATAAAATCTGAGTTCTCTTACCACAGTTTTGTTTTCTAAGTTTGGGGTTTACTTCCAAATTTCACATAAATTGGTTATTCATTTAAACATGTACCGAGGGCATGCAAATCAGAAGGGTTCCCCATATAGACACACAGGCATTGAGAAGTGTGCAGACACCTGCACACTGTGCAGCATTCTTAATTGAACCAGTATTGAAAACTCTTTTTGGTTGCTAAATACAACTTTCAGCTACAATTCCCAGGTGCAGACACCTGGGCGTCTGCCAGCCCCAGAAGGTACCAGAGAAATGTGGCACAAACATTTCTTTTGCATCTTTTTCTTTGTAAGACCACAGCATTTGACACTGAATTCCTCCATGGCTTACCTCTTTATGTTGTGCAGCTTTCTTTTGCACTTTAAGTGCTCTCTCTGCTTCTATACTTGATCAAACCATATCACTGAATTTCACTTTTTTGTTTTCCCCTCCCTTTATTTTTTGTTTTACTTGCCAGCCACTCACGTGCACACATGGCAGGGAGCAGTCTGACATCATTTGACATCTCCCTGCTTCCTCATTTCAATATTAACTGTTTGCCAGAAGAGAAACAGGTTTGGGGTTAGGGTGCTGAGACAGTGCATGCCTCTGTGTGTGAGCAAGAGCTTTTTTCCCCTCAGTCCCTTCTTAGGTCATTACACAGAGCTGCCTGAAACTGCCCAATGCTATTTTCACCAGCTTGACTTCAGAAGAGACGGGTCTGTGGCTGTGCTTCACTTTCTACTTCATCTGGGCTATAGCACCAAAGCTCAGAGCTGTGGCTGCTGCTGCTGCTCTCATTTGAGAATTGACTTGTTGAAGGATTCCTGCCCCTCTACAGAGCAGTAATAATGACACAGCTGCAGTTTAAAGATGCATTTTGGGTAAGTGAGCATTTTCTACATGTTTTCTATATTTGATATCTATTTAAAAATATTTACAGACACAGTTGATTTCTATGTATAGTTTAACACTAATTGAATCTTGCTCAGTTTCAAATTTAGTTTAGTTAAAAAAAGCAAATTTGTCTCCAAGTTTGATAGTGTTTGTTCGATAGTGCAAGTGTTTGACTAAGGCAGAAGAACATGTTAAAAAGAATTAAATCCACCCACACAACACAGCTGGCATCCCCAGTGCCTGTGCTAGGTCCAGAAACCACTTTTGGAAGGGATACAGGTTGGTCTGTCTCATAGTCCTCTGAGTCTCCTGACCAGGTGAACTGTTACTACTCACAGTTTGGATTCTCTCATGTTTGCCTGTAGAGCAAAACCAGCCAGATATGTGTGCAGTGCTGTTGCTCACCCACCTAGAGAGTCTGTGCCTGCTCTGATGTACAGGAGGACTTTTAGGTGCACAGGAGTCACACAGCAGCACTTGAAAACTAAGCCCAAAGGCTCCCAACTGGCTTTAAACCAGTGATCGCTAAAGCAAGTGGATATGCTCCATTCTCGGAATTTGACTTTTGGTTGAAGTGTCTCTTGCTGTCTTGTTCTTAACCTCTTTCTCTGTAGTTACAAGGTAAGAAGACCCCAGTAATTTCTCTCCCGAGTGTGATCTGAGGTTCTCTGGCAATTATGTCTGCAGTAGAAGTTTTAGGGGAAGAGCAAAACAACTAAAACCTAACTTTGCAAAGTTGGGTAAACAGGATGTTATGTGGTTACCTCTTGTCTGAGCAATCATTTTTCCAGCATCTAGGACTGACTTGAAAAAGGATACAAAGGTATTCAAATTCTTCCTGCCATTTCCCTCTCAGGGCAAGCAGCACAGAGCCTTCATGGTGTATTTGCTCTTTGGGCTTTATGTCCACCCACCCTTGCAGGGTAAGCCTTGGTATGAAAGTGTAGGGCCGGCACAAGAACACAGAGCAACGAACCACCTTCCTCCTTGCACTTCCAGGAAGCCTCACCCACCCCCACTTCAGCATCAGATTTGAACAGTTTTGTTTTTTTTAATTGTGATGAGGAAATACCAGTTACTTTTGCTATTAACCCCAGCTGTGTCAGACCACACTTACTCAAGATGCTTTGTGTGTCTTTTATACAGCTACTAACTGCACAACCTAGCACATGAGTATGCTACTAACTGCGTAACTCCACACAACTGCAAGGCTTCAGCTTCTGCATTTCTAGACTGTCTTCCAAAATGTGCAGTCTGACTTTTAGAATGGGTACATTTGTTATAGTTACTTTTCAGGGTCTTGATCTTTAGTGAGAATAAATCAGGTGTACTCCTCAGACCAGAGAAGGGTTAGGGAGATGAATGCCAGTTGACAATCTGGCCAGGCCAGTTCTTTATGGTTCTTCTTCCCTAAACTTCTCTCTTGGGCTTAGTCATGTTAGCATGACTATAATCCTTGCTTAGCTTTGAAACTAACACCAAAGCATCTTTGGGTTTAATATTGTTTGGCTGGGAACATTGTTTTGCTGAGCTTGATTAACAGGGCAGAAACACATCCAGTTGCAAGGTGGCAGTTCTAGCTATGCAATAAGAAGTCTTTTAAAATGAAAGCTTACAGGATATTGCTCAATGCAGCAAAAGAGTACAGCTTGCCTTCCCAGATGACAAGATCAGCAATTATTTTTGCATTCATAAGGTTCTGCTGTGTGTATTAGAGAGAGGGGAATGTGTTTGCTTGGCTTGCTTCAGTGAGCAATTCTCTGTTTTATTTCATTTGTAGCATGAATGGAAGCCACCTTTATGACTGAAAACTAAAAAGTACATTTGCATCACATTAGATCACTTAATAGAGATCCCTAATCTCTGAGAACTACCTAAGGACATTGTTGCACCCCCTCCCTTGAAGCCATCCTGATGAGGTGCGCCTGGAGCAAAAACTCCCTACTCTTACCATCAGTACACATTTGGATGGGCAGAAGTTACTTTTTAGTACTGTCAGAATGTAAAATACATGAAGAAACCCTAACAGCAGCAGATCTTCCCCAACTAGCAGAGAAAGAGCACCACTCATTCCTCCCCAAGGCTCCTCAAACTTCCTCAGAGCAGGGTGCACTGTCCGTGTTTGCAGGGAGATGCAAATAATTCCCCACAATGGGTATAAATCTTAATCTCCCCTGCTAAATGCAGCAGTGATAGCACTATACTAACAGAGTCACACCTGGCCTAGTTTGTTGTTTTTGGGGATTTTTGGTTTTTTTTTTCCTTTTGTGGCATGGCCTGGGCTAAAACCAGTGTATTTTTTAATTACAATTTTTGGTTTTATATCTCCCACACTGTCTTTTATGGTCTAAGGTGAAGTTGCCCAAAGCCTCCACTAAACGATGCTTCTTTGCAGAAATTTTCTGTCTTCTGATAAAATAATTTGGGAAACATTAGTGAGATAAAAACACAACTTGGTTTTGGCTAGCGCAGGGCAGTTGCTAGTGGATTAGTATTCTGCTGGGCTTATGTACAAGTGTAACAGATGTCACCTGTCTTCTCCAGCATCCTGCTAGATAGATGCTCATAAGGTTCTTAGGATTTTTTAAAAAATGCTTTATCTGTGAAGTGCTTGTTCATTCTTAGCTGAGAGATGAGCTCAAGGCTTGGGGATTCTCACAGCTCAGATTCAAGAGCCAGAATGGTCTGGAGATACGGGCCAGCAAATATGATGCAAGCCTTGAACAGGAGATAGCAGTATTTCCCCCCTTGCCCTGCTGCAGACCTCTCCTTGTCACATTCCTGACTGTGCAGCACATACAGCTCTGGTCAGATACCAGAGCAGTGGGAGCCATTGAAGTGCTCAAGGTAAAGAGTCTGTTAGAAAGATGCTGCCTCTGTCTTTGTTGTTTTGACTTCAGGCTGAAGTACAATGACTTCAGGCTGAGTACAATGCAAAGCTGCTGTTGCAGGTGAACCTCTCAACTGGAACTGTAGCTTTTTCCTCACAATGGTCTCTTATATACTCCAAAAGGGATGTAATTAGTTTCATAAATAATGTACCTTCTAATAAGCCTCTTAACTGTGGCACAAGAGTGCAGAGATGATTATAAAAGTCACAGTAAAACTATTTTCTAATCTTACTAGGCAATGTACTAAGGAAGTAACTATCAACTGTTTCACTTGAAAAAGGAAGTTTTTGTTACACCAGGAGTGACCCTGCTTTCCTGCAGAGGTTGAGTTGTTCTGGAGCAGATCTGTGAGGAGAAAGTGAGAACAGACAGGTTTGCTAAGAAGGAGGAACCAGGACCAGCATCCAAGGTACAGCTGAGCTTGGGCAGGGAAGGATGTCACTGCCAAATCTTTTGCCCTGGCATCTCAGTTGTGTAACTTCTTCCCCACTGTAGGTCATTAGAATTGGATTGTGTCAGTTGCATCTGTGCCTATTCCCATGGCACACTGGTACAGATACAGGCCAGCGTATGTGTGCCAGTGTGCCATGAGACTATGAAAGCCTGACTGGAGACAGACCTGTGGCTGCAGCCCTACTGACATCCAGGGCAAATCATCACTGGTATAAGTGTGTGGAAACAGGTAATAAAGGGGAACCAACTTGGCAAAGTTGAAGTGATTGTCTGGCTGATGTCTGTGTTTGTTGTGAGGACAACTTCATTTCCATGGAAGGGGCTGTTCTATTTTACAAGTAATTCCTTCCTACTTTCCCCCAGGGGATCTGGGATGGTATGCTTAGCTCACTGAGGGAACAAGAAGCACCCGTGAAGGGGGTATGAAATCTCTTAAGAGTCATTGAAACCATAGGAAATCACAAGTAGTTGTGCTGTTGATTAGTTGTTGTGGTTGCGGAAACACTGGTGCTTCAGAAATCACTTCTGAGCAGAGCATAAGAGCTAAGATGAAGGTGAAATAGACTCACACTCCCAGCACAGATAGATGTCAATAGCAAAGTAAATGTCACTGGCTACTTCCATCTCCCACGTTCTTAAAACAGCACCTAGGAGAGTCTGTGAGGAGTCATGTGCAGAATATTTGAGGTGGTTCATTTCTTTGGTGGTGAGTTCAAATGGAAAGACTGGATCTTTAAGATGCAGCTTTGGGTTATATGTTCAGTTACAGCCTGCATGTGGCACAAAGATTATCTGAGGAAGGTTTAAGCACAGTGGGCTTGTCCTGAGGCCCAGAAGGCTTTCCAGACCAGGTAGATTGGAAACTCATTTTAGGTCAGTGACTGAAACAATTAGACAGCTAAGTAACCACATCTTAATTACATTTTGTGATGACCATGCTGCAGCTGGGTACCTCTTCTAGGGGTTCTGACTGCCTAAACTGGCTGATTGATGACACTGTGACAATTTTTGTTAACATTTTCACACAGTTATACCTAGCCTGTTTTGATCTGCCTTGCTCTGCAAAAGCTGTTTGGATTTGCTTGGGCTCAGAGAAGTAGAGGGCTGCCATATAGAGCACCTTTAACTGCTTTGTATATGCATTCAACATATGGAATAGATGAGTCACTGACTCACTTTGCACCCACACATACACAGACAGGGCTAATGAATAGCACCTAAGAGTTAAATGAACATTTGTTGTGTGCTCTACTTTGCTAGAGCAGCCCATTGATGTACATTATCTGATGGTAGTCACAGAACAGCTGAGGTTGGAAGGGGCTGCTGGAATTTGTCCAGCCAACCCCCTGCTTGTTGCAAGGCCAGCAACAGCAGCTTGCCCTGTACTGGGGTTTTGAGTATCTCCGGAGATGGAGACTCCAGAACCTCTCCAGCCAATCTATTGCAGTCTCACCACCCTTGCAGCAAAAAAACCCAAAACTCATGCTTAAACAGGACCTTCAGTTTGTGCCCACTGCCTCTTGCCCTGTTACTGGGTATCACTGAGAAGTCCTGCCTGTCTCCCCTCCTCCCTGCCACCGTATATTTAGACCCACTGAGCCAGCTCTTCGGCAGGCTGAGCAATCCCAGCTCTCAGCCTCTCCTCTCACAATAGATTCTCCAGGGTGAATCTCACTTCAACGTGTATTTTCCTTGCAGGGCTGGGTGATTCATGACCCATCCCTTTCCTCCCTCAAGGCTTGCAGCGAAGAGTTGCACCACTTCTCTGTCATCAAAGCCTGCAGTCACCAGCTGGTGACACTGAACTCCTGCTGCTCTGCAGGCGGGCTGGGAGACTCTGAATTTCAACTCAGTTACACTCACTCCATCCTTGTATGGAGGACAAAGTTAGACTGCCTCATAAACAGATTATTTTGCTGTTGTTATTCTTCATCTCTTTTACCTCAAAAACAAACACTTTTTCCCCCCTCCTTCCCCTGGTTTTGTTTTCATGCCATACTGCAGCAAGGTAGATTCTGTCTGGCAGATGGTACAGAAATCACTTGTTTCATCTCCTGTTTAATCTAGGGTTTGTAATAAAACTTTCCTCAGCAGCCACAGTTCAATAACAGAGAGAGCTCACACAGTAAGAATTCGGGGATTTGAGGCTGGAATGAGGTGAGTGCTGTGGGGCATGGCTCTGCATGGGGAGCACTCAGCATGGCTCAGGTTGTCAAGGTTAAGAAAAAAAAAAAAATATCGAAAATATGCATCTAGATCCCAGTAGCTCTTCAGTTCCTCAAAGCATTCCTCCTTTACTATAAATGGAGCTTAGTACTTCACAGAGGTAGAAAAAAAAAATCACTGAGCAAGACTGAGGAATTGAAAAGTTCCATAGCTCTTGCTGCAACTACATTTTTGCTTGGAATGAAAGGCGACAAGGTGCCCCAGGAGCACCTGAAGGAAGAAGGCACCTACCATTGAAAGCCACTAGCTGCACATTTGCTTAGGACTCATGCTTTTGTCAATTTTAATTTTTTTTTTTATTTTATTTTTTAGGTGGGAAAATATAGTTTTACTGGAAGTAAAGGAGCTGTTTTGGAAGATAAAGCTGGGTTTAGATGAAAAAATTCACAGCTGGAAAAGGTTTCCTCCAGAGATGGAGATTTAAGGTGAAATTTGTTGCCAAAGAGAGGAAGCAAACTCATAAAAAACCATCCCTCTGAGATCCTAGGAGCTCAGCAAGGGGGAGACATAGTCTGGAAGAGGAATTGGAGCTTTCATTGCCCTGCCTGCAGCCTGGAGTCGAGGCATGTCTTTCCTCCACTCCAGCAGGTTCATCCACAAGTAAAATAGCTAGAGAGAGACTAAAATTAAATTCCTCTTCCCTACATAGACAGCAGATGGGGGAGAATGTGTCAGCCAAGGCAGCGGGAATCTCAGTCAGATCTGCCTGACTCAGAGAGTTTCTTCTTTATGTCAATGTGAATGTCTTTGTTGTTGTCAAGAGGTGAGATGTGGACTTTTCACATCTTGTATAAATTTGTAGGGCAAGAAAAGAGTTTCCCACCCTGCTTAAGAAGTGATAGTAGTTCATTTCATACAAGAGAAGCTCACAAGAACATAAAACACTTCTAGAGCAAATAATGCTGAGGCTCTTTGTGAGTGGAAGAAGAATTTTATTCTTGCTGGTTAGAAGATAAGGCAGTTTCAAGTGAATGCACACCTTCCACCTGGCAAATTGAGCTGCTGGAACAGTTTTATCTGCTTTTGAACCCTTTTTGTTGCTATGTTGATGCAATCCCTTGGTGTAGAGGCACTCGGTGTATAGATCTTGTCCATTTCCTATACTCTAGGAGCTTGCAATGGAAAGAGAAGTACCTCCAGGCAAACACCTGACTGAATCAGCAGTTTCTAAAAACACAGAATTAATCAACTTTAACAATTTTTTAATAAAGTAGGAGAGATATTTATGCAAGTGGGAGCAAACTGAGAGAAATGCCTGCCAGAAGCAAATGTAATACTGGCATGGTAGTCCCACCTAGACAAACTGCTTGTCTTGACTTAACCAGCACCCCCCTGCTTTTTAGAATTTCTAAAAGCTTTAAGTTGATTTTGATCTGTTGCCCAGTTCCCCATGACTTTGTGATGTACCATGTCAAGGGAACACAAGAGTATGTTGCATTATATTGAGCAACAGGATATGTTGAAAATTATTATTTAGGTGGCAAAACCTGGAAATGGTAACATGTAGCTGTCAGGAAAATCCTCTCTAAGATACACACTATTTTTTTTTTAAATTAATTTCCTGTGTACAGAAAGGCCCTGGGAAGATTTCATTAAGCTTTGCCCTTCCCTACATGCCAGGCAAGACCACTACCAAAATGTCTATCTCAACTTATAGGGGAAGCAGTGCATGTGGCTGCAGCACTATGTTATATCTGATGTCTTTTCAGGGCTAAGAGGAAGCAATTCCAAGTTTTCTAAGACAGAGAAGGGAATGAACAGGGTCTTTTAAATTAATTAATGTACCAGCTAAACAGGTCTCGCTCCAGCAGATCTATAAGACTTTCTGAACTGCTGTCTTCTGCCTGAGCATTCAGGTTCTCATGTTGCCTTGTACACAACAATCTGGGACCTACCCCATGGTGCTTGCAGGAGGAAAGGAACTGTCTTATAAAAGAGAAGTGACTTGGAAGCGGATTAAATAAAGAGGAATAGAAACAAAAATAAACTGTGACCATCAGCCCTTGATAGAGCACTAGACCAGATCAAGAGCTTGAGACCTAGAAATACCCCCTTTAAGCTGTGCCAGCGCACAGTGGCATGCTGCAACGATGTAATTCATTGAAGCAACTCAGCACAAATTACTTTCATTCCAAGACTGAGATACCTCATGTTCCGGACAGAAGAAGCTCTTTTTGACAGTTGAAAAATATATTGGCAGAACAATGCTTGTTCAAATCTCACATTCCCTCTTCTCCCTAAACTTCCTCTTCACATCAGTAGCTATTTCATTTTTAACCTGGAAAATTGAATGATAGAATGGCTACACTGCAGTCAGCAGACCAGGTCACCCAGGGCCCCGACAAGCCTCACCTTGAATGTCTCCAGGCAAGTGGTCTCGACTTGTTCAAGTGCTCCACCACCCTCATAGTACAGAACGTGTTCCCAACATCCAATCTAAATCTGCTCTTCTCAAGCTTGAGAATTTTAAGCTTTTGTTTTGTATCCTGAGAGTTACTCTTTCTGTGTACCACTTGGACTGAAATCCTTACACAAAGTGATCAGGCTTTGCAGCTGGAGGCAAAGAACAAGAAACTTTTTTTGGTGGACAGTCAGGAATGCAGCTCCCCTGAGCAATGCAGCAAGCTGAGGTGGAGTTGCAGAGGCACTCACCGAACAGAACATTAGACTTCAGCTGCAGAGCACTTCCCTGAGGGAGGTGCCAAGCCAGCTCATCCTGCACGACCAGTCAGAAGTACGAATTATGATATGTAAACTACCTCTAATAAAAAGCTCTGGGTGTGCAAACCAGGTCCCAGGACAATGTTAGAAACGCTCTAAGAAAATCAGCCACACCAGCAGAGCCTACAGTTCCTACAGCACAACTGCAGTGACTTGCTCAATTCACACCACTTTCTGAATACAGAAGTTGGCTGTGCAAGGGCCTAGCATTTAGTGCATACTATGCACACAAGCCTGGATATTCTTGGTCCATTGTTAAGTCATTTACCAAAGCTGTACTTCAGTAACCAGTAAAGCATTCTAGTCTTTCCCACCTGGTACTGGTGCAGTAGTACCCTTACGACATCAAAACCTAGATGCTGCTCGCTCTTTGAAAAGCCTTGCATTACCTTCTGAGCACCCAGCAGCACAAGGCTCAGAGATGTTCTGTAGCACTGGTTTTTCAGCTAGTGGAAGACACAAGACTTAGCACAAGGTTCTCAGCTTTGTGCCACCGGAAGTGAAGAAGAATGTATGTCTTCATACGTTCTTCATACTTTCTACCCACCTGCAGCCGTTCCAAACCCATGTCCTCAGAGCATCTCCCTCACAGCTACAGGAAGCAGCTGAAAGCCATCCATAAGTAATCTCTCCCACAATTAACTCCTGATATTTACCTGCCTGATTGCCTGTGGAGAAACTTCTGCCAGATGGAATGGCACAGTCCTGAGGCACCTATCTCTTAAGAAAAGTGTGAATGTGAGGCAGCAGCATCATTAAGCCTCAGAGGAAAAAAAAGAAATGGAAATAAAAAAGATGGAGTGCTTGCTGTCAACACCTCTGCTTGCAGTCTTCTATGCCTCCATTCGAGTATTCTAGGAAAAGCAATTCTGGTTAAACCAGAGCATAGAATTAGTGTTTTTCAGTCGTACGCTCCCTTTCACATTTCTTTCATGTCTGAAGGAAGTGTTGCTTATTGCTCTGGAGGGAAGCAGCTTCTGTAACCAGCAAGAGGAGAGGAGATGCTGCTTCTCCATAGCTGCGATTTTTCCTTGTGAGAAGAAAAGCCCTGGGGCAAAGACCAATGTGCATCTGAAGTATTTATGGAAGAGTTTCAGGACAATAGGAACCTGCCTGCAACACTGAACTCCCTTTGTCAAGCACTTTCTTACTAGTGATTATAGGTCTGTTGGACCGACCTGGTTTATGACATTAGCAGTGAGTCAATGCTGTTTTCCAGCAGCACACGCTTTGGTTATGCAGAATCACTTTCTCACCACAGAGACAAATTACTGGTGGTGATTCAAGTCACCCTCTTCTAAGCAACTACCTGTGTTTTCGTAATGAATAAATGAAGTTTGACACATTTAATGAATGTGTTTGTTATCTAATTAAAGCTTCCCCCCACTGGATTTCTTTAAAAAATAAACCAGTTCTTTCACTATTCATTAATTCTTATATTCACATCAAGTCCCATCTGAGAGATGCCCAAACAGTAGCTGAGTAGTGCAGCTTTAACAGCCTTTACAAAACCATTTGATGGCACTTTGGCACATGGTCTAGTGGTCACAGAGGTGTTGGGTAGAAGGTTGGACTTAATCTTAGGAGGCAAAGACACTCTTCTGGAGGAGATGCTGGTGGCTTGTGCTGAAAAGAAATGCCTGAGCTGAAATGGAAATACTAGAGATCAGCATCTCAAGAGCTGGTCTTAAGATTAACTTCACTCATATTAATTTGAGATACTGGCATAAGGCCTGAAGAAAAGTCTGAAAACACCTGAAACAAAGAAGTAGAATGAAATACTGTACAAGAGGTATCCAATAATCTTCAAGCCTGGGGTAACAGAAAGCAGACAAAATTTCAAAGTGTAAAATAAGAGTAAGTGATCAGTAGCAAAAAAGTTCAATACCTTCTGGGACCTTGTTAAGTCAAATAGCAGGAGAGGAGAAAACTGCAGGTATATCAATAGATTGCAGCTCAGTTAGGTGCTACTGGTATGATTTGATAGGACAAGAAGGAAAATGGGGTCCTCTGATGTACCAGAATTGTTTATTTGAAAGTGGCCCTTAATGTTATGGTATAAAACATCCAGTCTGTGCTGGAGTAACAGAGCATCAGCCTTGTCCAACAGGGATTTATTTAGCCTTGAGCAGGTGTTACAAGAACACATGGGAATCAATGGAATGTAAAACTAGTGTCTCAAGAAATGGCAAAGGTGGTTTAATTGGATTCAGGAAGAAGCTGAGAAGATGCATTTGTACAACACATGAAAGAAGAAAAAGAGCTGTTGAAATGAAAGGGAAATGTTTGTGTAGGTAAACTTCAGCCTAAGTGATTTATGGCTCTGTTGTGGATGGAAATCAAGAAACGGGGTTGCACAGTGAAAGACCACAGCAGCTTAAACTTGTGTAAAGCTGGGCTGCATTTCTTCTCCTTTCTTGCTGCAGCCTGTGACATGCAAGCAGCACAAGCTATTTAGCCCAGAGTTGGATCTGCTGCCTGGGAGGATGAGGCAGCCTTGGTTTAAGATTTTGAATGCCATGGTTTCTGAAATATGCCTTTCACGTTCTTCAGGAACATACAGTGAGGACAACAAAACACCTTCTGAGATGGATCCTCCCAAAAAAGGAGATGAAGAAATGAGTACTGGCTGTTTGCACATGGCATGCACACATGCACACAAGCACACAGAATGAACAGAGAGAACAGTACTTCCATGCCCTGCTTGGCAGAACGCCTGAGATCCGGGCATGTGCAAATGCTACTGCAGGTTTCACATTTTAAAAGACATATTTTTATATGTACTACAAGGCTAAAATATTCCTATAGTTCTAATAGGCAAAATCTGGTTTCTACATTTCAAAATTAATTGAAGGGGGAAGGCAAGGAAATGGAGCACAGAACCTGTTGTGAGCAGTGGGGCGCTGCACTAACCTGTTCCCCCGACACTAGTGCCAGTAAAAATGGCTTGCACCAAGAGGTCTGAATAGCTGAATCAAGTTCATTAGGCAGTTTTATCAGGCCCCAAGAAGGGTCAGCAGGCTGACCCCCAGCATGCTGTTGTGTTTGTGTGCATGTTTTGGAGTTGATAATGAGTTGGTGCTGCATTCTCCACTTAGGGAATCCAAAATGTGATTATCTCAGACATACAGAATTTGCCATCCTTTCATTAGAGTAACTGCTATAATGGATATTATTTCCCACTTTCCTCTATGAGTGGCAAAAACCTACTTGTCATTTATTTCACAGAATGATCCCTCCCTGGAATGTGTGTGTGTGTGTAACTTGCCATTAGAAACATTAGGAAAACTGAAGTTTTGGGTTTGAGATCCTGTTTCATAAGAGGTGATCATACACACCAGATAAGCATAAATAATCCTATTGCTTCCCTGTCATTGCAACAGTGATCACAGTGCACTCTCTCCATGTTCTTTATCTAGCTTATTATCTTGCCTGGCTATGTGCTGCAGACACTTTGATGGTAAAGGCATTTGTTGATCTCTCTTGTGAACCGTTATTCCACAGCTCTTCCTTCCCTTTCACTGGTCATAAGAGTGTCCATTAGGAAAGAAGGAATTACTGTTGTCAAGAAACTGTGTCACTGGAAATGTTACTAAAACTGTAGGTTGCAAAGATGGCAGAAATTTATTCCAGCTCTTGAAAAAGAAAAAAAAAAAAATTCCGGGTCTACAAATCTCCACAGAAGCTCCAGGACCTGGGTGAGCAGCAGTGAGGCTGCCATCAGCCACCACCATTCATTTCCAGAGCTTGCCTTATTCCTCTCCAGGCCAAGGAACAAGGAACCAAAGATACAAGCTCAAGGGTCCAACAATTTCTTGTCAGAGGAGCCTTCCCAGGTCCCAGAACTTAAACAGCTGTCTTTTTCCCACTCATGGTAGAAAGCAAGAAACTAACATTTATTAAGGAACAACTGCTTAGGGGGCAGTACATAGATGTATAAACTACATTCACTTTGTATGTGAGCAATTGCGTCGTACATAAACTGCTAGAGGGGAGGCACATATTCATTCTCTTTATGGCTACACAGTCCATGGTTTCCCCATAACACTACAACATAAAGCTCAAATAACAGTCACCACTACATTTCCAACAACATTATCACTACATACTGGTTAACTGAGGCTCTCAAAACAAAAATGGCTTGCCTATGATTGTGTCTTGATCTTGTCATGAGTCAGTGACTAGGAGTCAAACACAGAAATCCTCACTGAGAGCACATCGCAGCATTATTCACTTTCCTTTCTGGGCTCCCAGCATCTCCTCAGAGGCACTGACTTTGTTTGGACTCTGATTTACCGTTGCTGCAGAGTGATCTGGAAGTTGGGAAAAAGATGGAAGTGCAAGCCTAATTGCTATTCTTCTCCTTACTCAGATATTTCTGTCTGAGATGGACAGGGATGTGCTCTGACGCATCAAGTGAACAGGGATAAACCTAATGCATGGACTTGTGTGCTGGGGAGGGATCTGCAGCTCTAGACTTCAGCAGAGGAACACGACCCTGAGCCACACAGACTGCAGAGCCCTGGTAGGGGAGAGGAGCTCTAGTATCGAAGCACAAAACTCCACCCAGCTCCATGACCTCACCTGTCTAATGTAGCTGGCTGGCTGGAAATACCAGGTTGCCTTGGCTCGTTTCACTTGCTGTGTGAGGTCATGGAGCAGGACAGATTGCAAAAACACCCAAAGGCACAAGAGAATCCCATGTATTGCACAGGAGTGGTGAAGGCAAAAGCAAGGGAAGCAGCGCTCATTGGCAGCCATCTCAGAAAAAATACAGGCTTTCAATTTCCTATAGATCCAGGGTCTACATTCTCAAGCTTTCCACATCTGTATCTTCTGACCCTCCCACCTCCCCCCTCTTTTTTCCCCCCAATAAAGCCCTGTCACATGGAATTTACACTGGAGACAGACTGATTCAAACAGTGGGAAGAGTTGTTAGAGTCCCGGAAGATGACATTTGAACCCAAGTGTTGTCTAATGGCAAACTGTCTCCCTGTGCTGTGAATTCTGCCATTAAAACACCCCACCACTGACTGGGTGGCACAACCCAGTGGATTGATATTCATGCGAGCACAAGATTCCCTCACTTTCCCACTGGCATCTAGGCACCACTTCTTATTCAGAGTCCTGTGGCAGTAACCATTCTTTTTAGAAAATGTATGGTAAGAGGAGCTCTATATCTTTAAGAGCTATGATACATCTCTGCACATATTCCACACCCAACCTTAAAGCAGCTTCCCCAAAAAGACAGCTAGTGCTGCTTTCCATACAGCAAAATTGTGACCCAGTTCACTTTTTCAGTATTAAAAGATAAACTTGATTTTAAAAAATCTTCTACAGATTTTCACTTGCAGAAACCTCAGCCACAACAGTGCCCTGAGCCCTGCCTGAGCTGCCATTGCTCTGGGCAAACTGAAAAGCCTATTTGGATTTTCTGGACAGTTAATTTGCTCCATATGACAGACCTGCAAACCACACATAAATCAGCTCAATTCTTTCTCTTTCTTTTTTCAGTGCAAGGAGTTCACCTTCCACACTGGCTACGAGGTCCTCGTACAGCGGCTGCTGGATGGGAAGAAGATGTGCAAAGATGTGGAGGATTTGCTCAAGCAGAGGTAAGAAAATCAGAGCAAAAATAAGTATGAACAGACTCCATTTTCTCTCCTGCTTGGCAGCTGGGAAGGAATAGCAGGTAGTGATAGTAGTTTACATGGGAAAGCCTGAGTGATTTGAATCCTTGCAATTTGATGAGATTTGTGAAGATAGATAACAAACAGAAATGCCAAAGATTTGAGAAGGTCAAAGGACAGAGCTGTCTTAAGACCTGGAACATTCCTGGTTCAGAATCACACTGTGGCACATCTATCCACCACCCGCAGCAGTTAGGGAGTTTCCCCTTTTACAAGAAGTAAATGACTTGCACGTTCTTCTCTCTATTTCAATGTGCTGTGGCCACAGGCAGTGTTGCAGTTTCCTGTAACTACCAAAAGCGGGCCATTTTCAAACAAATAAAAGCTGTATAAGATGCTGCTAAAAGCCCTTCCCAGACACCGAGACAGCCCACATCATTTGCCAGCTCTACCAGATTTTCAGTAATAATGTTGTAGGTTATGTCCATCCATTACATGCCTCTTAGATGCCACTCAACAACATGTACAGACAGCTGATACTTTTGTGTGTGAGGAAATACACAGCTGCTCTGACTCCTTTGCCACTCATTTTTCTACTTCTGACTTAGAAAAGTCTACGTGAAATTTGGTTCTGTTTTTAAGGGGCTGGGTTTCAGAAGCTTCCACATGTAGCATGAGGCACATACATGCTCAAGCATGACCTGAAGGAAAGACCACACAATACAGATCACATATTCAGCAGCTAACCCATGAGAACTGCCTCCTTATGAATACAGCTCTGCTCTCCTCAGTCACAGCCCCCTTTTTCTTCCCATGCTGACCCCGTCTAGTTTTCTAATTTTAGGTTGGTTCTCTGAAGGCTATTCTTCAAGCACTGGGACTCTCAAAGTCATATGAGCTGTGAAACTGCAAGCTGACTGTTTCAGTGTGCAGAGTCTCCCATCAACGTGTGAAGCTATTTGAAATCGCTTTTCTTGACCACCAATGGAGGCATATTTTATTGCTTCACGTCACACAGTCCTGAAGTTACATCTGTCTGGTGGTAGCTTAACTTCAACTGTTCAAAATAGCTCCTTTGTGACTCATAGAGAGATCAGAATTACACTGCAGGCTCTGCACTGCAGCATGTCTCTAACGCTGCATACGCATGTTTCTTTCCAAGACGTTACAGAGGTTTTTGCAAGTTGCAGGATAAGGTTCAGCCTGGTTTGTGGTAGAAACACAAAAGACTTTCCGCAATGAAGAATTAAAAAAAAAAAACAAACCATGTGTACAGTCATTTTGCATATCTGAAAGCTGCCAGAGCAAGTGTTTCCATGCACTTTTGCACACCCCCAAAACCTTCCAGTGAGTGTGTGTACCTGCGTGTGCTCGTGGGTGCAAGTGTGCTGGGAGAAGAGAAAAGCTGGTGAGCACTGAGCTGCAGGAATAAGGTAGTATTTCCTGTTTATTTCTAGAAGATGTTTGTTTCAGTTCATCCTCATGTCATTTATGGGAAGAACCCAGGAGAAGATCAAGGCATGAATCTCTGTTCTTAGAAGCTGCCCATACCATGGACTTCTTGCCAGAATTTCCACAAGGGCTCCTGTAGCAGCTGCCCTAATAGCCTCCCTGGCCACACTAACCCTTGAGCGATTACTTTTGCACACAAATACTCCTGCCTGGTCCAGTGGAGGGCCTAGGAGATTGAGCAGTGAGAAAACAGGACAAAGGTGGCTGTGCCAGAGCTGCTGGTACAGCCAGTTACAACACAAGGTGCTCACAGACAACAGATGGAGAGGAATAGTCAAAAGGGTGATGTGATCTTCTCAAGCAGAGACTTGCCTCAACAGCTGCAGCACGGCAGAGCTCCATGGCCATCCCTCAGATGACTGGAACTCAACAAACAGCAATAACAAAGCATAGTGTGGCAGAGTGGGAAGACAGCTGGAAGAACAAACCAGCGGGGTGCATGGCCCTGCACCCACATCAAAATTCTTTCTCTGAACAAGTACATTTCTCCAGAATGTCAGGTTTCAGGCTCAGAACTGTCTGAAATGCTTTGAAGCCCCCTTCTCAGAACTGGATTTGCCCTAAAGAAAATCCAACCCCTCCAATCCAGATAGCACCAGGCTATCTGTTCATTATTTATTATTGACTATTGAATGGATTTTAGCAGCTACTCAAAGACTGAAAACTCAATTCTGCCCTGGTCTTGCACCCAGGAGAAAGCAAATAGCATACTTGACACAAATATTTATTTATTTTGTAAACAGTGAAGACAAATGTCTAATAGAGCTGGGGGAGGGGAGAACAGGAAAGAAATAAGTTTATTTCTTTATTAGCCATAGAAACAGAACCACTTTCCTGAGTCACCAGTTACAGTTCCCCATTAATTGAGATATCACATCATGACATCCCCTCCCTAAAACTGTCAGAGCCCCACCTTACCACCAGCAAGGTTCCTTCTCTCTCTGCCTTCACTGCAGCTGTTCTAGCAGCATCTCAGTGGTCAAAAATTTTCCTGCTACTCCCAGCTGTCACTTATTCAGAAGCTTTCTTAAATGAAACCTATTCTTCACTCTACTCCCAGCCTTCATTTTAACGGATCAAGTCAGCCATCATCTTTCAGATTTTTGTGTCTTTCTGAGCATCCTCACTGCAGTTCTGTACACCTCTAATTGAATCCAGCTCTTTGGGGACAGAGTTGTATGTAGCACTCCACGGGAATCAAAGCCACAGGGATGAGCTTCATTTTTCCTCATTTCTTCTAGAAATAGCTCACTCAAAATATATTTGAGGTAACTAATGGCACTAGGACTCAGGAGATAAAATTTCTTCAATTTTCCTATTTCAGGTGTTTTGCATATTGGATGCAATTACAACATTTATGTAACTGTGACCCTAACACCATTAAGAGAAATTAAGTAAGTTTTTCTTTTAACAGAGCACAAGCAGAAGAGAGATATGGGAAAGAGCTGATTCAGATTGCCCGAAAAGCAGGAGGACAAACAGAAATCAAGTAAGGAATTCTTGCATTCTCAGTACAAATGAAAAATTTCAGAAGCACTATAAAACTGGGGTTTTGCCTATGACTAGAGTGATAAGATGATGACTTCAGTGTGTTACACAATGGTTTACAAGGTATAATAAACCCAAGAAAATGCCAAAGTTCTTCAAAACAGGAGTCACAAAATCTCTTTGGGAAGAGGTCTTTTCTGAGAAATGTTTTCCTTTCAGGATTCCCAATGGTGTTTAGTATTTGCTTCCAAAAGCAGACTAGGTGATGGAGAAAAGAAGGGAAAGGAAAAGATTGTTAGATGTTTAGGACGGTGGCTCGGCAGTTCTGGAAAGTCAGTGGACACTGAGAGACTGTGACAAAAGCAAGAGCAAAGACAGCAAAAGAAACACACTTTGTGCTTGAGAACAAACACAAAGTGCAAAGACACCAAAAAATTGCCACAGAATAAAAGGCTTATTTTAGGAGTACAAACTCTAAACTTCTTTGAAGGAATTTAATTTGAAACAGGTCAGTGGAACTACTGAAATACATTAAAATGACATATATTTTTCTCACTCCCCTCCATTAATATCTTAGATCATGTATAAATTGTGTTGGGAGGAGAAGATAAATGTTGGCATGGAATTTAACTTAATAAACACTGCTGATAAACTGCTGCTACTATTGATGGCAGCAGCAATAATGAGACATTTTGTCATTATTGTAACAAGTAATAATACAGTAATAAGGTGGCAGAGGATGAAGATTTGGGGTCACAGAAGACAGATTTGAAAAAGACCTCAATCTAAACACATGCCAGCTCTATTGATCCCTGGAGGCTGCTATCCTCATCCATCCCATATCTCAGTTCTTAATTGCAGTCTCCTTTTCACGTTGATTTATCACTCTCCTTGGTGTGAGTGTGGTATCCTGCTCATATGTCAAGGGAAAACTCTACCTCAAACCCTTGCACCACAATGACATGGAAGTCTGAGGCAATCACCCATAGCACTTGCTATAGGTTTGGTTGTGGCACATGCAGGCTGACAGGGGAACCTTTGCATTAACCCAAGTGTCTGGTAGTGTGGAGAGCACTGAGGCTCACTCCAGACTATGTGCAAGCCTCTCCTCCCCTAGGGCTCCATCTCTCCCCTGTGCAAGGCAATAAGGCACTGCAAGGTTCCTAGCAAAGGCTTCTGGAGATGACACCTTCCTGGTCTCTCAATTCACAGACCTAATCAAAGAAAAGGGAGGTGAAAAAAATTATTTTGAAATCAAAATAGCAGATTAAGGATGGATGGCTTCTTCCCAAACCAAAGGCTAAGGTTAGTATTCCATGGTTAAGGAAAGACTCCAACTTTACTGGAAGTGCAGGGCAGGCAGAGCAAACCTGTTCAGAAACAGCTTTGGCTGCCCTTTTGTGACTTAGTGGAAAATTCATGGCTCTGACTTTTCCTAAGAGATTACAAAAGTGTGATTTAGAGGCAGAGCGAAGTCCCAGAGTTGGGATATGGATCCAAGTTCCCCTTTACTTTGATCCAGCAATATTATAACTTGGCACAGAGAGGAGGCTGAATGTACCAACAAAGCATGCTGCAGGGATGATTTACTGTGTTTCCATAAGCCCAGCCCTGGCCTGGGTAGTGACTAGCTTTGCAGTGATATTTTTATCAGAGTAAATGTCTTACCATATCTGAGGTGGAGAGAGGACACTTTGCTTTCTGTCCTTCAGCATTCTCTGGCTGCTTAAGGAGTTACACAGATGGGCAGTGAAGGGCATTAGCCCAGCATAAAGACTTTAAAATCAGAGAACACTAAGGTCTACTCAGGGTGGGAACAACTCAGGAAAAAGAAAGATTTCATTTTAACGCATTAAAGTTTTGGAGATGGTGTGAAGGTTCTGTTTCTTTAGATGACATTGATTGCTGACAGCAGTTCTGATCCCAAGGTCAGCCGTGCAGTGAGACTTATAGTAAGGAAAGCTGGAAAGGACTACGCTACAGCTATCCCTATTGGTTATTCCAAGTGCTTCCTTTTTCACAGGACTCCCTGCTATCACCTGGCACGCTGAGTCCTAGTGCTATTACAAGTACTCAACAGGCTGAACAGGGCTGTTCACATCTTTAAATGCACCTTTGGGTAGCATAATTTCTCAAATGAGGTCCAGTGAAGGCCTCGTGCAGGTATCAATACAGACTAGGCGATGAGGCGATAGAAAGCAGCTGTGGAAAAGGACTTGGGGCTGCTGATGGATAAGAAACTGGACATGAGCAGACAACGTGAGCTTGCAGCCCAGAAGGCAAATCACCTCCTGGGCTGCATCAAAAGATGTGTTGCCAGCAGTTCCAGTGAGGTGATTCTGCCACTCTGCTCTGCTCTAGTGGGACTCCGCCTGGACTACTGCATCTAGGTCTGGAGCCCTCAATACAAGAAAGATGTGGACCTGATGGAGCAGGTCCAGAAGAGGGCCACAAAAATCATCAGGGGGTTGGAGCACCTCTGAGGGAACTGGGGCTGTTTGGCCTGGAGAAGAGAAGGCTTTGGGGAGACCTAATAGCAGCCTTCCAGTACCTGAAGGGGGCTACAAGAAGGCTGGGGAGAGACTGCAAAGGCCTGTCGTGACAGGACAAGGCAATGGCTTCAAACAAGAGCAGATTTAGATCAGATGTTACGAACAGTTTCTTTACTACTACAGGCTGGGCAGGGAGGTGGTTGGGGCCCCATCCCTGAAGATATTCAAGGTGAGGCTCAACAGGACTCTGGGCAGCCTGATCTAGTTGAGGGTGTCCCTGCTTGCTGCAGAGGGGACCTCCAGACGTCCCTTCCAATCCAGACCATTTTGTGATTCTATGATTTCTTGCTAAAGCTTGCACTTGACAATCACCAGGAAAAAAAAGAATCTTCCAGGTTTCTTTGCAGGACATCTTACAGAACTTAGCGGGCTGTGCTATGCATTGCAGAGAAGTAGGAATTACTAATTTTAGATTGCTCATTTTCTTGCTAATGCAGAATTATTATCCTCTAGTTTTAAATTCAGTCATCTATTAAACACCCCAGATACTAAGGCTTTCTGTCACTTCTCCTGGGAAATTATTTCACACTCCAGTTGTTCTCATTCTCAGTATCGGGAAGGTACCTGATACCCTTTCAAAAATCAATAAAAAGGACTTAGAAAACCCATCTGTAATAATTACCCCAAAACTTCCAGTATCAGAAAATACTCAGAAGACCTTAAGAGAAACAACTCTAAGGCTAATTATTGCTGATTAGCACAACTTCTGAAAGGAATAAATTGGCTGCAACACCCCTCCCATTATGGCACCAGGTCAAGTGATGCTCTGTAGCTGCCATGGTAAGCAGAGAATGAGAGCAGCATCTCAAAGCTACACATGAAAAGCAGTCCCTGTGCAGCCGCCTGTTGGCAGAGTTTCCATGGTAAACCCACATTGCAGCCAGCACCAAACCTGCCCAACTGGAGACAACAACAGCACTTAGAACCATAGACTGGCCTGGTTGGAAAAGCCCTTAAGATCATCAAGTCCAACCACAACCTAATATCTGCCTCGATGCAACTGTTAAACTATGGCCCTAAGCTTCTCATCCAAATGTCTTTTAAATACCTCCAGGGACAGTGACTCCACTTCCCTGGGCAGCCTGTTGCAGTGCCCTATGGCCCTTTAAGTGAAAAAAATTTTTCCCAATATCCAATCAAACCCTCCTCTGGTGCAACTTGAGTTCGTTTCCTCTCATCTTGTCCCTTGTTACCTGAGAGAAGAGGCCAGTCCCCACCTCACTCCAACTTCCTTTCAGGCAATTGTAGAGAGCAATGAGGTCTTCCCTCAGCCTCCGCTTCTCCAGGCTGAACAACCTCAGCTCCCTCAGCCATTCCTCATAGGATTTCTGTTCAAAAATTGTGTTCACCACTTCATGGGGTGGACGCTCCAGCAGAGCCTCATGGGCTTATGTCCTTCCAGTACCAGTGTGAACAGGTCTTTCCAGCTCCAGAAACTCAGTTGCTGGCAGCTACCCAGCTATTCTGATCTCAAACTCTTGGATGTTAAAAAATGTAGGGAGAAAAACCCCCAAATTCTTTCTGTTGCTTCCTGTGTTTGGAGAGAGGAGGGTCGGCTCAAAGGAGAACTCAGGCAGCAATGGGGAGGTACTGCCCAGGTTGTTACTTCAGCACATAAAACAAGCAGAATTAATAATATTATACAAGCAATGGGGAGAAGCTTGGGGGAGTCTACAGCACACTGCACCAGGCAGTGGTTCTGTCTGTAGAAAACAGTTCTCTACAAGCCTTCCCTGTATTTTAAAAGCTTTTAGTACTGAATCAAAGTAAAGAACAATTTCAACATTTTTTCAGGCTCTTCCTGTCTCCTCTACACTTTTGCTTCAGCTGGAGCAAATTGCTAGACTCAGCTAAATGTATAAATAGACTCAACTGCCCATTTCTATTTACTGAAAGACACAGATGAAGACATACATTGCTGACTCTAGAGAAGGATAGCAGGGAAGGCTCGCTGAAATGGAACAGCGACTCTGTGACTGCTCCGCACTGCTGCTAGGTGACAGCAGGCATCAGGTTTTGATCCTAGGCACTGTCCAGTGCCTGTTCCCTCAGCATTGCTACAGCTGCTCAGATGGAGAGCTGACCACTCAGGGCAGACAACCACAAGTCAAGTCTATACCAGGACACTACACTACTGAGTATCAGCAGAAATAGAACATGGCTGGGGAAAAGAAGGCAATGTGGCATCTCCACCTGCAGACTCCTTAGCACCAGAAATGAGAGAAATCTCTTTGACCTGAGAACTAGCAGAAGAGAAGTTTTTAGCACTGCTACTGGAGATACAGTGACTTCAGTGAGGTTCTCACTGCTCTTTTTGAGATCAGTATTGGAGCTGGCCATGGCCAGCCTACAGCTGAAGAAAAATGTCTAGCAAATTATAATGGGAGAGGCAGAGAAGGTACAATGAGAGAGATGTGCTGCAAACACCTTTTAATTTTACTTTTTAAAAGAAATACAGAAGAGGTTTCTAAGAGAAGCCGGCGCTGGTTGCTATGGACGTGGCAAATGAACACTCCAGCTTCCAGCTCAAGAAAGAAAAGCTCCCTGTAAGTGCTGCCTACTAGCCAAAGGACGCAGGCATTCAATAGTTCAGCCTGGTTCACATAAACTCAGGCATTCTGGCTGCTTGCTCCTGCCTCCAGCACTGCAGGTGGTAGAAATTACTTCCTCTAGGGAAGGGAGAAACCCTCTGCCCAGCCCATGACATAGATCTAACTCAGCACTTCTACAGGCCTTGGCAGGTTCATTCTAATGTAAGGGAAAGGCATACACTTGAGTTTAGGTGCAAGAATGCTCACATGGGCTCAGACCAAAATCCCTTCAGACTAATATTCTGTCCCCAACACTAGATGCCAAGGGATGAGTAGAAAAGGGCATGCATATTAAGATATTTCTCCTAAGTAATCTTCCAGCCTGAGCAGTTCAAGGGCTGCTACACCATCAGCAGCTTTGTATGTAGTAGCCTCCAATGGAATTTTCCTCTCTCTTTCTAATTTGAAACCCTGAAGTGTTTTAGCACCCACTGAATCTTGAGATAAAGCAATGTCCTTTCCTGTTAAGTGCAGAAGTGTCTTTTTCGGGGTCAATTTTCAGCTCACTTCACTACACTAGCCATATCAGATCAGACACATTGCAAAAGCAGATTGGTTTCCTTAGAGTGGGGTTCTTCAACACACCTCTGCACTGGTGAGCTACAGTCCACTGTCTGCTCCGGTTCTTACAAAGAGGTACACTTACAAGCTCAGGTCCATTATGACACCAAAACCGTGGAAAAGGCTGGCACCTTCCCTCAAGCTCATCACCTGGATGTGCCAGCACAGTTATAGATGTAGGCTGTGCCTGAGAATATGAGTAGCTGAGGAGTCTTAGAGAAAGGACTGGAATAGGAACAGGTATTGCAAGAGCGCATGAGAGAGTATTAATTGCAAATATACCTTGAGTGGGTCAGGGCTAGGAGAGGAGAGGGCAGCTCCTGAGGAGTGGGCAAAGTGCCAGGACCACAATAGTCAGGGTAGCAGGATGGCTCCTGCATGCAAATGGAGCTGTGGAACTCACTCATCACAAGTCAGGGCTGAAGCGTATTTTTAAAATGCCTTAATTCCTATACTTACTGTGTTCAGTTTTGGGCTCCCCAGCTTAAGAGGGACAGGGATCTACTGGAGAGGGTCCAGCGGAGTGCTACATGGATGTAGGGGACTGATGAGGAGAGGCTGAGGGACCTGGGCCTTTTTAGTCTGGAGAAGACTGAGAGGGGATTTAATAAATGTTTATAAATATCAGAGGGCTGGGGGTCAGGAGAGAGGGGACAGCCTCTGCTCATTTGCTCCCTGTGATAGGACAAGGAGCAGTGTAAACTGCAGCACAGGAGGTTCCACTTCAACACAAGGGGGAACTTCTTGACTGGAAGGGTCACAGAGCACTGGAACAGGCTCTCCAGAGAGGTTGTGGAGTCTCCTTCTCTGGAGACTTTCAAGGCCTGTTTGGATGTGTTCCTCTGTGACCTGAGCTAGATTGTAGGGACCTGCTCTTGCAGGGGGGTTGGACTCAATTATCTCTTTGGGTGCCTTCCAACCCCTGACATCCTGTGATCCTGTGACCTTCTACTAAGTTTAAAGGCTTGTTATTTACCTTTAATTAAAAAGGTAAATAATTGCAAACACAATTTCATATTCTCTAATTATAAAAGAAAATATGAAAAATATGATTACAAAGCTCCAGCTGTGTATTTCTGGCAAATGCCAGGCTACACCAGTATCCAGCAGGGGAGAGGGAAGCACACGTTATGAAGTGTAAACCATGGTGTGCTCTCTACACTCCGTGTTGCACACATGGGAGAGGATGTACAGGAGCTGCGGATTTTCAGCTAGTTACTAACTCAGACCAAGTTTGCAAGTGCTTGTTGGTAGCACATGCAGTAGTAGTGTCATGGCACACTAGAGATAATGTTTTTGCCTTTAAGAGGGAACACCTTTGAGGCTGCAAGGTGACAGGGAATTTCCACACACTGCCTTTGGAGTGTTGCCTCAGCAGAGCAACACAAAACCAGAACATACTACAGAGCCCAGTGTTCAGGTGCATTCACAGTTTCAGCTGAAATAGAGCCCATGGGAACTCTCTTTTTGTGTAAAATAACTGCTGTAAACTCTCAGTACCTGGTTAAACTCTGCCTAGCCTGACAGCAGCTATTTTTGTCATTTCCCTTGCTTGTCTCTTCTCGTGTATATGATTGTCTATATTTTTCTTTCCCTCTTTTCCACTACCATCTTCTTCAGACCTCAGGAGAGGGTAGTTCCTTCAAGTCTGTGTCTGCTGTGCCCTTCTCTGCAATGCCTGAAATAGAATATTTCAGTGAGTGTGAGGTGAGGGCATCTGTAACGAAATGCCAGTTGCTGCTTCCTGTGTATAAATAGAGTGCGCTTGTCACTTAATATACAGAATCCTCTGTATTCTTCACACAAAGCAGGCATTTTTGAACTGAAGCTAAAAGTCATTTCGGAAGGTCACATCCTTCCATGGCAAGTTGTTCTCCACTCAAGTGTCCTGAACCCGCATAGACTTTCATACACTTGTACACTGAACTTCCAGGGCTCTGTAAAAATGGACCTGAGTGTATACTCTGAAAGACCTCTGCTCAGTTCTTGTTAGATCCAGTTTGGATACTCTGATAATGAGGACAGGCACTTCTGAGCAGAGCTGCTCTCTTTTCAAGAGATGTGAGGAAATTCAGTTTTATGTTCAAGGTATAAAAACTGTTTTGATTGTTTTATCCTTTGATTTGAATGGCATAGGTCATTCTGGAGTCACGAGGGTTCTAATCTGTAGTCTCTGGGTACAGATTCACAGTGAAAAGGAGGTACATGGGGACCTCATCCTGTTTGCTTCTCTGCCTCAGCAAAGTCTGGGGCAAGACATCCATGTTCCCTGTAGCCAGACCACCCCTTTGGAGCTTTTTTCACTTCTGACACATATGTGGGAACACCCAAGCACAAGAACCAAAACACAGATACAGGCACACCACAGCACTTCTGTTGCTACTTTCATGAGACATGCACCACACCCCTCTCGACTGATGCACAGTGCAGCCTTACCTAATAGCTAATAGAACTACTCAGGCTGGCTTGCACCTTGCTATAACAAATTTATAGACAGGCGGAAGCTTGGACTTCCCTGATCATAGAAAGGGTGCTGCTCATGCCTGTTCTTCACCACAGGTGGCTTCAACATCATCCCACAGCTGGAACTTGTGCAGGAACCTTTCCAGATGTACTAAGTGGTTCGGCCTTTCTGTTTATAGCTCCTCTGAGAACCGGAAGGAAACAGCCTGGCAAAATTAATTTGATGTTTCCCCTACATCCTCACAAAGTAATGTTAGACACGATTCTCATGTGAAATACGCTGGTATGCGACTTGGCACTGACTTAGTTCTCTCCCTGTTAAGAGAACACCACTTCTCCCTCTCTGTTTGAGACTGGATGCTTCTGATTTTGTTTCCCCACACTGGCTACCACCACTGGACAACAAAGAAAGAAATGTTGGTAGAATCACAGTGGGTCTTCCCCGTGCAGCAGAAGAAAAGAGATGTTCATTGTGGCCTCAGAGGAGACTGGTATTGGGTTGGTTTCATAACCACGCTATCAGGATCTAGTTTACTGGAGGCAGAGGGGGAATAGAACTGCAGGAAAGTGGTCTCATCTGAAAGTTCATCTGGCAGAAGCTTCTCAATTTCAGAAAGAATATTTTTTTTAAATTACAGAAAGAACAGAACATTGTAGATCATATTGACGTTGAAAAGGAAATCTACCAGGAAGGAAGGTGGGGTTATTTCACACTTCTATTCACCGAGACAAAATAGAAAAGAGAAAATGTTAAAAGGATTGTGGTTTTCTGGTTAGAAGAACCTGTTTTACCTTCCTGTGTACAAGATATAAAGGGACTCTCTGAATTACTCAGTTCTACCATCAAGCCCAAAGCTGCAAAAAACCCAAACCCCAGCATAAAACCTGTGTGTTGTAACAGTGTATGTTGCTGCTGCTGCAGCTCTGTTAATCACAGCTCTGGTGCTTTAAGATTCAGCTTTTGACAACCGTAAAGCAGTAGGCACCAGAGCCCTATCTGCTGTACATCTCCTGGTGATCCCTGTGTCACCTAGAACTGCCCGGTGCAGTCTGCTCTCCAGTAACAGCCTAGTTCTCTAGCAAAAATAAGGCTCAAAAATGAACAGAGAGAAAGCAAACACAGAGAACAGCTGGGACAAGTTCTCTTTGAAATGCTGTCATCCTATGCTATTCCAACTGCGTTCTCCTCCTGAATCAACTCCAGTATAACTCTGCACAGTGTGTAAAATGGATTTGTGCTCTGATGTAGTGGTTCCTCACATTTCTCCTGTGATGCTAGGTGAGGGTCAAACAAGGCACCTCTGCTTGAATACAGAACCTGTTTTCAGCCTTGAGAGCAGGGGACAGCCTCTGATGGGAGAAAAATGAAGCAAGCTCTCAGACGATGTCTTCTGTAAATGTCTATGCTGTTAGAGGCCATAGGAACTAGTGATCAGTGCCCTGCTGAGACAGAGTTGCCTTTTCAGCCTCGGTGTGCTGGGTAAATCTGGATAAGTCAACTCTAAATATTTTGCAATCTACAGAACAAGAATGCTAAGCAGTGGGTGACCTTCAGTGTAACGAGCTTCTTTCCTTGGTTTCCCTGATCCTCCAAAAACTTTGCTATTCTCCTTCTCCTCCAATTTGAAAAGCAAACACCAAACATGCATTTCTTACAAGAGCAGCTCAATTCTGCTGTACTTGAGTAGCAGGGAGAATACAGGAAATGCAGACAGCAGCCAGAGTCGATATTCCAGAAAATGGTTAACAGTATTTGAGCCACTAGATGGCAAAACCCACCAGAAGTTGATGTAGATGTCTGTTGCACAGGCTATCTACCTGTTCCCCCTTATTCCAGATTCAGAATCAATCTTGTTTCTGCCAGAAATTCATTTTGGCAAATCCAATCTCTAAATGTCCAAGGGGGAGTCATTTAACAAACACACAGTCAATTTGCATCTGAGCCTATTTTCAATGAGGTATCTGCAGGAGGCTCCATGCTGGGATGTCCAAAGGGAAGGCTGGTGGTGCTCTGTCTTTGGCTGGTCTGGTTTAACAGTCTCCCAGAAAAAGTGCCAGAAGGGAGCAATAATAAGTTAAAAAAAAAAAAAAAAAGAAAAGAAAAGAGGAAATTCACAAATTTTAAATTTTGCCAGCATGATTTTCAACCCCAGGTTTTCTAATCTGGCCACAGAACAGACAAACAAACAAAATCAATTACTACTGCAATGCTAATCAGTGTAATATACTGAGAGGATAAACCACTGATAATAAACTGAGAGGATAAAGTGAGAAAGTGAGACACCCTCATGCTGGATGCCTTGCAGTAAAGCCTTTAACAATCCTATTAGAAAGTCAGACCCACCCAGAAGAAATAGGCAATAGCTGTGCACACAAACCAGCACAGACACAGCCCAAACTCCCTGCTCCCATCAAACCCTCCACAGCACAGCAATGACAGATCTCAGCGGCAGAACTGCAGCCTCTAGCAGCAACGAGGAGCTAATCTATGGCACTGCTGCTGCAGCCAGCACATCCTTGCAGCCCAGAAATCATAAAGGAACACCTGATGGATCCAAGGGTCAGCACCTGGTTTATGCATTCTCTCCCACACATAACTTGCCACAATAAAATATTTGCTGCTCCCTTAAGCCTCACAAGGATGAGGGACCTGAATCACTGATTTTAGAGAATTATTATAAAAGTAAGGAAGGAAATAGTTTGAGTCTATTTCAATCTACTTATGGAGTGGCGCCTTGCTCCAGCCAGTAGCTAGGAAATTGGCTAGAAAAATCTTTCAAGGGAGGAGCAAAAGGCCAGAGCTTTCTGAAAAGGCCATTAGAGACCATGCAGGGGGCAAAGCGGTTACTCTCCGGGTCAGAGGCAGATGCTTTATTATAGCAGAAGGCACACCTATCCTTATGGAGAGCCAGCAAAAAGGATGAAGGCTCTGTGTGTGGCTTATGACCATGAACTATTCTGGTACCTCAGGTGCCTGGAAACCAAAAAAGCAGCAAATTGCTTTTGTCCTTGATATGTACTGAGAAAGTGCTATTTTTCAGTATCCACTCCAGCAATGTTGCCAGTCTCTGCACAACCTCAATCACCAACAGCAAAGGAAAAAAAAAAATCTCTCAGAACAACAGAACAACACAGCATGCAAATAGTGTCTGCTATTTGCAAGTGTCCTCTGTTTTTTAAATTCCAGTATTTACCTATTTCAGACAGGAAGCTTCTGGCACATTCCTCATCTCTTATTGGAAATGCTATTCTTAAAATAAAAGAATTTTATAACTTGTATATATTTAATTTTTCAAAACGATCTCTTTTAGATAAGAAAAATACATCCCTGCTGCTGATATTCAACTTGTCTTCTAATTTCAAGCTTTTAATTAATTTAGTTGGAAAGAATACTATTTGTTTCCTTTGTGTTGTGAAAATTCAGTCTACATCGAGCTCACAGAAGTCTCATTATTTGCAAAATGAACCTTCAAAATTCTAAAGTGCTATTAGGACAATACTGAAAAGAAATACTCAATCTAGCCTGTTTTCCTTGAACTATCTCAGGAGATTCATCACAACAAATGTGACTGAAAGCTGAAATTGTCAAACAGCTCCTTACTCGTCTCTTCTGACTGAAAGTTTGTTCCTTGTCTTTCTACAAATTTATTTTTGGAAGTGGATGGCAAGGCAATGACAACAGGCCCAGCTTTTCCTCTTGCCTGTGCATTTTTCTTAAGCCTGGCAAGGCAGTCCTGCTACTAGTAGAGCAAGCTTTGATTAGAAAACAGATGTCCAGCCAAAATTAACACAGAGCAATTAGGATCCTGCTTGAGTCTCTCTAGACTTCTGAAACGGCCCAAGAGATACAGGATTTCCCTGCCTATCTGCAGTCACACATGGCTGGGAAGCAATGTGCATCCTCCTCTGGGCTCTTCTAGTAGCCAGGTTTCATCCAGGGATGCTGCAGGCTTTTGTCCGGGCTAGACCAGGGCTCCGTGTAGCTTCCAGAACTCTTTCCTTGAGGGAACAGCACACTCTGGGTTTTGTAGAGATGTTTTCTAAACCTGAAAAGCCTCCAAATCACAATGCACCTTGACTTCTGCATATGCAAATGCCCTGCCAGCCTGCAAACTCAGAGCTGGAGGAAATTAATAAGGGTGAAAATGCCTTTTACAGACTGCTTGTTCCACTCCCATTACTTCTATGCTGGTATTTTTGGTACTTTCTTAAAATAGGCTCCACCTTGCCAAAATCCAGTGCATTGTGCAATCTACCATCAGCATTTCGAGCCCTTCTACACCTTTACATTGTAGGACCACTTAGGTATGTAGATCCATCTAGACAGGCAGGATAACACTTCCGTTTGCTCATCTCCATGCCATACTTCACAGTCCAGCACCGGTGCCTGATTCCACAGCATGGTTTATTCTTGCTGTGCTTCTGGGATGTCAAAACCCCCTGGGAGTTCTAGGGTTTTAAATAGGCTCTGTGCACCATGTGTGTCTTTCAAAGGAGAGCGAGCTGTGCCACACGGGGGTGCTCAGAAGGCATAGTACAGAGGATGCTGCATAGCGGAGCTACTCCAGCTTCAAGGGTGACTGAGAAGAGAAGAATTGCTGGTGCTGCATTCAACACAGAGAGTGGAGCTGGTTTTGCTCTACCCTTCAGATTAATGCTCCAAAACCTATTTCCCCTTGACTGTCTTTATTGCTCTGTTCACTTGTGTCTGTTGGCAAGATGTGAGAACAGACAAACGTCTGTTAAGGCTCACAGTCACAAATAGAGAGGGATTAAAAAAGAGGATGCACATAAAGAGTGCTGCAATTCCTTGCTTCATGGAGCATTTTATTGCATCTCCTGATGGTAACAGATTGATGCTATTGTGCTTGTTAGCATGGTCAACTTTTATTAGCAGACTAGTTTTACCATTATGTGGATCTTTTGAAATTCTGAGGTGAAAGATTTTCTCTAGATTCACAACCCATCCTTTGAGACTTGTATTAACAAAATGTTCTTGTCTCTGCCTCACAGCACACTGAAGGCAGCATTTGAGAGGCTCAAGCAACGTGAGTATTTATGTCTCTTTTCCTGATCGGGGTAAGGCAGGCATACCATGTATGCCCTCTGAGGTTTCTTCCACCCTCTTCCTTCCTCTATTTCCAACTTTTCCGACCCAGTCCATAGCAGTGGAAAGCGGTGGGGGAAGGAGACAGTGGAAGTCCTCCGAGACTGGGCACTCTGCTCTCTCTGGTGGCAAAGAAAATGGCTTTCTCCTCAACTTATTGTTATCTGGATAAAGTCATAAAGTACCAGCTCTGCTTCCTCTTCTGCAAACCACTGACATCAAACCAGCATGCTTTCTAAATGTGCCCAAGGCTAAAGGAAACCCTTTCAAACACAGCAAATGCAGCACCAGTAGGACAGTGTACCTGGCTACCAGCACCTGCTGTGGAGATGAAAAACCCCTTTTGAAAGGCAGGTGGTCAATTAAGGTATCTTTAGAGCCTGGGTGGGGGAGCTCGATGTCTCTGCAAAACATGAGCTTCCATTTCAGAGGCACCAAAGCCAACAAATGCAGAGACGTTACCAGCCACTTAGAAGCAGCATCAGCCAGGTGCTCTGAAATTCAATCCACCTTTGCTGTCCTTGGAAATTCGCAGCTTGCGACCTCCTCTATAACCATTTTTTGTGCAAGGCTGGATGCGACTGGCAAGCAGCTCCCCAGAGAAACGGCAACCCAACGGTGTAGTGGAGGGAAAGCAGAGAGAGAGGCTGGTGGTGGACGTCACTGTTCCTTCCTTCCCTGTGCTTCACAGCATCTGAGCCCCAGAAGGAAGAGGGGTGTCTGGGCTAAATGGGGCTATGAGGAAATGCAGCTGACCCTGCACTTGCCAAGGCTGTCCCTAAGTGAGTGCTGCAATTCTGCAGCAAGCAATCTTGCCCGTGCACTTTGCACTAAGACGACCTGCAATAGAGCCCTACTCAGGCTGGGTGAACCCTCAGCAATGTCAATGCACACAGAAATACAGGGAAGTCCTTTCCAAGGGCGCCCTGTTCAAGCCAAGACAGACAGCAGTCACATCCTAGAAACCCTTCCTCAAAAATGTGCGTTCATATTTAAGGAGCTTTCCAGTGACTGTGTATGAATTCTGATTTGCTTTAGAAATTGAAAGTGTTGGAAACTCTCATATCCAGCTGGCAGTAATGCTGAAGGATGAACTGAAAGGAATAGAGGAGTTCCGAGAAAGACAGAAGGAGCAAAGAAAAAAGGTGAGGAACTAGAGAAACACTGAAACAGATTGGGTCAGTGGTCCATGCTGATGCCCTGTCTCCAGACATAGGCTGTGAATACTGCAAAAGATGGTAAAACGTGCCCAGAGAGCCCTGTTCACTCCATATACTAGATTGTGGAAGAAAATCTCTCTCTGATCACAGCTGGAAATAAAAGTAGTTCTCTGAACTCAGGAAAGAGAGGCTTTAGTCACTTTTACTCTCTTCAGTATAACTACGGACACTATTCCTGTAAGAACTTAAACCTTTCTTTTCTCTTTTTTTATATCCTTGCATGATCTCCAGCAAGCATTACATTGAAGGGGTAACACAAGCATTTAAAAGCATAAGAGTAAATGAATATCACACTGAACACATCAATACATACTGAATTACAAATATATGGAATAAATAGCACCTAGGTGATGTTGTAAAATAAAAACTGGGGCATATTTAAGGCCATTCAATTCCCTGTGATCTTATCAAGATCTAAAGTCCCTTGAGAAATTAGCTCTCAAAACAAAAACCAGTGGTCAGTTTTGCATCTTCTCTGGTTCCATGGGGTTGAAGACAAAGATGCAACAGTCACCTATCACTGAAGAAATAAAATAAAATATCAGGTTCTTAGCTAATTTTAAACATATGACCAGTAGCCAATGCTATAAACATGCCTGTGTGTCTACAACCCTGACACACAGGAACATAGAACAGAAAAGAACTCTGAATGTGGAAGTGGATAAAACCAGTGCTGCTACTGAGATTTGGGGTTGACAGTGATCCGATGAAGCCAATAAGGCAAATCATAGAATCACAGAATCATTTCAGCTGGAAAAACCTGGAGGGGTCCAACCTTTCTCTGACTCTATCAAATCTGGTGCTGAGTGGCCTGGAGAAAAGAGGGAAAAACTGCTTTGAAGTCTTAGGCAAGATCTTTTCTCTATCTGTTGTGTGGCTGTAAGCAAATCAACATTAGATGTGCTAGATGGTGTCAGCACTTCTGCTAACCTCCCAAACTGCTGTAATTTCACTGTACCTGCTCTCAGGACTGTGCTATTTAGCCCAGTATGATGCAAGCCTCTGGGTAGCCCTGGGGAGAGCTTTGCTTGAGCAGAGTTGTGATGGTTTGAGATTAATAGGAATATTTTAATAAGAGAAATTAGGTTATAGTCTGTGTAAAGAAAGCAATGGTGATGTCTACTTCACTCATAGGTTTACTGAGATATACTAAAGCAAGGACACAAACATGATAAGACAGCGTTGCTCTGGTCTGAGCTCTGGCTGTTGGTTTCTCCCTCTCCTTGGCTTCTAGCTGGATCTGTGTAACGCAACTAATCAATTCTGTTTCTAACTCGCCTTGCTGATCTTCCTAATTCACCTTACACATAAGGTAGATCCTGGGATAAGACTGGGAGGTGGCAGGAAGGTGGAATGATGGTTGAGAACCCCTCTTGTGGACTGATTTCTGGGAGGGGTGTTGTGTTTCTGTATTACCTTTTTACTGTACACAGCTGTAAATATTTGTAATATATTATAAATATCTGCTTGTATATTGTGCTGAGCTGTGACTATAAAGCTTCGCTTCTTACCTTCCAGCCAGTTGAGTCTCATCTGGGTGAATTAAAAAATGTGTGGGGAGGGGGGGAAACAGGGAACTCCCAAACCATCACAAGTGTGTACAGATTAAAGGACCAAATGTTCCACTGAAGACATTTAGACCCTGCCAAGCAGGAGGATATTTAACTGTCACCTAAGGCTGGGCACATCACAACTAAAGCCATGAAAGAGAATTTAGCACTGTCCTTCAAATGCTGACCAGATGATGGTATGGAAATCAACATTGAGCATAAATTTGTCAGAAGCAATGGAATATAAATTAGACAGGAATTGTTTTGCATTGTGTTTCAGATGGACCATGACCCTTGCTTACATGGGTAAGACACTGATTTGGTCTGGCAAAGATGTGGTATCAATTTCTTGTACTAGCAAAGGGACTCTGCTGGCAGAGCTGATGGGCACTGCCACTGGGTATTCTGTTACTTAATCTCCTGAAGAGGAAGAAAAAAAAAGGGGGGGAGGAGGAAGAAAATTAAGATCTACATCCTCTCTGGTATTAATGGAAACCACTGAAACAGAATTATGTTGGCTTTTTTTTTATAATTTTTTTTTTTTTAACCTGGCACACTCTCTGCATCACTTAGAAACCTGTCAGTTATAAAAGCAGAATGAAGTAATTTTTCCCACAGGCACGTGGCTTGTAGAAAGGCTCTGATGATAGCTTTCCTAATCTTGCCACCAAAAAGGAAAGGAAGAATTCCAAAGTGAGAAAGGCTTACTTCTGTGTGTTTCTTACAGTATGAGGCTGCAATGGAGCGCATGCAAAAGAGCAAATTGTCCCTGTATAAGAAAACAATGGAGGTAAGCGTGGTTTGTGTGGCTTTCTTGAAACAAAGTGGCTCCACTTTAAGACTGAGTGAAACCTGTGTCACACATACCTATATTTAAAGAGAAATCAAGAATATGTGAGTGTGCAAGAGTGTATGTGTGTGAGAGAGGAGGTGACTCCTGCTATGAGGAGGAATATAAACTAATCATCCCTGCTGCACTCACTGAAGTGTCTCCAAAACAAATACTCAGAAAGCTGAGGTGGGATAAACAATGCCTTTGGCCAGACAGGATTTTGTTCTTTCTAGGTAAGGATACTTACAAGACCTAATGTAATTTTTCAGTCTGTGTAAATACAATTTTCAAAACAGTAAGAGAATCTTGTAAACAGGAGGAAATCTCTCCAACTAGTGAGTTTTCAGGTACCTGAACCGAAGGCAGCTGATTTTGGTTTCCAATGGGCAGTTGCCTCTAAAGATAAGTAGTTACAGACCTGTCAGTGTTACAGTTGGAACTCTACTAACAACTTCTTATTTAAGCAGGGTTGTTCTAAGTGAAACTCTAAGATAGGGATGGCTTTCAGTGCAAATAAGGATTTCTTCTTCCTTGGACTACTTCAAGACTGTTGCCTATGGAGTGCTGGCTCTGCCTCGATAGTTTGGAGCAATGGGTGAGGCAGCACACTGACTTCATCCACCCAGTGCTCCAAGTCACACTGTAGAAATGACAACCCAGCCCTGAGGCAGCCTGGGAATGTGGCCTCCTAATTCTGTCTCTACACTGTACTCAGACAGTCTTCCAATGCACCAGTGGTGCTAGAGTTGCCTATGCAATCATGACCATCCCTGGAGGAGCTGGCTGCAGTTGTACCAAGCAAACAAGTTCTGTGCTGCAAGAAAAGCCCCTGATTTATGTTGCCAGACTCTACTCTCATTTTTCAGTTCTATAATTCTGTCTCCTTACAGAGTCATTGGGAATTTTTTCAGTTGCCCAAAGATGGGCACTGATTTGCTCTTCTGGGCTGCAAAGCAGAACATACCTAGAACATCATGCTGGAGACAAGCCAGCCTTGTTACTTAACCCAAACCCCTGCATTCCGTTTCATTCCAACACAGGCAAAGAAGACCTACGAACAGAAGTGCAAGGAGGCAGATGAGGCTGAGCAGTCCTTTGAACGGACAAGTGCTTCAGGCAACCAAAAGCAAATGGAGAAGGTACCTTAAGTGACAGTGTTATTTAGAGAGAAAACTATGGGTTTTTTTAAATTTTCAAGGTACATGAGAGTGCAATTGAACAACCCATTGTGTGAGACCCCAGGGGCTGGTTTCCCTCTTAATTAATCCTTTGGAATCAAGGTTAAAACAAAGTTCATACCCAAGGAGGCCTTCTTCACTGTCTCCTTTGGTAACCCTGGTGTGATTCTGCAATGATTTTTAAAAATACGGGGAGGGACTAACTTCCCTAATTAATTTATCCCAGGCAATGATCTAATTGTTCTGTGAACTCTGAAAGGAAACAGAATGAGATTTTTCTCTGAAATTATTCATGAAGAAAGGAAGCAAGTCAGAAGTATGTCACACAGATTTGCCTTTTGGTCATTTACATTAGGTAGGCAAAGTACCTTATATTAAAATGCATATTTTTCCTCAACATTTTTCTCCTTACGCTTAGTTTAATTTCAACTAAATTTACAAACTCCAAAATAAATCATTGGAAATTAAGGCACTGCAGTCCTTCATTGCCTCATCTTGATACTTGTAGCTGACAATTCACTAACTTTTAATGGGAACATTTTACAGCGTAACAGATGGAGAAAACAAAATAAATGAACTCCCTTTGGCTCAATAAAAATCAGTGCAGTGTAAGCAAAACGGATCAAAAAAATCATCTCAAGGAGTGGGGGGATGGAGACTCTAAAAACAGCATCAGAATTTCACATTTATTTCCAGCATTCACTAATCTTTGAGGAACAAAACCCTTCAGCTTAGCTGTAAAGAGGGGATGAAATCCTAGCCCTGCTGAATTGACCACAGGACATTTGGCAACTTCAATGGCATCAAAATGTGACCCGGCTCTCTTCATGCAGAAGGCTCCCAGGATGCTTCATTGCCATTACTTCCACACACATGCCAGCACGTTTGAAATGCACAGAGGCATCTCACAAGAAACATGTCAGCTGTTTAATTCTGCACAGCACTCACAAAGGGTTTGGGCCAGGAAACAAATAAGAATGAAGCTTACATTCCCAGCTTACTACACACTTTCCAACCAGCTGTGAGGAGGAATATGGCGATAGGAACCCCTACCTGAGCTTTGTCTTGAAGGGCAGAGTGGAAAAATGTATTACACTGATGTCTAGAGCTGTGCATTAATGTGCTGTCATCACCATCTGTGCAGAAAGACCTGGGAGTGCAGAGATGTCAATAATAGCTGTATTATAATTCGCTAAAAGATGCAGCTTTAAAAAAGAAAAGTTCTAACGAGGGTGAATTTTGGTTTTAGACTTTTGATTTGTTAAGGGAAATAGTCTAACATTCGCAAAGTATTTTAAAGGCTGCATCCGTTTAACCCATGTATTACATGAAGAGCTTGGAAGATGAAGAAATCTATCTGCCATTTATTACTGCTTAAAAATATCTGTTAGAGAAGCACATCAAACACTTGAGAAACAACTAAGCCAGCAGACACAAGCTTCAGGCTGGATCACACTAGCTCTGAGCTAGAGTTAGTGGCAGAGATGTGTGAATGGAAAGATGTAAATTACCATATTTCCCTTCAAGGCAGCAGACCTATGGCTGCATCTGTGAAATTCTGGTCCTTTCTCCATAGCATGCATTCAAACAGAAATGTGCATAAAGGCAGGGCAGTCAAGAAGTCTCTGCAAGTTCCTGTCTTTCCCCTAGAAGGTGAAAGGGAGCAGGCAGAAAAAAGACTGGGGTAGAAGAAAAAATAGAGTCAGAAATTAATTCAGGGTATTTCTTTTCCTGTTTCAGAGCCAGAACAAAGCCAAGCAATGCAGAGATGCAGCAAACGAAGCAGGTGATGCTCTACTTGCCACTGAACTAAGATTTTCCTCACTGACAACCCACCAGAACACTGATTTTAACAGAGCACCATCCAAATCACCCAAGCTGGCTCTGTCTGATGTCCAGTCTCCCAAAGCCCCTAAGTTAATGAAGATTAACAAAGAACAGGAACCAGATAGACACCTCCACCCACTTTCCTTTGTGGAAATGCGAGTCTTCTGCTTTCCTTAAAGAATGTATAGAAGGCCTCCTGCAGGAACTTCACCCAGGAAAGAAAATCTCTTCCTGAAGCAAGTTTGAAGGCACAAAATAAAGTCACTCAGATTGTTCCCAGCCAAACCATATACACAATCCCTAGGTTCCCTGTACATGAGCATGCTAGCATTCTCCATTCAGAAACAGTTTCTAAGAACAGGTCAATATAGATCTGAACTGGCTCATGAATTCAGGCTTGATAATCATTGCTCATGTAAAGGTTTACACTAAACCACATGGCTCACCTGGCTGGCTCATCATGGAAGGAGTCTTCCACGCTCTTTACTCCAACTGCCTTTATCCCCACTCTATGGTTTGTAGATGAACTGCAAACCATGTCTGGAGAGATTCCTTACTCTAGCATAAAGTTACAAAGGAAAAACCCAGACATCTTTTTGGCCCACCAATTCGAAACTCACACTTTCTTGTGATACTGTGGCAAACCACTTGCCTCAAGTGTAAAGAAGCACAGGAAACTCCTCATAGGAGAAAAAGAGAAAGCCTGTCCCATTTTCTGTTCCTAACTACTGTGTTTCTGATATGTGTGCCTGTGTTTACAGAGAACGTGTACAAACAGAACATTGAGCAACTGGATAAGGTCAGGACAGAGTGGGAACAGGAACATATCAAAACCTGCGAGGTAAACATTGACTTTTGCAGATATATTTGTGCACTCTTTATTTTATCCTACTTGCAGATATCAGTCTAAGACCAGCGATATCATCCCAAGGGTTCTGATGTTGACTTTATGTGAAGTCTCAGTAGATGCCTTTGCAAAAATACTGCAAAACCTAGAGTCAATGTAGACATAGCTGCTGCCTCACTTGTGTGCATTCCCCTTGCTTGTTCAGCTTATGTATGTAAATAGAAAGCAGGGGAAGATGTGCAGAGGTGTGAGAAGTGGAGCAAAGGATGAACTGGTACAACCTATTTGCAAGCTTGCTGCCAGTCTTCACCTACAACTTCACATAAGGATACACTAGCTTTAGGTATTATCTTCTATCACAGCCAGGATAAGATTGTTTCCCAAAGCAGCTTTGTGACATTTCAGTAGTAAATGAACAGAAATGTAGACATAAAAAATATTTTTTAGTTTAAGAAAACCAAAATTCAACACTAAATAAAAAATAATTCAATGAACCAACTAAAAATTAACAAGAAAAATATTCTATTTAGATTACATTTAGCAAGAGGCTTCCAGAAGGGCTTCATGTTCCAGGGCAGGAGAGGTTTCTGTGTTTGCTCCTTTTTCCTTTCTTTCTTCTCTCTGTTTGTTTTTTGTTTTTCTTTTTTTCCCCTAATTATTTTTTAATCTCACAAGTTCAATGGAGATCAAAAATAATATTTTCTGGCTAAGCTAAAAAAAAGTATGTACTACAGCATTCTGAGAGAAATTATGTCTAAGTTACTCAGAAACTTTCATTTGCACAGCATTTTATGCTCATCTGCAAGAATATTTGCCCTCTGTAACAAGAGTAACCTTTCCACTGAAAGGTGATGGAAGGAAAGTCTCTATTCACATTATGCTGAAGATGGACAAGGAGATTTGCACAGTAATTTACAGGAACTGGTTGACATCCAAATTAGTCACACATTTGGTCATATTAATCCTTCAAATACATTTGCCCATCTGCTAAAGTATGATTTTGCTATGTTTACTTTATTCCCACATATGCAGGCTTTATTCCCACATAAAATAAAATGCCAGGAGCATAGCTTTCCAGTTATCTGCTTCCTCTAAAATATTCCCTATCCGTGAGGATTGGAAAGTCCCATGGCTAGCACAGCAGACATTCCACAGAAATTGTGCCAAGCCTTAATTTTTCCAAGAGACACATTTTCCCCNAAAAAAAAAAAAAAAAAAAAGTAGTGAAGTGTTCCACAATCTAACTCACTTTGTTTCTCCCATATGGCTAAAGTCTGAACAGCCCAGCAAGTTTGTGGCCTGTGTGCTGCTTATTTCAACTGATCATTCCTTTAGGGCATTCTATCTGCTCTGGTGAGATGTCACCTGCAGTTCTGTATCTGGTTCTGGTGCCCCCTTGTAGTGGATTTGCAGTAACCTGCCCCCCNCCTCCCGGAGACCAAAATCCCCAGAGGAGGGTAACCAAACCCCCCTACCACCTTTCCCCCCTTTCCCAGCCTTATCTCACCACCTGATGATGCTGCAGATAAGCCGAAGATCAGAGAGATTTAGTGGTAGGAGAAAAGGTTAGTAGGTTTAGTGATTTTTCTCTGAATTCAGCAAGCAAGACCAAGAGACAAAGGAAAAAGCTGCCGGAGCGAGCATAGACGCAAGCCAGACTGGCCCTCTGCTAATCTCGTTTGTTTTGGGAACATTTCTTAAAATAATTTTTTTTTCTTCTCTCAGTGAAACTTGGTGAAGTGACACTGTGTGTTTAACTCTCTCTCAGCCAATAGTCTAATTTCTCACTCAAATTCTCCAATTAGCTCAAACCAACACACCCCTACACAAAGGAAACTGGACTGATGGGATGGGTTCAGAGGAGGTCACAAAGATGATCAGAGGGCTAGAGCACCTTCCCTATGGGAACAGGCTGAGAGTTGGGGCTGTTCAGACTGGAGAAGAGAGGGATCTGGGAGAACTTAGAGAAGCCTTCCAGTACCTGAAGTGGCCTACAAGAAATCTAGGGAGGGATGTGGTATAAAGGCTTTTAGTGATAGGATGAGGGGCAATGGCTTTGAGCTGGAAGAGGGGAGATTGAGACTGGAGACTAGGATGAAATATTTTATGGTGAGAGTGGTGAGACACTGGAACGGGTTGTCTGGCGAGGCTGTGGATGCCCCCTCCCTGGAGGTGTTTAAGGCCAGGTTGGATGGGGTCTTCAACAACATGGTCTACTACAAAGTGTCCCTGCTCATGGCAGGGGAGTTGGAACTAGATGATTTTTAAGGTTCCTACCAATCCAAGCTAGTCTATGATTTTAATATCTTCTTTTAAAGTGCTTGTAGATGGAAGAACTGAGTTTTTTGAGGCATTTAAAACTAGTCACTGGTACAAAAAAGCAGCTTAAGATCCCAAACTTCTGGCTGCAGTAAGGTATCTGAAAGTACTGAGGTGGATTAGGTCTCCAAGTGCCAGACATCTACACTCTGAAAATATCAGCTAGCAAGTGGCAGCGCTGTGATGACCTCCATCTTGGGGCCTGTGCCATAGTCCTTGGCAAGGGATGCCCAGGTTTGCTAGCAGTCTGTCACACATGCTGACAGGGCATGAGGGATGTGTGTAACATGATACCCAGCTGTACTTTGCAAAGGGCTTGGAGCCCAGAGACATTACACTTAGAATCATAGAATGGTTTAGGTTGGAAGAGACCTTAAAGATCATCCAGTCCCACCCCCCCGCCATAGGCAGAGACACCTCCCACTAGATCAGGTCGCTCAAGACCTCATCCAGCCTGGCCTTGAACACATCCAGGGAGGGAGCAGACACAACCTCCCTGGGCAACCTGTTCCAGTGCCTCACCACCCTCACTGTGAAGAATTTCTTCCTAACATCCCGTTCAAATCTCCCCTCCGCCAATTTGAACCCATTCCCCCTCGTCCTGTCATTACAAGACCTTGTGAACAGTCCCTCCCCAGCCCTCCTGTAGGCCCCCCTCAGATACTGGTAGGCTGCTATAAGGTCTCCCCGAAGCCTTCTCTTCTCCAGGCTGAAAAGCCCCAACTCTCTCAGCCTGTCCTCATAGCAGAGGTGCTCCAGCCCGCTGATCATCTTTGTGGCCCTCCTCTGGACTCTCTCCAACAGTTCCATGTCCTTCCTGTGCTGGGGGCTCCAGAACTGCACACAGTACTCCAGGTGGGGTCTGATGAGAGCAAAGGGGGAGAATCACCTCCCTTGCCCTGCTGGTAATGCTTCTCTTAATGCAGCCCAGGACACAGTTGCTGTGTGAGCCACATGTGCACACTGTTGGCTCATGTTGAGCTTCTCATCCACCCAGACCCCCAGGTCCTTTTCCTCAGAGCTGCTCTCCAGCCACTCAGCACCCAGCCTGTATTAGTGCTTGGGATTGCAGCGACCCAGGTGCAGGACCTTACACTTGGCCTTGTTAAATTTCATGAGGTTAGCCTGGGCCCACCTCTCCAGCCTGTCCAGGTCCCTCTGGATGGCATCCCTCCCCTCCAGCAAGTCGACTGTGCCACACAGCTTGGCATCACTTCCCTCTTGGATGAGTGGGATTTCCCAAAAGGACACCATTTACCTGGAAAATTTCCATTCAGGTATTGTGCTATTTCTGCTGCTCCTGAAGGTCTAGGCTGCAGCCACAGGCCTTTTGTTCAGAATGGATACTGGAATTCTCCATCCTTCAGGTTGTCTTTAAAAGCTCTGCCTCTCAGAAACTGGTCCCAGTGCCATCTTAATCCCTTGAGAGATGTTTTGGGTTTGTGGGTGTTTGATTGTTTTTTAACCTGGTAAGATATTAGAAGGCAGGCAGTGTACCCAATTGAATGTTCTGCTGAGTATTGTATACATTTGTGGTTTTCTGGACATAATGACTAGCAAATGGAGATGGAAACAGATGGCTGGAAGCATCTGAGCTCTTCACACCTCATAGAAAACCAAAATTTGATGTTCTGCTTTTAACAGTACAACTTACAGATGAGGGTGGTTGGTTGGTTGACGTTTTGTTGGTTCTTTTAAGGGAAGAGTTTATCTGCCTCTTCTCCGTTCATTCTTCCCAAGCTGTGCAACAGCATGAGAAAACCAGACAGCTGAAGGAAAAGTAAACTCTAATGAAAGAAAAATGCCTTCTCTTTACCATGAAAATAACCTTAGAAATGAACAGAGGAAAGTCCAGAGAGCCTCAAATAGTTTCAAAAGGGAAAAATTTGTAGAGACAAAGGGCAGAGATGGATAGTTTTGGTGTTATCTCTAACATAAATATCACATTGTAATACCAGTACTCTACTGTTCTGTTAAACATCAAGATTTCAGTGTAATGGCCTGACTCTGTAATCCTTGGCAGTAGAGGTAGCAGTCAAATCCAGATCCTGATTCCTTTCCATCTCCTATTTGGCTTTAGGTCTTCCAGCTACAGGAGTGTGACCGCATCACCATCCTTCGCAACTCGCTGTGGGTACACTGCAACCAGCTCTCCATGCAGTGCGTGAAGGATGATGAGGTAGGAGCACCTGCCACAGCACTTGCTTGTCTTTCTCTGTGCATGCTGTCTCCAGCCAACCAGCTCTTGTGCATGTTCAGCAAGAGTGGAGTATCCTCAATCTATCTTCTTTCCTCTAGATGTAAACCAGACAAATGCCAGGCTGCAGACAGTCTGTGTCACTTGGTGACACTTGCATGTCTCCTCCCCTCAGTTTGTACATTTCCAGCTACCAGAATGCTTAGCTGAGTATATTTGGGCTCACAACTTTCAGAAAGGCATCCAGTCATGGTCTCAAAATTGGAAGACAAAATTGGTTTTGACTTTGAATGGTTGTTTCCTGATATTAATTTCTTATCACATTGAAAACCTTTGGACCTCCTTCTTCCTCCTCTCTTCAAAGGCTGTCCAAAGCACAAATAAACAATTGTGTTTACATGGCCTTTTGCGGGGGCGACAGGCCAAAGATCATCCAGCTCAGGCATGCATAAAGCTCACCAAGCATAAAGAGCTTCTCAAGGGGAGCATTATTAGAAAAGCATTCACTGTTAATGTGAAATGTTAAAAATCAAATTAAATTGTTGGATTTTGTCTTGTAGCTGTATGAAGAGGTTCGACTAAGCTTGGAGAACTGCATTGTAGAGTCAGACTTAGACTACTTCATTAAGACTAAAATGACAGGAACGCAACCTCCAGGTAAATACCTGTATTAGTCTTGCCAGATGAATCCCCCATTAGGCTGAGGCTGAAGTTCTGCAGTATATGTCCTACAGAGGTGAAGCTGCTGGAGGAGTTTCTGCTCCAGCTATTCCTTCCTCCCTGCTTCCCCCTCACTGTGCTGCCATGGCTCCTGTGCAGCACTGTAAGTTAAAAATAACCCTCCCACAAAGGAAAAAAAGTTGGTTTGGCTTTGCAACTAGGCTCATTTCACAGTATAGCTGAACTGACACCACTAAGGAGGTGGCAAACTGCCTTCCAGAGATCGCAGCCTCAATTTCCTGCAGAGGTGAAGTCAGAGCCTACCTACCACGCAACTGCACCCTGGTCTCCTCTGGACAGAGATGCTGTTTCTTCATTTGTAGCACGGAGAAGAACAAACTTTGTGTTCTGGTTTGTTCCACCTGCTCGGTGTGGAATAACATTTTTGTCCTATCAGAAAGTTGTCTGTACAAGAAGAAGACTCTAGTTGGGAGAAATTTTAAATGTAGTCGGCTTTGCCCCAGCGTGCAGAAGCAATGTAAGGCTGACAGGCTCTGTCCTTTCAAGCCAACATTGTCTTTTCATTGACTTCAATGAGTAAATCCTCTGGGACCACAAGAGCTCAGAGCTGTTTTAAAACGAAAAGGTGCTGCTTTAGGATAGTTCTCCTAACACGTCTCCAGCACAGAGGCTATCTAATGTTTCACGCAGCCAAACATAAGCCACACCCTAATACTTCAACAAACAATACAAGGTATTTGCAGATCCAGTGAATACTTGCATTTCTGTGCAGCTGTTGCAGTAAACAAAGAGTGGCAGTCTTTGCAAAAGAAACACCCCTCTTTCAGCTCTTCAGGAGCGGGTACATTTCCATGCTGAAAATAACTCTTCCTCGGTATATTTTTTAAACCTTTACACAGCTACTGTTTTACTTCCACTGACTGCTCTAACACCCTACTGCTACATTAAAGAGAAAGCTCCTCACTATGCCTTCACTAGTATTTTCCAGTCAGAGAGAAAATACTACACTGAAAAAAACCTTCCACACTAGGAGTTGTAGAGGTACACTGTCCTGTTCCAAGGGATACTTGTCTTGTCCTGGAACAGCTCACACCTCTTTGATTTCATCACAGAGCTCAGAGCTGGCAGCAAGTACGTGCCAGGTACTTCTTCAGCAGAGTTGGATGCTGCCACTCAGTCAGCAGTGAGCCACCCGAGGCCAGCTTTTCACTCAGCCTTTCTGTTATTACACCTGTGATAATGAGGAGTTGGGATCTGGGGAATTTTTTAAAATTAACATGTTGATACTGGTGCACAGGATGACATTTTGCTGCTATAGTTTATTCTTCTTCACATAGGGAACTTAAATTCACTGATACAGAAGCATTTACTAAGGAAAAAAAAAGCATTTTCACTGGCAAGACTGAGAACTGTGCCTTGCAACAGTGTGAAACTTCTGTATACCAAGAAATCTCTAATTCTTAGCTAGGTTGTTTTTTTTTTGTGTTTTTTTTCTTCTTCTGTGTGAGATTTCTCATTCTCCTGTCGCCTAGACAATTTTCTGCAAACAGCTCTTGGCTGTGTCAAGACTCGTTTCTAATAAGGAACAGGTGGCAAAAACCCTTGAGAGCTTTGTGAAAGACAAAGAAACACCTGACTTGCTTTTTGGTTGTTGTTTTTGGTATTACTGGGTTGTTTGGTTTTTTTGCCACTTAGTCCGGAAGTAACAGTCTAGGATCTCCACAGCTCTGACTAATCAGTTTGCACAGCAGCACATGGTGAGCAGGTTTATTATTTGCAAAATGCAGGAGGAAATTCATGTGTGGTCTGGCATCGTGTAGCAGAAGACCTTCATCTTGACCAAACCTTTTGGTCACTCCCCTCTTCTACCTCATTTTACAGTGCATTCTAGTCTAGAAATTACAACAAGGTAACAACCTACAAGGGCCACAGGGAGACACTTAAATTGGTCAAACTCCCTAAATACTGTGAGTCTTATGTGTAGGGATTCTTCACACTCACTGGTTGTACATGCCTGCTCTACTTATGAGCTTGGCTGACCCAGTGTGAGAATGTCAACACAACCTTTAGCCCAAGTCCAATGTCCTTCTCAAATTGCTGGTATCACAACTGACACAACACAGTATCACAGACTTCACTCATGTTTGTCTGGCTTTAACACACAGAAGACAGAGAGGGTATGCAGCCACCAGCTCTAGCAACTACGCTGGGAGCTGTAAGACAAAAAACAAATACATCCATCTGTAACTATTTCATCTGTAAAGCCAGACTTTGAAATGGTCTCAATTTCACCCTTAACGACACCATAGGGGAGAGTGAAGGAGCTGTAACATAACTATATTCAAGAGAACAAAAACCAAATATCTCTGGGTAAACAGCAAATTGGCCCTTGGGAGGTGGAGGGGAGTGATATGAAAGGCAGGAAGACACACAAGCACAAGCACAGACCAGGAAATTGCTCATTATTGCTGCTGGCAATAGTGTTCAGAAATCTCTCCAGCTCTGAAAAAAATTCCTGACTCAATACACTAAGAAAAAACCAAACACAACACACAGCAGCCAATGCTGTCATGGACATGGTCCCAGGCTCATAATGACCAAACTCTGCTCCCTTAAAACCTGAGGATTAAAGCAACAGAGGAAACAGTCATGAAAGGAACTGTCTTCTTAGTCATGCCTATTAGAATGGTTCTTCAGCACCTTGACTGTCTTGGTGTCAGGTCAAGCATGCCTTTCTACCAAGAACATATCTGCTTACAACCACTTCAATGGCTTTTGCAAGTCCCCAGATCCTCCTAAGCTGCCCCAGCCACATTAGAGGTGAGTGCACAAAGGTGCTGTGTTGCAGTTCTCTCCAGCAGCCCTGATGGTTCAAGCTGTTGGTTGATTCTACTGGGCAGAAACAAAATTTTGCCTGTTTGAGTATCTCACTTTTGTTGTCCTGTTACAGATGCAATAGGATATGAGAACTACTACACTAGAGAACCAAACAGAAACAACAGCAGCCCAACCCAGTCTTGTGGGATGATGAAGAGGTGAGTGGCAAATTTCAGTTCCCAGGTTTTTCTCCTTGTGAATAGCAGTTTATGGTGACAAGAAACAGGACTTGGAAAGTTATTACATCCTTCATCGTAGCAAAAGGCAGCTACCTATCAGTAAATAAAACTTGTCAGAAAAAGTAAATCTATTCAAACCAGAGTCAGAGTAATTTTGCCATGGCCTACTGAGAAGAGAGACAGGGGATCAGTTAATAAAAAAATTAGTTGGCCAGCAGCGGAGAGCAATCACTCATTTTCTCTTTCCTTGTGAGTCATGGCACATAGCAACAAACCCACTTTGTTCAAGGGAGGGCAAAGGTGAACCTTGCTGGGAGCAGAGGCTGTGCAGAGCTGTTTTCTTCAGCAGTACCTCCTGGCTGGCTGCACTGCCCAGCTGAGCAGGACAAAGAGCTGCTCTCTTATCTAAGTCAAAGTAGAAAACACTTAGCAGAAAAACTATGATGATGGTGGCATTTTTTTTTCCTTTCCTTGACCCATTTATGCAGTTATATCAGCAGAAAAACAGTGAAGATCTATTGGTTTAAATACTGTGTACTAAAATGGCTAATTCACAGTTGGAACAGCATCATGTTTAAAGGACAAGGGCTTTGTCTTTTGACAAGCCTTATGGCATGGCAATAACACAGAGCAGGCTGGAATCTCCTTTTTAAAATGTGGCCCAGTCTTGTTAGTGAGCTGATGAGGTTTATAGACATCATTTTATTTTTTTTTTTTAACAGGAAACCAGATCTTCTCTAATAATAAATTCTAATGCTGCATCCTATAAAATTACAGAAGACAATTGTACTGCCATTTAGAACACAACTGTGCATGGGCAGGTAGTCTAGAGAGGCTTAGGTTGTGTTTGTCAGAAACTGTTGAGTTTGGATATCCATTTTGCAGAAACAAAGTGTTCACCAGCTGAAAAAATTAGACCCTTTAAATATGCCTTAAGCATGTAAAGCTATTTCTATCTCTACTTGAGAATCCCAACTCATTTTCTCACTTCACTTTGTCTCCAGCATTCAGCTGTGATACAGAAAATAACTAGAGATAGATTTTTAAAAAAGGAAACGAAAAAAAGTTAACACAGTTTTCAGAAGGGCTCATTATACAGGCACTGTGCTTTAAATTGTATGGAGTCTTCCTCAGAGACAAAGACCTTAATCCCTTACCAACAACTGATAATTCAGTTAAAATTGAGTTTTGTACCACAAGCCTTTGGATCAACAGCTGATACCATCTTTTTTCAATGCAGTTTAGAGATGGTTGCTGGTTTGCTATTCTGCTGCATTTTAAAAATCTTCTATTTTTAACTGAAGATAAATATATCTACAGCAGAAATGAAAGCAGACGGCTGCAGGAGAGGTGACATCTAGCCATTACTGCAGCAGATGGTGGCAAGGTTGTCAGACAGCTGAGATGCAGGAATGCTCATACAGTGAGTCTTGCTCACTCATTTTATTATTGGCTTCTTTTCATTCTGCAGATTCTCTGAACTACTGCATGGAAGCAGTAAAAACAACATGGAAAGTGCCTCTCCTTCCACCCCTCCTCTTGGTATGCCTCTTCAGAAATAAGTTTACAAGTTTACCAGATGTGTTTGGTTTTGATCACATTCTAAATCAAGCTATGACACAAAACAGAAATGATACAGCAGATATTCACATGCTGGTGGTCAAGATGAAGTAAGTCTGGAAATCAATTTAGCTTGGATGCATATTAAGCAAACTTCCCAGTTTTAGGTGCCAAGTAAACCATCTAACCTTCCAAACCTCTAGGCAAGGTGGAAATGTACATGCAGAATAACACATTTTGACTCAGAACACAGTTTTCTCCTGAGGTAGAATATACAACCTCAAAAAAGCCCAAGAGAATCCCTCAAGGTTTGAGCAAACCAGGTTCATGCGTTATGAACACAAATACCCATTTCATTACACAGTTACTGTCTTATTGAATTCTTGCAACTGGCCATTCATCAGATGACATTTAAACCAGTATTTTGACTACGCAGAAAGCAAAAACTGATGACATTTTTATTGCTTTGATTTAAAACAAAGATTTTAACTGTGATTCTTGCCTGAAGACCATAGAAAACTGGTTTAAAACAGCTCCAAAGCATAGCCAAATTAATTTTCTTTCTCAGGTCTGTCTGCTTGGGCACCCAGAATGAAACCCCAACTGTCATGTTTGTTGCATTTGGTGTTCAGCCAGGGAAGACTCTCTAGGGCTGTCAAACACCAGCCATACTCACCAGGCACCAGCCTGGGCACATGGAGATCAACGCAGTGTTGAGGGTAGTCACTCCTTCTGAATGTCCTTAGGCTGGGGACAGGAAAAGAGAGCATTCCCTGGACAAGACCCTCAGGAATGGCAAACACTCTGTGTCCAGCTTTTTCTACTGCTCTCATGCTTGTCCTTCAAGGTCTAAAAAGTCAAGTTGCTCACAGCACTCCTTAGAGCAGGACAACTCAACCAAGGACTGAGAGGGGAAAGGCCCAGGAACCCTGACGGCTCCATGCGCTGTCAGAGCGCTATCATCCCACCAGTCATATGTAGGAAACCTCTTCAACTCAGTAGCAGGGGAAGCTCCCAGGTAGATGATGGGAAGGAGTAAGAGCTTTCCCTGATTATGACAAGCTGTATCAAAGCAATATTTGTTAATTGGGTTATGTCAGTGACAAATAGCTGTCTGGGAACTAGAGGAACTACCGGAAAAGGACTGGTGACCCAGCAAGACAGTATTTTCCATTTTTCTCAAGGGAATAAAGAAAAGCCCTGTGCATGTCACTGACCTGCTAGAATTTTATACCACCAGTAGCAGCCAGTTTAAACAACTTTAATCACATCATTTCCCTCTTTGGGCCATTTGGATGGTGCTCTGGTGGCCGCACATTTTTCCCAACCTGGATGAAGCTAAAGCTAGTTACAGACCTCCCAAGAAGTTCAATGGCTGTATTGTCATCTCATCAGGGAGGGACAGTCTCTGTGCAAGATATTACCTACAGTTCACAGCAGCTTTTCTATACATGCACATCTCCAGACAGAGAGAGAACAGAAACCCTTGTATTTGTGAACTCTTGCATATGATCCCATGCATTTATAAGCAACTGAACTCTTTGTTTCTGTGGTGTTTTTTCTTTTACCCCCTAGCAGAGAAAACAGATCAAGTGTATGCATCCATTTTTGTAAATGAACAAGCTGCAATTACATCCTCACAGGACTACAGAGTACTTTATGACTACATGGCCCAGGTAATGGAAGTCTTCAAAACAAGTATTTCATAACATCAGATTTAAAGCAGATTATGTTGATCCAAACACCTTTAAAATGTTAGTTCTGTGAAGGAGGTGGTGTCTTCACTTTACAGCTAGGGATGCTTAGAGAGCTATGGGTTGAGATCACATGCAGAAGCCAGGAAGCTCAACTGCTGTTTCTTGGTGCACATCACTAGACCATGCTGCATCAAAATGAGATTTTTTTTGCACGTAATTACACATCACTGTAATTGAGCTGTTACAAACTCCTTCTAGAGATACAGGACACCACAACCACATGGAAGGCTTTATTTCTTTGGGGATGATGGCTAAGGATGCAGCACTGTGCATTCCATCTCACATGAAATGTTTTTCTAGGGAAAATGGTCACAGATTCCTTGTGTGACAGATAAATACGTGACAGGTGCCTATCCCTAGACAACTCTCTTCATTTGATGTCACTTGTCATCTGGAGAGAGCTGATCCAGTTTATCACACTGGCTGTCCATGCTGGTGGGGAATAAATTCCATTACATGACACTTTCCCTGTACTTCTATGTTGCAAGCTGCGGGATCACAGTGGACATGGTCCATGTACTAGAAGATTGTTATAAAGTGCAACCTGCATCCTTAATTGGGATGCTGACTGACTTCACACCTATCTGGGCATAGTAGCATTAGAAAAAGCTTATGGATGGACGGGTTATGAATATTTTCTTGCTCAGATGGACTCCAGAGCCTAGGACTCTTGCTAAGCCATCAGCTTTGCCTAGTGGGAGTTTCACATATATATTACATGTCAATTTAAAGATCTATTTTATTAGCGTTAGATCAGAAGGAGCAGCATCCAGAAGGTCTTATGCTAAAGTGCAAAGACACCCTCACACCACAGGGCCTGCCAGGAGTAGCCAACATTGAGGAAATTCTGGCATGTGACAGAAGACAGCCAGGTCAATTATGAAAACCAAGAAAGGGGTGGAAAACAATACTTTGTTTGCTACAGCAGTATTTAGGCCCTTTTTGTTATATATTCTTTGTTTTGCTTTCTTTTAAAGACTCTATTATTTGTCTGCAAATCATCCAAGAAGAACTGGAAGTACCTTGTTGTTAATGGCAGTTTCTGTAAGGAGACTGCTAGATCTCTGTCAGATCCTTACTCCAGGAGTTGCCTTAAAAATATGACATGCACAGATTTTCCCCGCTGAGAAAAGAGCCTGTTACTACTTTTAGTATATTGTACATTGAGACGTCTCACTTTGAGTCTGTTCTTACCTACTCAGGTGCATTAAATTTAGATTTAGCTGACACATCAAGTATTTGGAAGCCTCTCTTACCCTATTTTCTATTTTACTACACTGCGGGTAGCAAAGTGGTTTCCTGCAGAAAACAGGCCAGCACTAGAGAAGGGACTGATAGCCACCTGAGAGCTCAGCAATAGCTTACTTGCAGCTGCTCCATTTGTCAGGGAGATAAAAATTACTCAGCTCAGGAAAAGTCACTCTACCTCTACTGGCCACAACTGTTCCCAATTAAAAGAACTGAGAGACCTACTTACAGACTGGATTAGGAGAGACACTATTACCCTCTTCTCTGGGAATTTAGCTGTGCACTTTTATTCAGCAGCACTTGCAGACTGTGGAGGAGTCATGGTTAACTACTTTAAGTCAGTCATATTTAACCCCTTCCAGCCTTGCCCAGTGATACAACAGTGAAGTTGCTCAGGAAGAGACAGCATGAATACCAAGAAAAATTGAGGGTCTAAAGAAAATGGTTAGCTCAGTAAGGGTTTTATCTCTCACTCTATGGTATTTCAGGTTCATTCCTAATCAGAAGGACACTGGCAGACTGTTGATGAAAGGCAGGGTTAAGAAAACCCCATCAGATACATGTTTGGGCCATCCTGTGCTCTCATGCTGACCACATTTCCTTTCTCTGTCTTCTTTCAGAACATAGATGAACTGGACATCAGCGAAGGAGACATTGTAGCTGTAATTGAAGAAAATGAGGATGGCTGGTGGACAGCAGAAAGGAATGGGCAGCGAGGCTTTGTGCCAGGGTCTTACCTTGAAAAACTTTGATGAAAAGCACCCCCAGTCCTCAGACTTTAAAAATACTCTATTACAGGAAACAAGCAGCACACAAGACATGCTTCAGACAACCCTAATACTGTCTTCTACAATTACCTGTCAGGAAATAACAAATCAACCATGCTTTCCTCTTCCTCCCTCCTGCCCCAGCCCAGCATCTCCTGGTCTGCATTGTCTGGACAACTGTTGTCACCTCAGAGGGATTAGGACTTGTGTTTCTTACCCAAAGTTCTTCCTACCCTCATCACACTGTGCTGCCATCAGCATTGCAGAACCTGGAGAATCTGGGAAGAAAACCGTGCCCAGAACTTAACTGTGATAAAGCAAAATGATCAAGGAGGAAAGTGTTTTTCTCCAGCATGGAGAATTACCTCTAGCCAGCCTGTCTCACAGAAAGAAGCTCTCTCAAGTTCCTGTTACTAGTCCTCTCTCAAGTTCCCTTTACAGAATGTGGTTAAGCAAGGAGAAAGGTGGGGAACTCTTCACTGTTATTTATCAGAGTCACAGATGAAAATACAAAGAACAATGGACACAGCTAGAGAGGAGCACCTGACAGACAGACACATATCAGTAGAAAGAAAAGAGAAGGTACTCCCCATGTTGGTCACCTCCTGATACAATGAAATCTGTGCTACCCAAGGCTCTGCCTCGCACTGGATTCTGGTGCAGCATGATGAGTCCAAGGCTTGCCTATGTCTTGGTTGTATAATTTCCCTGACACTTCCCTGGGACTTCTTATGTTTAAAACAACAAAACCAACAAGTAAATAAAGCCTCCAGTAATGCTGCACTGCCCCGACCCTCTCCTCTGAGCATCACAGAGAAGTGCCAATTATCTTCTCATACAGTTTGCACACTCATGTCATCAGTGCAGTCTCCTTTCAGCTCCTCTGCTTCCCTGGTTCTTGCTCTTCTGTCCACTGGGTTCTCTGTATTTAACTGCTACCTACAGCTTCTGCACCTCTATGCAGGCATAGAGATATCCTGGTTCCTTTCCAGACACTTCCAATGTGCTTTTTGTTCAGCAAACCCTGTTCAGAGAAACCACACTGCAGGTTCTCTGTATTTCATAATTTCAGCTCTATTCTGTCTTTTTAGCATTTAAGAACATTTCCAACTGCCACTGTACTTACCAAGAGATCGATAGATACTTTCTGCCATTCCTCCCTTTTTAGTATTTTTTAACCATCACGAAATAAACAAAAATAGGTGATTTAATCTGAACTAGAGAGAGGTTTCTGGGGGCCAAATGACCTTGTTTGGCAAGGTTTCAGATCTTAAAACTAAACCAAGTCAATGAAAATGAATCAAAATTGCTACCCAAAAGGCACAAAGCAGAAAGCAGCTGTTAGCTAAGGCACTGCAAGAAAGACAAAGAGAAATTTAGACAGAAGAAAAAGCTCTAATGGTCAGTGGTATTATTTCTTAAATTAAACAGGATGAAGGTCAGAGGCACTTGCAGTGCCTTAGTCTAATTTCTTGCTTCAGGAATAGAATACAAGTTGCTGCAGGCCCTTTTTCTTTAGCTCACTGCTGTAATTTGTTGTACAGGCACACTTGTCCTTCCCACACTTGCCCAGAGTATTACACAGCACATCTGCATGACTGCTGAAAGGCTCTTAGCATAGGCTGAGAGCCCTGCAGAAATCTGAATGGCGTTTAAGGCACTAAGTTATTCAGGCTGAAGATGCTGACAACAGGTTCCTGTAACCACATCTGAGTCGAACAGTGATAGAAAGCTGGCCCACAATAGCCTTCAGCTAGGCCACTGCACTGTGAATGGCAGCCATCAGAGCCAACCACACTGCTCCTTATGGACAGCATCAGAAGAAACCTAAAGCATGAGAGGTTTAATATAATTGCTTCTTGAACCATCTTCCATAAAAAAAACCCAAAACGGTAATAAACCCACAAGTACTTAAAATAAATAAATATATGTAGATATTTTGCAGATCATTTAACTAAAAAAAAAAAACAAAAAACTCATTGAGATGTATCTTCTCTAATTCTGTGTGACACAGATTGTGCTAAGGCTCCTCACTACTCCAGGGACACAGACAGCCACACACAAGGCACAGTCCTGTCTACCCTGAAATCCTGCTTTTGCCTACACATACCACATGGCCTCCATCACTGACAGCCAGCCAGCAGAATGGTGACTGCTGCTTCTCTCCCATCAGATCACCACATGTTTTTGCTGTTAAACTCAGGATGCTGGTCTCCTTTCTGTCTCTCTCTTATCAAGTAAATACTGTTCTAAGTGCAAGAGGCTATAAATGTTTCCAAATCTGTGTCACAGCATTTGGGTCCTACAAGTGAACTCCAGATTATTCAGGAATTTAAAATGTAACACCAATGTTTTCTCCTGACTCCATTCCTCTGCTTTACATTGAAGAATTTGGCTGATAAGTAGTTATCAAACCATATAATAGCAGTTTGCCCTATCAGTGTGACAGCACTTGTCAGAAATAGAACAGAGATAGCAAGAAATATCCACACTGTCTGAGGACACCCACATGTCAGATGTCATCCACCCCTCATCATCAGGAAAAATGGAAAGGTCAGAAGTAGGATACTACCTTAATAACACCGTCTTAATAACAATGCTTCCTCTCCAGTTTGGTAACACTTGGGCAACAGAACAGGTCTGTTCAAGTAACTGTTAATTTCTAGGTAAGATGTGAAACTGGAACAGCCCCTTTCCAATTGGAATTCTGTTTGGACAAACACTTCTGATATGACACCAGCCTTTCATTTTCACTATTTTTTTTTTTCATCCAAGGATGTGCCAAGTAACAAGCAGGGACAAAACAAAAGCAGCAAAGTCAGGTTTTTGTCAAGTTAACTCCTATTTCATAGCACACAAGAAGCAGACTACCTATTTATTGACAGTGTCAGTACTCTGGCTTTGTGTGGGTTCACACACAAGCAGCTGTTTCCAGAGAAGAAGAAACATGCTTTTACCAACTGCTAATAGGCTGTGGCTAGTACGCATATACAGAGAAACCAATTGAAAAGAAACTACAGTAATGTCACCAAACTCTTTTTGAGTAATTTCCCTCACAAACCACTACAGAATGGGAAGGGACTGAGGTTTGACACCTGCTGCTTTTCTAGATGGATTTGAGGAACATGGTCATGTGACACTACAAAAAAGTGTAGTGCTAATCTGTTCTACTATTCCTTTAACTGCAACAAGAATTCAAAGGCTGGAATTAGGCAATCCAGCCCAATGGTACACTTAAACCAGACTTCACACATTATTCTCTTTTACCATGTTATTATTAATTAAGGAGAAGAGGAGGAAACTCTGTTTAAAAAGTAACATCTAACCAACAACAAACACATGTGATTAGGAAATGCCTGTAAGTGCACCATGAAGTGTCTCTCTGCACAGCACAGATTTCAACTGCTGCATATGGCATTAAGAGCCCACAAGCCAGTAATAAAACTTGGTTAAACAAAGTAGTGTCAGACTAGAAAGAGAGTTCCAGGCAACCCAGCTCTAGAATGGCCAGCCACAAAGAAAGGACCTCCTGCCAAGCTCACAAGTCCATTGTTACAGACAGCTTCCAGAACTTTTAAGAACTAGTCAGCAAGAAAGCAATCACTAAGCAGTGAGCAACAGCAGGGACACAGCAGCTGCTCAAGGTTTGAAGTGGCTGCTACCTCCCTGATGAAAGTAGCTTCAACTCTGCATTACAAATAAACCTTACATACTTCAGCTAAAGCGCTGACACATCACACACAGAAAACAGAATCAGTAATAATTCCTACCTTGGATTGCTTCTTTCCTTGGTTCTTCAAGAGATGCATTTGAAGTCTGACTCTCTTTTCCAAAAGTAGTATTCTGATCAGAGAGTCCCAACTGCAGCTTGGGCCTCACTGATTACTGAGTAAAGTGGAAACACAGGAATGCCATCAAGTGATTCATTACAAACCAGGTATCCGGTATTGTCTAACAAGAGCCAGTTTGGACATTAAAAAACATGGAACCCAAGCACTGGTGGATAACTAACACACCTTCTACTCGGGTACTAGCTGATAGCTGGCTGAACTGTGCAGGCTCAGAGAACTGAGGGGACTCTACACCAATACTAGACAAGCACAGCCTACTGCACTGAAAGCTAGCTGCTAACTTTTCAGTGAGGGCTGGCAACAACTCTGCACAGTACAGGGCAAGCTCTACAGGCCTGAAGAGAAGCCTCTGCTGCTCAGTACCATATCTTTTCCCTTGTGCTTTTATTTTTTCCCCCTGGATTGCAGGTTTAAGGCATTGAAAGCAGGGGCAGTTACTAGCCACAGAGCTACCAACTCATTGCTAGTAAGCAAGTGGGGCAGGAAGATGCCTTCACATCAAGCACCACATCTCCTTGCTGCCATCAAGTTATGGACACAACCAAGTGGCCAAGCCTCTGAAGTAAAGTAAAAACAAAACTAAAACTAGCACTTGGGTCAGCCACTACTATTTATCATGTCTCTAATAACAGCACCCATCCCAGGTGAGCTTACAGCTCAGCTGTGATGTGTTGGGCATGCTCATTGTAGGTGAGGCTAAAGCAGGGAGAATAGCTGAAGGTTTTTCTCCTCAGGAAAAGACAAAGTTGTAATGCTAGGGGTCTGCAGGGGTGCATGGAGTGGTTTTGTAGGGGAAAGGATTATTTGTGTGGAGTGACTACGTTTTGGAAGACCAAGAATCAGTATTCTGCCTGTAACCAGGCTGTTAACAAAATAGCAATTCCCCATCCACCGAGAAAAAGCAGAGAGACAAGTTATCTTCTAGCAAAACAACTGGTCATTATCTATTATTTGTTAGCTCAAGTTTTGGGTGAGGGAAGCTCATTCCTGGATTCCTGGATCATGCACAGGACAAATGTGATCTGTTGCTAGCATGGCCAGATAATCGTTTTTCCATCAAACTAGCCAGTACACATGGTGCAGTGCTCATCCTGTCCTTCCATCAGCTGTTAAAGGATAGCTGACATCTGATCTAGCACAAAGCTGCTTGTTGCATCATAAAGAGCACATTTCCAGCCATCACCGCTGTGTGGCTGCAGCATTTGTCTGACAGGCGGGCCTCGCAGGACTGTGGTGCTGTACTCTGGCCAAAAGCATACTGAATCTTACTTTTAGATATAAAACTCTAAAATCACTGAGACCTCTCAGCAAAATCAGGAGAAATTAGAGTCAGTGCCTCTGAAATGTCTAAGAGAAAATATAAAATCCTCCTAAACCATCATGGGCTTATAAGGTAGATACCAGTCTACAGCCAGGGAGTTCTACTTAGAGACGACACAAAAAAGCAATTGAGGAAGGGCAAAGAGGCAACAGGTATGGTAAGAGGTTTTTTGAAATTAGAACAGATGCCACTTGCTAGACCTAAAACAGCTAGTGTTGTACCGAGCTGGAAACATAAACCAACCCATGGAATCCTAGCTTTGCTGCCCTTACTGCAGCTTCACTAACCCACCGAACAAACCAAGGGTAGACACACAAGTAACCAGTGTGCAAACTGTTGCAATACTAAATGAACTGTAACTGCATCAGTGCTCCTTTGATTCACAGCCTCCTAGACTTTGAAATGCTGGCATTTGTGCAGCTCCCCCCCCCGGATAACTGGGCACACAGTAGAGCTAAAGAAATTCCTGCCTAAACTTGAATGAAAATCCCCAAGTGTGGGACCATACACTGTTCAAGGAGCACAGACACAACTCTTTATTAAAGAAGGGACTTTGTGAAGCAAAGCTCTAGCTCGGTTTTCCCCTTCATCACAGGGCAGGTCATAAAGCACTTGACATCATGAGCTGGAAACCCTCCTGGCACTGAGTAGTTTTGTGATTGTTCAGTTCCAGACTCAGTCTAAACAAGCCTGGCACTGGGTGCTTGTCAGATCAATATTTACAATGGCAAATCTTGTACAAAAGGACAAATTACAGTGTTCACAGGGCTGCTGCTTGTATTGCAACGGGGGAATGGATGCTTTCGGGAAGAGGGTCGCAGACACAAGATAACACGCTCAATGCAGGGAGCGTGTGGGGGAGTTTACAAGAGCTCAAATGCTCAACAGCTGCATCTAAGAAAGAATTGTTCTAAAATTTTAAGACGAAAACAGTTCATGGAGTGATTTCTTGGGAAACTGGTGAACTTTAACCTTCTCAGGATAGCAGTGTTAACAGAAGCGTGAATGGGAAAGCTTTCAATGGACTAATAGATGTGAGAAATGCTTTGTCTTTAGAGAAGGGCTGCACAGCCCTCCTAGAGTCTGAGGCCCTCGTGAAAAAGGGAGGCATAAGTGACACTGACTTTGTTCTGCTAACTGGCAGCTAAAGGTTTTACCACGGTCACTGCTCAATGCAGCAGCCAGGAGGGGATTCAAAACCCAGAAGAAACCCTTGCACTAAGAACAGAAGGAACCTAGAGAAACATGTCATCCATGCTCTGCACAGTCCTGTGGCAGTTTTTTTAAGCCAAAACACTAACCATCACAGGTCTTAAATTTAGCTTAAATTCACTCACTTTGTGTATAGTATTCTTAACATATCATGTCTTGGCCCTGACATCTTTGTTTCCCAGCCCTATGTACTAACACTGCCAGGCTAAAACGATGGCTTTAAGCTTTTAATATGAATGATGCATTTGAGGCATAGAAGCATTTTGCAGTGTTAGACTATTAACAACTAGCATGCTTCTCAAGTAAAGGGCATTCCCAGAAGTGTTGGGAGTTCTGCAGTAGGTACCAGGAAATAAAAGCCTTACCTACTGCCCATCAGATGGCTGTAGAGGCCTGACACAGGACTACACACTGCAAACTTTGCCAAAGATGATTTATCCTTCTCTCATCTTTTATTACAGATATGAGCACTACACTTATTTACTTGATCTGCTAGCAGCTTCCTTCAGTGGCAAGCACAATTTCATATCTGACTGCTTTCTTCCCCAAGGTGGGAGAAAAAAAAAATATCAGGACTGTCTAATACCAGTCTTCTAGACTGATTTCTACTGTGGTCAAAAAATTATTACTTTTGCATGAAAGGCATGCTAGATGCTCCTGAGTCCACCACATGGCAGTGGTTCACTTAAGCATTTTATTTGTACGAATAAAACCAATTCCCATTCTTCAGTCACAGTCTGCTGCTAGCAACTGACACCACAGTTAACCTGGAAAAAGTGGAAGTCATTTTTTTGAAATGGAACAGAAGTCCCATATTGTGAAAGAGGCTGCTGCCTGAAGCATCACACCATTTTCTGGAGCGTCATCAGGAAAAGCTCTGTGGTCCTGTACTGCTGTGACTGCACAGAGCTGTAGTTCACCAGTTCTCCATCACATAGTACAAAAAAGTTTAAACTTTGCAGAATGCTTGCTCCAGCAGAATCTCTGAGTGAGGCTCGGCCTATGCTCCTGTTACAAGGAGGTAACTGCAGGAAACTCTAAGACTTAGTGCATTTAGTGTCTTTTATTGCATTTCAGTGTAATTTAGCTGAGGCCTAAAATTAAGTCATTTACAAGATCTGCTACCTCTGTATTGTGAAAGCTATCACTACCACTATCACCACATGTACTTATCTGATTCTTTTCTGAAACTCCAAGCACTGAGAAAACCTCACAAATGGTCCTTATTATCAAGGCCTTTTTTTTTGCTAACTTGCCTGATCATGCCTTGCTAGACTAAGGGCTCAATAAGATTCTAAAATTCTCATGAGCCTCCCATTAGGTCGGTGAAAGACAGCAAAGCACAGGACTTGCACTGCAATGGACTTAAGTCCCTCTACTAGCAGAAAGAAACAAAGATCAATTAAAACACACCCTTATGGCAGTCCTAATCCCATGTGTTAAAAAGCTCTGGATGAGCTCAGGCTCACTGCTGCAGGCAAACTATGTGCTTGTATGCTCCACATAGCATACACATGCTCAGTCATTCCCTGACCTATGCAGCCTGAATAGAGATCTTGCTGTCTCTTCAGAAGGCACCAGACACGGAGGGCTCAGTGGAACAGCCACTTCAGTTGTGCTCACAAGGGTGAAGCAGGCACATTGCTAGCTCTTTAAAGCTGCAAATTCAAGTACTGTCAAGCAACACACGGACAGATCCAGCCACTGCCTTAAATTAAAACACAAACCTTTCCCCCTCCCCAGACTACTATTAGGGTGGCTAGTATGAACAGCTTGACTGACTGAAGTAGCAATAAAAGGAGTAACTGCTGAACAGAAGTGGGTAGACATCAGACAGCATTATCAGCATTTGACAGGGTAGCAGAACATGGAAGTGTAATCAGTGTACTACAGTGTAATCAGTCCTACAGTGCTTCTATCAAGCCTAGCAACAGGGTACCAAAAATTATTTATTAGTTCTGTATTTCCTATGCTGGAAGATTTTACTGTAACAGAGCTGACTCTTTTTGGCAGAGTCTGCATTGCAGAAGACAAGATTAAGTTGGGTGGGGGAGAAGTATGAGCACTCTACATACTGTACGTTCAAGAACCTTACATACACAGAAGAAACCTCTTGTGAGTATTCAGTCATTTTAGAGGAAGCAGTTCTGATATAAGTAATTTAAAAGTAGAAAAACCTATCAGACTGTTACTTGACAGACAGACCCATCCTGTTCAGGCTTACCCACCTTTAATACTTATGTGGCTCCTTGCTCAAGATCAAAACCCACTCTAAACTTACAAAGCCAAATCTCATTGCAATGCAAAACTGATTTGAGTGATATAGTAAGATGCAAACCTTGTTTAGACTCCTGAGCAAGGAGTGAAGAAAAGGCACACATCTTCACCAGCCTGCTAGGAGAAAAGCAGTTTGTAGTATCACTCTCTCAGGACTGAACTATAGCACTCTGTCAAGTCATTTCTACTGCAAACCCACATCCTTCCAACAGGTATGTGGCGCTGCAATATCCACAGCTATCCTCCCTTCAAAGATGTGTGTTCAGGTTCTTGACAGGGTAGCTTCTTTTCTGCCTTGTAGCTAAGAGCTGACTATTGTCAGACCCCACCTAGAGTACTGTGTGCAATTCTGGAGCCCCCAGCACAAGAAGGATATGGAACTGTTGGAGAGAGTCCAGAGGAGGGCCACGAAGATGATCAGAGGGCTGGAGCACCTCTGCTATGAGGACAGGCTGAGAGAGTTGGGGCTTTTCAGCCTGGAGAGGAGAAGGCTTCGGGGAGACCTTATAGCAGCCTACCAGTATCTGAGTAGGGCCTACAGGAAGGCTGGGAAGGGACTATTCACAAGGTCTTGTAATGACAGGACGAGGGGGAATGGGTTCAAATTGGTGGAAGGGAGATTTGAACAGGATGTTAGGAAGAAATTCTTCACAGTGAGGGTGGTGAGGCACTGGAACAGGTTGCCCAGGGAGGTTGTGTCTGCTCCCTGTCTGGATGTGTTCAAGGCCAGGCCGGATGAGGTCTTGAGCATCCTGATCTAGTGGGAGGTGTCCCTGCCTGTGGCAGGGGGTTGGAACTGGATGATCTTTGAGGTCTCTTCCAACCTAGACCTTTCTATGATTCTATTTAATTATCCTTAGCTTTGTTTCATGCAACACACATCTGTTTTAAAACCTCCCCAAGGCTGATTCTTACAAGCTGGGGTCATCTTGACCTTACTAGTCTGGGATCTTACTAAGCACATCTACAATACAACATGATGCAGATAATCCTTAATTCATCAAAGCTTCTGATGGCAGATTCTGCTAGCAGAGCTGCTGCTGCAACCAAGAAATTTCAAGTCAGGGTCCCAGAAGGCCTTTCATGCTACTAAGCCTGCACCTGTACTAAGAATGAAGATCTAAACAGCAAGTGCCATCTGAAAGATGCCTTTAGAAATAATACAGAATTCAAGCAGTATAACAACTCTAAACTTAAGTGCCCTGCAGATATATTTGCCTTAACAGACTACACACATTAGAATTATTTTTTCCTGAGTGATGTTTCTGTGGGGATTTAAGAATATTATGTTGATGCCAGTGTGGTGACTTCACAAAATAAAGCATATAAGCAGCCAGTAGAAATTCTAACCACTCCTGGTGTCTGCAAAGAACAAGGCTGCTGGAGCCAAAGACAGCAAAGCAGTGCCTAAGCACCAGAATAATATAAGACATATGAACGCATAAGTAACACAGAGCAGTTATAGCACAGCTATTCATCCTCTGCTGCTGAGAAGTGAGATTCTTCCTTAATCACAATGTTGACTCGCCACCATCTTCACCCAAGTTTGCTGTGCCGTTTCTCTCGGTATTGTTCCAAATAAACAGAACAAATACAATACAAACAGGTTTTTACAAAGCCTTAGATACAGATGTAGTGAAGGCAAGGCCCTTAAAACTGTTGCTTTCACACCAAAGCTTATGCTTCTAATACACCAGGACTTTTGAGAAAACTAGCCAGGATCTTACACAGAACACAAAACATGTTTATAGGGAGGATATACAGAGATTTATTTAATCAGATTTACTATTTACAGTTGAGATCACTTTCACATACTACTTCACTACCCTACATGGCTACATTGTTTCCAAACCAATTGAAGATCTACAGTCTAAGAGTTCACTCAACACATAAAACCGCTCTTCATAGAAAAATGAAATATTTCATTATAGAACAGTAGTGCATACATTATACTCCTGAAAAGCCAGCTTGTATTTTAAACCACTAACATTTGAAAGAGTTGATCTCTGAAGGTCGGAACTGCAGTCACATGACCTGAAAACTGTGGTTAGTTTTTTTCCCCACACAATTTTATGTAAGTGTACTGGACCTCACTTAAGTGTTTTTAAAAAGTGACACTGGTGAGGGGCAAGATGATTATTTTCTGAAATTGAATACAACTGGATTCCTTTGTACAGCTTTGGTCAAGAGTTCCATGTAGTGAACACTTAAGAAATCCTCTCCCTATATGCAAGAGTCAGCCAGTTAATGTTCAGAGGTCATCTACCAAGGCGGGCACACATCCTTTGACTTTCATATCAACCAAGTTACACCTCACTTGCAAATGGTTCTGAAATTAGAAAGTTTACTAGTATACTAAAACATTTAGATACATAAATAGCTGGCTAAAACAGTGAAAGTCACAGGTAATTATATGTGTGTGTGTAAAGCTGAGTTGTTTCGCCCATCACCAGTGTACAGTACGGCTGTCCTCATCTGTGAAAGGTGTGCTTTGACTAAGCTTAGGGCAAGAAAACTATTGCAGTAGACCTGGCCCAGTCACCTTCCACACAAGGGAGATAAGATTGAACTGCATGTTCGAGTTCTTCTAGGCATAGGTTCCACCAGTGATGAGAAGTTCATAGGCAGGATCCCGACTCCTCCTACATAGTACTATACAGGCACACAACATGCCCAGAAGCTATGGAGAAAAAAAAGAAGAGAACAAGCTGAGTACAAAGGTGGTACTTTCAGAGATTTAATCGCAGCACAAAAATCACCAGCATGCTTCAAGACTGTAATTCTCCATAAGGTATGTAGCAACAAGGGCATTTTTCTAGGAAAAGCTTCATTTGCTTTTTGCAGCAGGAAGGGGCACAAACTTCAGTCTTGTTTTCTTGCAAGATCATCTTGGACATTTGCAAAAAGTTTTTTTGGTCAGTCACTTGTATTCTGCTCAGAAATTCAGTCAGAAGAATTTTATAAAAAATGTTGATGTAGATACTGTTGTCAGGTATGAAAAAAATCGAAGTGCATTTCAAATGCATTAGTGTCTAATTGCTGTGATGAAGAAGATAAAATCTTTAGATCTTTATCAATTTGTTTCACTGCTGAAATACACTTCCAATGCCCAATCTCTGTTTCCATGTCATATTAGAAAGCTTACATCTCTTGTGAATGATTCACTTTTAGGTATTTTTTTCTGCATTTAAGATTCACAGTACCATAACTGTGCTGGCAAGTTTGCCAGGAATTTAAGGTCTGATCACTTTGTATAAAGTTTCAAGGCTTCATTCAAATTAATGCCATCAGGGATGCAGGGCATGATATTTTACAGAAAGAAGCTGCATATTTTAGTGACTGCAGAATAAGACTGTACCTATTATCAAAAAGTCAGGTAAGATTTTGTGTTCTGTGGTCAAGACCTTCTCTTAGCACAGTAAGAGACTGTACAGATCTGTACAGTCACATGCACAGAATTTTATTCACATGCACAGAATTTTATTCACAGATGCAAACATTTCATGAGGCTCTTATAGTGCTGGATTATAAAGCATCACTCAGAAGATAAATACGTTTCTAAAGCAACCAAACAAAAAACCCACTCCAAGACTCCTCCCCCTTTAAGAGAAAGCAGACAAGGATGAAAGGGGTGAGCAGAAAACCAAGTGTAAAGCTTTTTCATTGATACAACAAAACCACAGTGAAAACAGCACTGGGACAAAAGGAGAACAGGTTAATTTGTAAAATAAGTCTGATAGAAATATCACACTAGTTTTAAAAGAAGCGATGGTACAACACACCAAAGAACTCAATGCTGCTGAAAGACTGACGAGAGAACGCTTCAAAAAACCCTGAAGCCTAAATAAGCAGTGATAAAATTGCATGATGCAATTCTAGTACCAGATTTTAATTTCCTGGGAAAGAATAAGCTGGGAAGATTAAGAACATTCCTGCCAGTGTGTATTACCTGGTTTGCATCTATAGTGGAAACCAGCTCAGGTTTAAAAAAGCTTATGAAGAGCAGCCTATAGTGTGGCACTTCATCCTGCTGATGAGAAGAGCACCTTTCTTCTCTTTCCATCAGTATTTGGCTGGTTCCGGTTATCAGACTGATTGCCAAGTGTACATTAAATTTGTGTCAGATGAAGAGAAAAACAGTTTCATGAGAAAATGGACAGAGTACTTCTAAATGGGGAGATAATTTCTACAATTAAAACCACCTCAACTTAGAATTGTGAGATGGGGAGTTCATGGTAGTTGCCAGTGGCTACTGAACTCTGAAGAGCATGTAAGCACAGCAGTGCTGAAAGGAACTTCATCTTTTTCCTGTTCAAAACAAGAATAAAATTAGGAGCATGCTGCAGAAAAATGTCCCTTTCATCATTTGGTGTAATCCATTCTAGACTTAGATTCCAAATAAAAACGGCTCTATCACATTCACACAAAAATAATCCTTGTCAAAGACTCCCTCAAGACATTCAATTTATAGAGCTGTGTAAAATTTGAAACAATCAGGTATTCCAAGAACTCATGTAATCAACTTCAAAGTTACTGTTTAAGCCATTTATATCCTTTAGAAGGTAGGCAAGCATTTTCCTAGAATTATCTGCAAGCATGCCAATTAATCCTCATAGCTCAACATACTCTACAGAAATTTAGTGTGCCCTTCTAAACATGCCAGTACCTCTCAAACTTTCTCTTCAGTTGCTGCTTAATGCTCAACAACAATATCTTTTAGAAGTCTGTGTTCAGGAAGGATCCATGCACCCCCCTCTTCACCAACTTTGAGAGAAGTTTAGACATCTGCCCGAGTCAGAAGGTTTACTTGCAGGTTTTTGTTTTGTTTGGATTTTGCACATGTGATTTTATTTTATATAATTTTGAAAAAAATTGCCTGCAAGTAGTAACTATATTCAATTTTCTTTCACCAAATCCATTAGTGTTTTTAGTACCAAAAACCCCTTGCTGGCCATATGTATCTGCCAAGCTCAGTACCTTGTAAAGGACAAGCACAAAAGCTATCTCTAAGAACGGACCCTGCAGTCAATCAAGCAGCACCTCTATTGTACTGTAATGCTCTCCTCAATTTGCCTATTTATTAATAGTTCTGTGCTGTCACTATTATTGAGGCCAGGGAATTACTGCACACTGGAAGATACTCCTGATAACTGAACTGTGACCATTCAAAAAATTACTTCTATACAAAAAAGGCAAAGCTTTCCACAAATTCCTGGTCTTGCAAAAATTATCTTGTCAGTCTTACCATTTTAAAGAAAACAATGAGGGCTGTATTTGTTGAATGCAAACTACTAGAGGTAGCCGAACTTTGGACAGCATCATTGCCCAACACATGAAATAATCAGTTCAGAGTGGACTTTTTGCAGAGGGGATGGGAAAGGCAGTAAAATTCACCACAAGGTAAGAAAAAAGTAATTGCTCCTCTTAAGTTTACAGACCTTGACCTAGGCTACAGGTCATTTGCTTAAGTTCAAATTCTTATCTCTATTTCAATTAGCACACAGACCAGTGCAGAGAATCAAGTTCAGTATATACTTAAATTCTGTATTACAAGACATAAGCTGTGCCATTCTCTTAAGCTGCAAGAGATCAATAATAGAAAAGGTTGAATACTGTTTAGTACCAACTTGAGTGAAAGTGTGCTTTAAAGATGTGAATTTAAAACCACATGAACTGTGGAGCACAGAAGCAAATTACCTGACTACCACTCTCAGTGAATATTACCAGACAAATTTCATAGGTATTTCTAACACCCTGTATTTTTTTTTAATCTTTATTGCATATTCTAGGCAGGTATCACATAGCTTAATTAGACAGTAATCAAAATTTCTTTGGTACTGCAGTACCAAATTTATTTGTTGTTATTTCTTCTGGACGATCTGTATATACAATATGTACTTTCTGTCAATAACTTGATGACTGACACAGAGACAAATCAGAGCACCCACTGCAGAAAGACAACTAACATGGCTGCCCAAAACTCAGGAGCCAGGAACAAGAGGAGGATATAAGCAGCCATATCTGCATTGCAAGTACACGTCAGAAATTCTGGCCAAATCCAAGACAGGATTCTAACTATGCTGCATTTTGGGGTAAGCATTTTAATCAATCTGCAAGTCAAAAGTTAGGAATAATGCTTCCTCTTGGAATTCAACTCACCCAGCTTCATAAAATACCTTTTCCCCCCCACAAAAAAAAAAAATCTGCCATAGAGATCATGGTTGTGGTAAATATCTTTATTATATTAAACATACATTTCAGCGTTCAAGCTGACTAAACGTTGCTTCAACAGCAAAGGTTCTAGGAATGGCAATTCAAAAAATCCTTCAAGACTGAATACTGTTCTCAAATTTGATGTTCCATAGCTGAAATTACCTGGTTTTGGATAGTTCAACATTACTGCTGTATACAGTGTTACCTATGAGTATATCCTTGTAGCACTGAAATAGAAATTTAACTGTATTTTCATGACTATTTGTAAAAAGACTTACCTTCAAACAGACAATTCAGCTCAAAAGTGTTGTTTTGAAAAAGTGCCCAAATTGCCTGACTCAATAGGTACAATGTTTTCTAAAATCAAGTGCTATAAAGGGCACAGAAGAGACTTTGAAATTAGTTTCCCCATTCCTTGTCTACAACTACCTGTAGCCAGGCAGGGGTTGGTCTCTTCACCCAGGCAGTGAGCAAGAGGACACAGCCTCAAGCTGTGCAAGGGCAGGTTTAGACTAGACATTAGGAAGAAGTTCTTCACGGAAAGAGTGATTGCCCATTGGAATGGGCTGTCTGGGGAAGTGGTGGAGTCACCATCTCTGGAAGCATTTAAAAGGAGGTTGGATGAAGCACTTAGTGCCGTGGTTTAGTTAATTAGAAGGGTTAGGTGAAATGTTGGACTTGATCCTAGAGGGCTTTTCCAACCCGGTTAATTCTGTGATTCCATAGCTTCCCTTTTTTAGGGAGTCTGGGGGACAGGTCTCTTCCAACCTGGTTGATTCTATGATTGGGATTCAGGATATGTACTACATTTCTTAGACTAGTACAATCTGAAGTAAGGTGACTTATACATTAAGCCTGACAAACTGATGAATATTCAAAATTGCAACTTTACAGACGTGTTTTAAAGACAGTCCCACTTGAAAAAAGCCCAACAATTTAAATAAATACTGAGATACACATTCACCTGTTTTCTCAGTTACTTCTTCATGATTAGGGTAGCTGTAACAATTAAGGTTCATGCAGGAGACAGCCTGTGCTGTTTTAAGTAGGCAGGCTCTAAAGTTCAGAACCTCTTTTTTTTGCTTAGGTATCAAACACACTAACATTTCAAGACAATGCAAAGCTCAGCTGAACAAGAGCAGAGAATGCTATCTCCTGGGCTGACCTGATACTGTATGTATGCCATGACACTGATGTACCTCTAAAGTGGTGTCAAATATGACCTATCTGGTTTAAAGTGGGAAATTAAATATGATACATACTAATTAAGCGTTAAATGCCAGAGCATGTTCATGACCCTTGGGTAATTATTTCTCAAGAAGTAATGTACCATTTACATTCTTGTAGATTTCTACATGTAATGTTGACCATTCGGTTATCTACAAATCTAACATTACACATCCACATGGCAGGAGATTTTGACCATGCATTTTTGAAAAGCTATGTGTCAAGGTGTTCAGATACTTTTGACTGAGGCACATTTACACCCCAAACCAAGTGAGGACTACAGCTGTCATCATCCTGTGCAACATCCTTTGAGGAAAAAAAAAAAATTACAGCTAAAGATTATCTCCTTACCTGAATAGCAGCAAAGGCTAGTGCTGCCCAGATGACATACATCATGATCTCCTGAAGCTTCTTTACAACCAGAGCCTCACACCCCTGAAACAAGGAGAGTTCAATATACACCTGGCAACCACATTTAGGCACACCAAAACCCAATCCTCTAAAAGTATCAAACTTGGCAGAAAGATAATCCAATCCAAACATTAAAAGCAGTTATTCCTTCCTATTGCAGATGAAAGTTTTATTCCTCCCTCTAGAAACAATGTTTATCTTCTGTTAAAGCAAATACACCCAAGACTTTCTACTCTCACCAAAAATTAAATGACTGCCAAAAAAAGCAGATGGCTACATAAGTTTCCATCTTACCTCAGAATAAAGGTCCATTGGGTGGGTCAAACTGCCAGTACAGTTGCTGAGGGCTGCTTTGCAACAGCTAAGCGGGACACTATTATTTTTAGTTTGCTTGAACCAGACAGTGTTCTCCCAGTCTGAATAGTTATGGATGCCACAGCAGCGCAGCTGGAAAAGACACAAGAACTAGTCTTTCAGTCAAGAAGTGGGATGAGGCAACAGTTCTAATTGCAATATGAAGCACATGAGCATATTAAGATTAGCCTACCTTTGTTACTTGAGTAACATGAGTTTGACAGTTACTGATGAAGACCATACACTGAGTATATTGTAAAGGCGCATAGAACTTTAAAAAGTTTAAGACATTCCTTGCAAAATACAGGCTTCAAAATTCCAGGTTCTGGGGAATATTTGACAACCCACTTATCCCTCGCGCCTCCCAGACAAGGCAAGGTGGTGTTTTGTGGTTTTGTTTGTTTGTTTGTTTGTTTTGTTTTGTTGCTGTTTAGGACAGTTCTACCATTAAAGCTCACAACATACGTTTGGAAAAACTCCTTTGCTTTCTCAATATAGTACTGGCCATGTAGAAAGCCAATTGAAAAGAAACAATTCCATTCTGCTGACAGCTTATGTTCTACTGCAGTCCTTGGAGTTTTCTCCTGTATAGTGCAGCATAAAACAGAAGCACTGTCCTAAGTGTCAGTTTAGCAGCTTCTTGTCTTTTTTACCTTCCAGGTGTTACTTTAAGCAAAGTATTAATTACTAGTACAGCTAACTTAAATTTATTATATAATTAACATTCAAATATAAAATTACTTTTTAAATTGATGCAGTTTTAAGACTGTTCAAAGCTTCTGAATATTCCTTCAGTTTGATCAATTTTCAAGACTTGAATCCAGAAGTTTGACACCAGCTTTCAGCTAAAATCAATTCCACTTTTCACCCAGCACATGCTAGATGAATCTATGAAGACATGAGAACATTCTGCAACATTCCATTGCAGAAAAATACAAAAGTACTAGTATCTGAAGCCAAACATTCATTCATAGATAGCCAATTGCATGAAACATTTTTCCCACCAATGCTGTAAGTGTCTTAACAGTCTGAGTTAGGCTGTTTACTGAACGATCAGCTGTCTCCTAGATTTGTCAGAATGAAGGAAAACATGCTACACAAATAACAGAAAACATAGCCTCTGTATTTTAAGAGCAGAAAGGAATGCATCTTGCAGCCTCACCTGCCTCTGTACATAGTCAATAGCACGACTGGCTGCATCAGGATTTGTCCCATTGTATCCGTTGTACACTTTTCTAATGCTGTGATCAACTTCATCCTCCACCTATGAAGCACCAATAAAGCATCTGCATTAGAATACCAACAGAAGTAGTACAGACATGGATAAAATCGTTTATTATTCTAAGTCAGGAAGCCAAGGTAACTCTATCACCTGAAATTAGCACACTTTGATGGTGCAACTTCTTACACTTCTATTCTGACTTTTGCAAAGATGTTGCTTGCTTCTAGCTAATGGACAAGACAAAACCCTAAGTAGCTATTTTATACAAAGTAGCTTTTCAATCTCAGAAAGCGAACCGGTTTTATTATGGCACTGTGGCAGACACTCCATGAAAAGCTCTCCCTAAGAGCATGCATTCATCTCTCCACTTCCTCCTACTCCTTCAAAGTTCCAAATTAACACCAGTATAACCATATGGGCTAACCTGTTCCATTTGAAACCACAAAGATGTAAGTCATACCACCTGCTCTTTCCAGCCAGACTAAGCACAAGTAAATTCTCAAAGAAAGGTCTTTTTTCTGACTCTTATAAACTGCAGTGACCAAGCTCTGTTCAGTTCCAGTCCTCCCACACTTTTGAGAAATGTTAATGGGAGTACACTGTTCATAGCAACAGCTACCGAAATAGCTCCTATAGCTACTGCACAAGTCAAGCTGCCATTGGGTACACGCGTGTTAGGAACGGATGCCACCCAAGCATCATCACTTGTCCCCCAAATGGCATATTGTAAAGCCTGTTTTGGAGAAAAATCTTACTAGTACCTTTTTAGTAGTGTTTCACTGTAAATTTACTTAAATGTACAGAAAGTTTGGGGTGGCTAAATATTTGTGCAGTAGAAAGGTTAGCTCTGAAGTAATTTTTTCTATCACATTCATCAGTAATCATACGCAAGGAAAGTAATGTCAAGGCTAAGCATCAACCGAGCATATTCTTTACATTTGCAAGTTACACTAGGAAGGCTCTGCCAACACATCATTCCCTGAAATGCTTTAAGGAAGAATTTTATGCAGCAATAGCAGAAGCTTCATTGCCCCTTCCTCTCAAGGATGCAGTTATCTCTACAAGTAAATCTGTATTGGGACAAATACGAATAAAAGTCCATTTAGCCTACACAGGCAACTTGTCAGACTAGTTTAAAATATATGGTTTGATGATTTAAGTTATATGATTTAAAACTCTGATTCATGCAACAAAACAGTTGTTCAATTTGTCATAGGGATTTTTAAATAATTTCAGTGCTTGCTTGTATATATTTGACTTAGGGTTCAATTAGGACAGCATTATACCTTGAGTGCCATGCAAATTACACACAATGCAAGCAATTCACTAGCTTTTATGAAAATGGAGAGTGAACTACTCTTCTCTACAGGAGAACAAAATCAGTAAGTTCTCAACCAACTGACAGCCTGTTTACTCACTACTGCATTTACAAAAAGCCTTTTCCTGACAAGGACCAATGCTAGCAGACTTTGTAGCAGGTCAATCTATCACAATGACCTAAGCATGCTTTGCATGGTTCTGAAGGATGCGTCTGAACTGGATCTGCACGCAGAGGTTTACAGAGGCATCTTGGAAAACGAAAATGATTTTAAGGTTAATTATTGTATCTTAAAAGGGCACAATCCACTTTTGAGACAACATGGTACATGGCCTTACTTGGTATCAACAGTTTTGATGAAAAACTGCCATGGCTTTTATCTTTTTTTTCTGTACAATTAACACTAACACCAATATTAAAGCAACTTAGTACAAAAACCAAAACCCCAACCCCAAAAAGCCCAGGACTCCACAGATCTACACATGCCATGTCACAAACAGAATAGAATTTGCAGAAAACTGCAGTTTTTTTACTTACAAAACCTGTTTGTCACTCCAAAATACTTAAGATTTAGGTTTCATACTGACTCCCACAACTGCCTTAATGCAAGATCATGCTGCCACTAAAGAAAGACTACCCTTCTCCCAAGCTCTGACTGTGAAATGAAACCATAGTAAAAAAACCAAGGAGAGAATACAGGGCCATGCATCTGGGACCAATCAATTTTTCAGGCTAGGAAAAAGATCTATGCATCTGCTTTATTCTGCTATGAATGCTGCCAACTGGAAGAGCAAGCCACTTCAAGAGCGGAACACAGAAGATAATAAGATGACCACACCTTAGTCCAGGTAGACCCATGTAATTCCCAGGTAACTACACTGCAATACACTACACTTCTACAAGTACTGGAGCAGAAGGCAACCATCTGAATAACCCATTCTCCAGGAACTGCACTCTTCTCAGTTGTTTCCAATCACTACTTCCACAAAAAGCTTCATATCCCAAATGATTTCAGTGCACTGCCAAGATAACAGAACTCAAATGTAGATCATGACAAAAATTTAAGCATTGTCAACAGAGCATTTCTGTTGAAGCAGCCTTTATTCTAAACATTGTTAAGTCAGATTTGTAATGCATAATACAAGGTCATCTTCTTAGCTGCTTACTCAGGGCAGCCTTCCTTTGTAAGCCAAGCAAAACCTCTAGATTTGGACTTAATGGTTGTCTCACCATTACTTCCAGAATATCAGAAAGCAAGCAAAGAATACTGAACTAGTACACCCTGGGTTGTTAAAATAATAAACACAACAGGCTGAAGCAAGGTAAATGTTGCACTTCAGCTTGCTAATAAGGCATCACTGGAGTGCCCTACAACATGACTGCACTACACAACACAGCTAAAAAGCCCAACCTTTTCTGCTAGATTTTGGACAAAATTTAGACACAGACACAACAAAAGCTAGTGAAAACATTATTAGTTCAAAATTTTACTTCAAGCTACACTGCAACATCTCCAATACAACATACTATATTTCTGCCACATACTATGCTGGTGGAAACAAAACAGTTTTCCTGGTTCTGTTTCTTAAATTCCATTGAAGAGTAGGAGAAGTCAATTCTTCAGGCATAACCCTCATCAACCACCCAATATAAAGCTAGATGGTATACATTAACGCATCCAATCTATTTGGTTTTATTACTATGCAGTGTTAGCTTGTATACGAACACAAGATGACATTTCAGTTACTGCACATCAAAACAACATGCCCTGTGTTTAAAAACTGTACATTCTAAATCATTCAAAGTCAAAGCATAAATAAATTAGATCATCTGGAAAATGGAAAGGTACCAATTATCATGACTCCCCTCTACCGTTCAGCTGTTAATGATACATTCCTACTAGGCTGTCTGCCTCTGAGAAAACTTTCTGCTTTGCTTTGAAAAACGCTGATTGTCTAAATTTTAAAGATACTGGTAGCTCAAATTAACCTGCTTAGTGTTTGAGTTTATTCCCTTAAGTACCCACTAACAGTTCTACAGAATCAAATACTGAAATCAAGAAGTTATTACCTTTGCTCTATAGATATATCCAAGAACCACCACGACAACTTCAGTGATAAAAACCAAGAGGAGGATGATCACAAACTGTAAGATACAATCAAGAGTGTTTGTGCTAACAGTTTCACCCATGCATGTGTTTCCAAGCATTTTAACCATAATTTCAGCTTGAAAATTGGGAGAGCATTTACAATGACACAATGGGATTTTTTTGGTGTATACTGTGTAGACTTATTTAAATTTCTTTTTAAAGTTCTCTTAAATATACCAAGACAAATGCATAGCTTGCTGTCTCTGTCAGTTGTTGCAGGGCTTAACCTGAAGAAAAATTCCCTTAGTCCATCTACCACTCTACCACAGTCTGGACAGCATCTTTGATGTGACATTCCTATTTATCTAACAGAAAGGAGAAATGCTTGATTAAAATGCTTCAGTCCTAATGCTCAGCACTTGCCTGCCCGGGCAGCTGCTTAGTACTTGATGAAACTGTGAACACAAGTTTCTCGAATCAAGTTTGTTGTGGGCTTATCTGGTCAATTTAATTTCCTGCTCTAAGTGATCTTGCTTGGAAACACATCAAAATACCACCGTGTCCATATTAAGCCACATAGAAAAATACTCAGGCATCATAACCTTCAATTAACCTTGATGCAAGATAATTAAGAAGCAGCAACTCCTAGGCTCACACTTCTCACTGTTCAATTTCAGCTTTTCTATGAGAACAGAAACAGGAGATTTAAAAACTTATGACTTAACAATAAGGTTTTATGTACTTTTTTTTTAAATGAGATGACCACAGTTCTGGTCATTGTACCTACAAAAGGTACAATGGAAGAGCCTGTTGCTGCCAAAGCTGGCTAATTTAACACCATTATTCAGAACTAAAAATTAAAGTAAGATGTTCATAACAAAATACAAGGGGAAAACAGTAAAGGCAATAAAGTTTAGAGCAAATATAAATACTTTAGAAGTCTACTGAAAGAGAAGGCAGCTAACTTTACAACAGATGAACACCACTATAAAGAAACTCTGCAACTTACTGTAGCAAGTCCACAGCGACTTTCTCGAATCGTAGCACAGCACCCAATAAGTCCAATAATAAAAAGAAGTGTTCCCACAGCTATGATGATAACTGCTGGAATTAGCGTGTAGACATCTTCAAAGAAGTGATCATAGTCGTCATACGTGATAAACACATAGGCTCCCACGTAGCACAGTATCCCTGCTGCTGCCTACAACAGACAATTATGTGGTTAAGTTTCTCTGAAGAAAAGACCTTCCTTTCAGCAAGGCTACTTTGCAACTATTACTTTACCAAAAAAACATAGTCTTCCTCATTAGAGAAAGTGTCCTTTGGTAAGTTATATTATATGCTTATCATTGGGAACATATCAAATGGAGGCTAGACAGTAATTTTAAACTACATTTAATCTAGACAGATCTAGTTTTGACCACACCATGACCTTCTGAAGGCATGCAGTCTAGAAACGAGAGTACCCCGTTGCCTGTTCTCAAATATCTTTTCATGTTGTGAACTAAACTTTCTACACAGTTTAACACACTCAAACTGGTAACAGGATTCCAGCTCATCCAAGCAGCAAGTTACTTGCTAACCTACAACTTTTCAGAACACGCATGTAATTGCTTTATCTGCTATTATTTACCTACTACTTATTCTTCAATTTATGCTGATTACTACCTATGATTGGATATTAGAATAGAATAGATAGACACGTTGTGAACTTTAACCTCTATTAGGAAAAACTGAACTGCCAGAAATAGCCTTTCTGCACTGTCCGCAGCACTGGAAAATTCCGATTCTAACCACAGAGCACAAAGATAAAGCATAGCTATTGAAAAAAAACAAACACCTAGAGACACCACAAAACTTTTTAAAAAAAGATATTTCTCAGAAGGACTGTTGTACAAAATGGTCTTTATTAAACAAACAAATCACTTAAAGTTACTGCAAGTAAGACCCATAGGACAAAATTGCTACTATATAGATTTAATACACTAAGACAAAGCACCTACATCAATCTGTTACAACCTTAGCACTCTTACAGTTACAGAGATCCCAACACATCAATACTTTTATTAACTTTAAGCTGAGACCTAGTAAAGGACAGACAGCTGACACTTGAGAAGCCATCTCACACATGCTTATTTCAAAACAAAAAGGGCCTTATTTTTTGCTTTACAAACATCTTTCTCAGATGTCTTCACATTTGCTACAAAATGCATCAGTGCTGCTATATATTACAATGAAGCATTTATGTTACCTGATTTGCAGTGATGGACAACGTAATTTTAATTTCGGAGGACACTTTTCTGGTGTCCTAACAAAAGACTGAGCTAAATCATAGAATCAACCACATTGGAAGAGACCTCAAGATCAGCCAGTTCAACCTATTACCCAGCCCTATCCAAACAACTAGAGCATGGCACTAAGTGCCCCATCCAGGCTTTTCTTTAACACCTCCAGGAATGGGGACTTCACCACCTCCTTGGGCAGCCCATTCCAATGGCAAATCAATCTCTCTGCAAAGAATTTTCTTCTAATATCCAGCCTATACCTTCCCTGGCACAACTTAAGACTGTGTACCCTCATTCTGTTTCTGGTTGTGTGGGAGAAGAGACTGAACCCCACCTGGCTACAGCCTTCCTTCAGGTAGTTGTAGCCAGCAATGAGGTCACCCCTGAGCCTCCTCTTCTCCAGGCTAAATAACCCCATCTCCCTCCTCTCCTTGAACAACCTACTCAAAAATACAATGGCTAAGCTAATTAAATTTTGCTGTAAAAGGGAAGTATTCCCATACAATTGCCAGACACAAGAGTATTCACTCAACTGGAATATTACACCCTCCAGCTCTAACCAGAGAAAGAACATTGCAAGCTGCCTCCAATTCTGCATTTCCACTCAGCAGCCTTGCATCTATTCCTATCCTTGCAGCGCAGGCAGGAAGGTAGACAGACACACATACAGCTAGTTCCAGTAACTACAAGATCGGGACATGCTATTCTAGAAGCAAAGAATCCATCAGTAGTGGAAACCAGGAGGAACCTCAGGAGATTGTTCAGTTCAATTTTCTGCTCAGAGCAGGGTCAGCAATGAATTCAGACCCAGTCACTCTAGGCATTGTCCACAGCCTTGAAAACACAGGAGCTGAGATTCCACAGCCTCGCTGGGCAACCTCAGAGTGACACAGAACAAGACAAGCCTTAAGAAAACTGGTACCTAGTATTTCAGCACTGTTTGCTACTATGTACTAAGCACACCCCAATACGACTGCAACTACGCCCTGTGGAATAACACTGGATAAACACTGTTACAATAACTTTACACATGGAAGTTTCCTGCAGCACTTTTAGAGAAACAATGTCAAAGATAAAAGGTACTAAGAGACAGCTCAAAAGTATCATCAGTTCTGCATGAATTTGAGCAGTCTTTCACTTCTCTGCCCCTTTCTGAAGTTAAGGTTAGTGTGTACTCTGCAGATATCTTAAAAACATCCTACCAGTTCATATTCATTCAATAAAAGGTGTTACTTAGACAACAGTGGCAAAACTGAAAATTCAGTAACAGAGACTAACAGGAAGACACCTTCTCCAGACAAAAATCTGAAGTGACAAGCTATTAGAGAATTGCCCCTTTGCACAAAAGATGCTGAAATGCTAATCCAGCTACCCAAATCCTGCCACATTAAGTACAACATAGCAAAACCCAGACATACAATTTCTGTGTACAAAGCAAAGATTCAAAGTAGTGTCACTGAACAATGGAATTACATTAACTGTTGCCTAGCAGTGAAGTGTGTGAATGACAGGGCAGTGATGTAATCCTCCATTTGTAAGAGCTAAAATGCTTGTTAGATATATGGCATACTGCAAGGTGGCAGTTTGCATTAGGCACAGAAAACCTATCACTTGAACTGAAATCAGAATCATTTGTGAACCCCTTTGTCCTTCCCTGTTGTGTGAAATTTAAAGTAGCTTCTTTATTATCTAAGAAAAAATCTGGTTCATAAACTGCAGGAGCACATGTATTTAAAGATTACATTTAAAACAAAAGTTTAACCTCTAAAAAACCCCTGTCTACACATGTTTTCCTTCCCTACTTCAAGAAGCACACAGATTAAGAAACTTCCAAAATAGTGCTAGACAAGGCAAGTCTAATAAGTAGGGAGATTAAATACTGCCTTAAACAAAGAAATGCCAGTTTGTGCTCCTTAAAGAAACAAAAACAACAAACCACAACAGCAATTTTGTAATGACTACTGGAAATTAGTATTTCTCTTTTAAACTTCAGATTAAAGCAGCCTGGTCCAAAGACTTCACTAAATCCTTTCCATTCATAACCCCACAATCAGCCATGAAAGCATTTGGTTTTGCTTCTGAAGAATGTTTGTGGATTTTCTATGGAAGAAGCTACAGAATTTTGGGAACAACCATGTGCATTCATCCATCTATCAACATTGCACTAGAACTGTGAGGAATTTGAAGATAAAGATACTGCCTCTATTTGATGAAGAAGGTGATCACACCCCTAAAACTTACCCTCTCTTCCTCAGAATCACTTCAACAAGTAGTCTTTGGTGTTCAGTGGGGTACAGACCTAAAATAAATCCTGAAAGCCAAAGTGCCTGCTGAAGCTTTCACAAATTTTAAAAGTTATGAAGATTAAAACTCCTTTCCTGTGTATCAGTTGAACACCAATTTTTAACAGGTACAATATTTAGTCTATCACAGAACAATGACAACACCATCAGTTTACAGGAAAACAAGTTTCAAATACCTTCCCTTTTTCTTCCATGTCACAACCACCAGATGCTCGTGTTTCCTTCAGCCTACTCTAAACCTAGAAGTAGGAAAATCTCTACATCAGCATTTTAGGTGGGATTAAATAAGTGCTTTTGAAGCATCATCTGATGCTTTTGAATCATTCATCTGATGACTGCCAGTTACTATCTTTTGGTCTGCATAACTGAACAGTGCTAAGAGTGTATAAGAGGCCTTGCTTTGGATAAAACCAAACCAGAAGTGCATTTACTGTGCTAATTGCTAACAGGAGTTCAGTCAATGGTACCAGACTAGACTAAGGTTCTTCCTCTCTCCTTACATCTCTGTAGTTTCAACATCAGGTCCTCCATACAATTAGGTTTTGATCCATCTCTAGAGTACCACGTTACACATTAATGAAAATAAAGCAATAAATACTGCAGTTTGACCTATACAAATTATGCAATCTACATTTATCAGGTGCTGCACCAATTAAATACACCTTCATTACCTGTTACAAACCAGGAATAAAGTTAAACATGCTTTAAAAACAAAAGCACCAAAACCAGTATCATGCATTTAATTAGCTTCTCAAAATCAGAATAATCTGGAGAAACTGAAATCTGTAACACAAGACACAGGGATTATTTAAAAGAAAAAAAATCCCAATGTTTATTAATTATCCTGAGGAGTAAACAGTAAATCTGCAGAAGTTTGAATTCACTCAAGTCAAAGACGTTTGAATAATTAGCTACCACGTTTACAGCCATGCATTTCCTATCATTAAATGGAAGCCAAATACACGAATTGTACACAGTTTAAATAAGTCTTTGATAAACAGGGCTTGAGAGAAAGAGTCTCAACCTCAATCTGCTCAAGGCTGTGAATAGAGACGGCAGCAGCTCCTGAACTTGTGCCAGGTCACATGCACGCTCGAGGGGTATCACAGGTTATTCAGCATTCACACATCCTTTTGGAGTTGTTTGTATCTAACCTGCAATACTAAACCTTAAGTGGCATGCTCTTATTTTTGGATGAATTAGCCTTTAAAAACACCGACAAGGTCAGCAAATGAAGACAGTGTTGTAAAAGGCTTGAACATCCTTTTTATCAGAGGAAAATGCTGAAGTATACAGGCCTCTTAACAGTTCAGAAAAAGACATATTACTGCTTTGGCAGGGGTCTCTAGTGAATTAAAAACTGAATAAGCATGCAAAGAACTTGAATAAAACAGGAAAATCTAAAGATACAATGATATAATAAACAAGACCAAAGCATTACAGGAAAGCATACTAGAAGTTTAGGGTTCAGGGTTCTTAGAGTAAACCCCCATCTTTGGGCTGGTATAATGCAGACTCTTAAGCTCATGTCTATTTCCCCACCTTAGTTTTCACCTTTTACACATGGTTTAAATGTACATTAAAATGGTGTCAGTTTTGTTGTTGTGGGTGAGATTTTTTTTCCTAAGTAGGCTGCAAATACACAAAGAATTGTTTTCATGTTTTCAGTAATATTCACAAAACACAGCAGTTTGAAAGATAAAATTTTGACTGGCTAAAATGATGACTGATGAGATACTTCAGCTTCTTGTTCTGTTGATTATTAATCAACTATGGACACTGCAGCTCCATTTACAAAACGCTTCCTTATGCTACTCCTCCAATGCTGCACCAAAGAGATCTGTTTACAGGGAAAAAAGTTTCAAATGCCTTCCCTTTTTGATAAAAATTTGATGAAATTTTTTTCCAGAGATTTTATATCTTCACATAGCATTGTCCTTTATGTTATTTTTTGCTGTTTACCTTGCTATCACATTTTCTTTACTTTAGGACTACAGTAGAACCCACAAAATAAAATGTCAGCACTTCCATTTTTGCACTCTTCAACTAGACAAAATAGTACTTGTCCCTTTAGAAACTGCTTTTTATTCAGTGTTTTAGGAAAAATTCATTAAGGTAGCAGCAAAGTATACATTAGGAGAAAACAATTATACCAGTAATACAAGAGGAATTATTTCACTTCTCTGGCAAGGCCACCTTACTTAGAAATTCTTACTACGGCCAACTTTACCATTGCTAATTGGTAAATTTTAATAGTACTACAGATATCACTTTGGTTTAAAGCATTGTTCATTACACTCCTAACACCTTTCCTGACTGGGAATATACCACAGGTGTGTTTTATATTCAGATAGAGCATTTGCATACTCTTTAATAAAAAGAAGCCTCAGTCCTGTCCCAAGAGTATCTTCCAGACCTGTGTATTCTTTCCCTATGTTAAATGCCAGCACATACTTGTTCCCATTGTCCACCTGGTCTGATGCAAAGATGCCTTTTTAAAACCACACACAACTATACACTCCAGGAGAGATTTGAGCATCTATAGTCACCAGCTTCATTCCTTGTAACAGTTACTTTTCTCCATTGATACCAAGGCCTGAACATCTCCTACCCTTAAGCAGAGATACTGGTATAGTGGTTTGTCACCCTTTTTTTTTCTATTTATTGGAACAGTATCTTCAGAAATGTGTTTTCCCCATACCACTATTCCATAACTGTATCTCTAACATGTTTCAGTTCTCTCCAATGCTACAGCATTCACAGCCTGACTACCACATGACAGTTTTCCTGATCTGCTTAAATTTTTCGTTTATCTTTCTGTGCTTAAAATTGTTCCTCAGTTTCAACTTCAAAGGTCTTATAGGATGTCTCTGCAGTTTATTTCTCTCTATGTACTTCACAGCACTTCACTACTCCACATCATCCTCTCCACTCCCCTCTGGAATAAACATGCACCGTATTTCACATAAGTTTCTTTCCTTGCTTAAAATGTTGCCCATCCATCTTAGAATCCAACAGTTTCCTGACATTCTTCTACTTTGTTCTCTCCAGTAATAATTTAACTAGAACACCGTGCTATAACTGCCTTAAAAAAATCCTTTGGGAGAAGAAAACCAGCAATTTAATTCAAATTTGTAATATAGTTAGAAACACTTTAAAGGCTTATACAACAAAGCTATGTAAAACTCAAGGAAGCCAGACTACTTTGTGTATACTTAGCCAATTTCTATCCTGTAGCACTACAAAAAACCCTCAAGGCTGAGCTAAGCTGCTTTTGCATTTATGCTTTTGGCATTATATATTTTATATATCATTAATTTCAAGAGGAAGTGAACCCACAAAGGTCTGGTGGTTTTATTTAAACTAGAAGAGATGCTAACAACAGAGCTATTCTTTTACAACTATTTAGCCATCAGAGTTGTAACTTGACCTGGTGCTCCTGTTTCTAGATTCTTTGCCTTCCACAGAAATAGTAATGGTTACTCCATGCAACATAGTCTATCCATGTAAAGTGATACTTAAAATTCTACAGACTAACCAAAGGTATCAGGTTTACCTCTGCCACTTGGTTTTGTCTCTGTTAAGTATCAGCTCTATTTGTAAGTGCATCCTGAAGAGTCTCATTCAAAGGCTTGAAACTCATCCTGTAGCGAAACATTACTTTTTAAAAGCAAACTGAAGCCTAACCAAGAATAAGGGACTGACTTGTGTTTCATGAAATCAGAGAACGTTAGGGGTTGGAAGGGACCCAGATAGGTCCAGTCCAACCCCTCTGCCAGAGCAGGATCACCTAGAGTAGGTTAGAGGAACTCATCCAGGCAGGTTTTGAGTGTCTTCAGAGGAGGAGACTCCACAACCTATCAGGGCAGCCTGTTCCAGTGTTTTGTCACCTTCACGTGGAACCTCCTATGCTCCAGCTTGCACCCATTGCCACTTGACCTAACACCAGACATCACTGAGAAGAAACCTAAACATCTGCTACCCAAAAATTCGCTTCAAAAAATTATAAAAAAAAAAAAAAAAAAAAAAGAAATTACTCAGGGTACAACACTTCATGTTTTACACCCTGCTTTTTATATATATTAAAAAGTACTTATTTAATGCATGAGATTCCAAACCATTACACAATCCTGCAAATGCTTTCACTTTACTGGCATAGCAACAGAAGGAAAAGACATTGAACTTTCACATCCAGAAGTGACTGTCCTTCAAAACTAAAAAGGCTTCTTCAATCAAGTAATCCCTGACAGGTAGCCTTTGGGATTATGTCAGTTACAGTGTGTTCATAAAACACTCTCAAGAAGTTTCTTCATTGCTCCACCTCTTAAGTCCAGATGAGAAAATGTCAATCTCTCTGTTAAATAGAAAATTACTTGGCTTATCCCACTTAATCAGAGGTAGTGAGCCTTACTTTGTCTTGCTACTGCTAAATTTCAATTAATTTTTCCATTGCTGCATTTTTCTTTGTTTTCTACCAGAAACCCAAAACACTACATACACATTGACAGCTATAACTCCTTTTAAGGATAGCACAGATAGTTCCTCTAAGACACTACATAATTTCTAACACTACAGTTACTATACAGTAGGTGAGCCAAAGTTGTAATGTGAGCACAGAACTGGTGTAAAGGAGTCTTCTGTACAGAACTGAAGGCTTGAGATTTTTATAAGCAATCAGAGTGTTTTATAATAGCTTAATCAGATGAACTAAAATTAATGATTTCAACAATAATTGCAAGAGCAATTTTAGAAGTTTGCTTGGCAGTGCTGAATTGTAAGTACTGTAGAACAGAGTTACTTCATTTTCTCAAGGACTAGGACAGCTGTGAAGAAAAAACTGAAAGCAAGGACAGGGTATTGGTACTGTCTTAGCAGAGCAGGCTGTCAAAGCACATATATCCTCATGAATATAAAATAGGCTCGCTTTTTTAAGGCAAGCATCTCTGAGTATTTTGTCCTATATCCTAAACCTAAGCCTGGAAACATTTCCCTAGCATTTTGTCCTCATCTCATTTCTTCAAACTGCTTTCAACTGCATTATGCAAATCACTCTATGAAGCCTTAAGAGTTCACAAAATAAACCCATTTGACAGTAGTCTTTAGATATTTGTTCCAAGTAAATTTATTCCTCTTTTAAATCATTAGATTTATACTTTAAGAAAAGGTTCCTTTGAAAAACATACTACTTTATGACCACCTGTTATTTGTAATTGGTCATACTGATTACCAATTACCATTTTAACTTTTATGACTGCAGTTTAATATTTTTCTGTCACACCAGTTATTCCAATTTTTCCCCACTGAAAAAGCATACCATATCCTAACTCTTCAGACAGACTGATTGGTGTTGGGATTTCCACTCCATCAAAATAATATGGAGCATATATGCACTAGAAGTTTCATTATTTTCTAAGAGGTATTGTTTTCCATATAATCATTACTCCCTATGCAAAGTCCTTCCTTAAAGAAAATACTCGCAACACCTAAATGAAAATTAAGTCGCTATTTGACCAAATACATCTTGTGCAAATTCAAGATAAAGGTCAACCAAAGGATTGCTATTCCTTTGCCATTTTCATGAGAATTCCATCATGCTACTCTCGATGACTGCTACTCACAATACTGTTTCCCCTCATTTTTAAGGTAATACCTATCTCCACAGCAGCTATACTCAATCCATGACAACCCTGCAGATATAACCCAGTTACCTTATATCAAGGTACCACACCAAAAGCTTACAAAGGTGAGTAAAGCCCATGTAATACTTGTCCTGCTGTGAGAGGAAGAAAGTCCCTTGGCCCATTTTCTTTAATTAACAAATAAAACCCCTATAATAATTAAGATGTAGGAGTGTACAGTTCAGAATGTGAAAAATATTTCACAGGACTATAAAAAGATAACTGTTTCAACTGGAAAATTTAAGTAGCACAAGAGGAGATGAGCTTAGAAACACTAGCAAACTGAGTGGAGTTTTGGTTATTACATAAAGTCAGCTGGCAGAGCTGATACCTGAGTGAGTACAGCCATGGCCTTCCAGCAAGCCTGACCTGCTTTCGGAACACTTGAATGAAACTTTAAACAAGAGTGTAATAAGGTAGCTACCAAAGGACACAGAACATTCACATTCTCCCACAAATATGAGATCTGCAGTGGTGGAGGAAGTTGTGATTCACTCTGTTCAGCTGCTGATCCAGAACTTTCAATAGCAAACTACACAGAAGCAACTTGATATTACTACAAGTGACTATGAAGATGGTGATCCCAATATGCAAGATTTATACATGATACCCTATAGAGACACATTAAAATTATAAAAGCCATTAAAGATGGTTTCATAGCTTCTTGATCAGTTATAGGCAGTTACACATTGTCAAGTCTCAGTGGAAATCTGGATGATCTAATTATCAAAACTGGAACTACATATGAATGACAAGCAAAAAACTCTGCAACAGCACAGAAGAAACTACCCTGTCAACTAGGTGGACACCAAGTATTAACATACAAAGCTTAATCAAATGAAACATGCTTGATCAAAAGACAAAATTCTCCTTCTGCCATTTAAAAGTAAAGTTTTGTGCCAGAGGAGGTATAGGCTGGATACTAGGAGGAAGTTCTTCACAGAGAGAGTGATTTGCCATTGGAATGGGCTGCCCAGGGAGGTGGTGGAGTTGTGGTCCCTGGAGGTGTTCAAGAAAAGACAGGATGGGGCACTTAGTGCCACGGTCTAGTTGATTGGATAGGGCTGGGTGATAGGTTGGACTGGACAATCTTGGGGGTCTCTTCCAACCTGGCTGATTCTATGATTTTATGATATTTCAGATGAAAATACCTAAATGCCTACTTTTAGGCTCAGGTTGCCAAAGAGAAAAAACACTGACTTTTGTAATTCTCACTTGTATAAGGCCTGCCTCATTGTACATGCAGCTGATGAACTCTCAGGTTTGTTTTTTTTTTTTCCAGCACAAGCAACCCAGCCACCTACCTGCCAAAATGCTGTAAGTACAAGTTGATTTCTTAGATCAGAGACGGTGTACAGGATTGGTGACATTTTAATTTCACATGAAGTACATCCTATCTAAACACAATCTGACCTTTTTAATCTAAGTAAAGTTTGTCTCAAAAAAAGTCATTAAGGTACTAGATTCAGCATTACACAAAATAACTTCGTACCCACCACTGTTTAAGCAGAGCAATTGTAAACTTCAACATCCAATTAAATTACTAAATGCACCAAGTAAACAATAGTTTTCACATTTTGCCAATCTGAAATGTATCGCTAAGATTTTGGAGTGGGGGAAGACCCTGCATACAGAATTTGCATTCATTTATCAAAAGAATTGCTAATTTATATCAGCAACTAAAGAAAAATCTACCTCAGGGCACCACCAAGAGCACAACTAACAACCGTGTGTCTAGTCAAAAAGTTTAAGTATGACATAGCAAGTATTAAATATATTTTCAAGTGCCACTTGTAATCAAGCATGTAACAAAAAGCCACGTCCAGTAAAGCAGATTACAAACAAATTACTGTACTTAAAGGTTGATGCAAGTACCACATACTTCAAAGATAAAGAATGGAGCCTATATTCCTTACCCAAAACTAGACTCCTAATATGCCTACTTAAAGTAAACCATGCTTCATACTTACTGCTCATCTCTCTGAGCAGCTGTATACACAAATGCTGATGAGACTACATAGATATAAGTTTTCTCTGATCATTGTTCATTTTTAGGCACTCACGAGAGGCACAGCTTTGTAAAACTTCAGACAAGAACACCTATAACACTTGTTAGATTTAATATGCCTTTCAATATTAAGCGATGTAGCTATAGAGAGCTACATTTTAAATGTAATATATTGTTACTCACTATTACTTTTTCAAAGCTGAAATCTTAGCACAGTTGGGACAAGAGATTCTTCTGTTCCTGGAGATGGAATTAAAGGGTAAGAAATGCAGTAGAGCAAAACTGCAGGGAAAAAAAAATAATCTTGAGGTCTAGCAAACATTTATTTTGATGTCATTTATTTCGCATGACAGGCCAGTTATTATAGCGCCTGTATGCTCATCCTTGGAAGGTCGTTTACAAAACCCTACTGTTCCATCGAGCAGTGTAAGCTTTTGTCTTACTGTCAGCACGACTGGAGTTGTAGGAGGTTTAAGCGGCGTATAAACACCGTGATGCGGTTTGGTTACTGCAGTAAATGAAGTTTAAGATTTGCTTTTGGACTATTAAGTTATATACATAACCCAACCTTGCCTTAAACACACGCGGAAGAAAACACTGTTCCATAACTACTGTTACGTACTTGGGACAAGACACCTTTAACGTACAAAGCTAAAAAACTACATAGTTGCAACAGTTCTACAAAAACTAAGCTGGCAGGGACCTGACAACCTCAGCAACGCATCTCATAGTGTACTCAATTACACAACCGTCTCAAGATCTCTAATGCTCGTTAAACCTTTATTACCAGACTACTGAGGCAACAGAAAGAGCTTTATCTGCCCGAGCGTAGGGAGGTGGACTATGAGGACAGGGACCGCGGCCCCCGCTTACAACACGGGGCCCCGCGAAGGGGCACAAGGCGCTTGGGAAACAGCGTTTAAATAGCAGCTGAATCGGCGAGACAGCGCGGGGGTGCTCCCAGTTGCCGCCATACGTGAACGAAGACCACACAGCCGCTCGCTTCGGCCCGGCCCGGCCCGGCCCGGCCACGCAGCGCCCTCAGGGCCAGCTCGGGCCTTCGCTCGCCGCATAGCTCAGGGCGAGGCAGCCCCGCACC
>VWZI01001728.1:640954-661293 GCA_013396835.1 Psilopogon haemacephalus | reverse complement strand
TAGGAGGGAGGAAGAACGTGAAACCCTGCTCAGTTGCCGCCTGAGGGGTTGTTTGATGGCAAGACACTGTGCCTTCAGCAGGCTGACGAGTGGCGTCAGGCAGTAGTGCCGGGGGCAGGAACTGAAGCGAGTCCACAAAAGGGTGGTTATGTACAAGGGAGTTCATCCGAAAGGACAGCAGGCTCACTGCACGGCTTGCCTTGCTAACCCACTGCTAGCGAAGGGTGTAACAGTGCAGCGTTGGCCTGTCAGGAGATCCCCAGGTGTCCTGATGGATTTTAAAGGAGGAATTGAACTTGTCCGCCAGTGACTGTGTTATCTCTGCACCAGGCATGGTGGCAGGTGGGGAAAGCAAATGTTTAATGAAGACAGCAGCATGCATTGTGCAGTCTGGACATTTGTCTAGTGGGAAGAAAGAGCTCTTCCAGTGAAATAAACCATGGCTCCTGTTGCACAACCCAAGTGAGGGAAGTGCAAGCATTGGTATTGTTGGAACATTTTTGGTGCTTGCAAAAGAAGATGGAAATTGCTAGTGGAGAATAAAGGGAAGGTAACTTAAGAACCTTGTTACAAGGTGTGCATGGTTCCCACAAGCTGCACTTTTACTGAGATTGAAGAGGTGTTCTGGCAGCAAGACAAAGGTAACACCCATCCAGTATTTGCTGCCTTGTTTATGCGTAAGGTTCTCTCTGTCATGGCCAGGATCCAGTGCTTCATTCTGAAGGCCTTGCTAGCTGTCTTGCTTGCTAGTCAAACCAAACCCCTCCTCCCCTATTTCTTCTGACATCATCTTCCCTTCCTTCTTGATCTTTCCTTTGTTTTCTTACTCCTCCGTAATCCTCCACTGCTCCTAGAAATCCCTGTCATGCCTGAGCTGCTCTCCTCTCCTTGGTGAACTTGCTCAGTAGCTTCTACTCGTTCCTTTGCCAGTAGATCTGCATCTCAGGTAGAAATGAAGCTACCCCTCTTATTGAGGATCTTAACATTTTACAGACTGGACTTGTAAAAGCAGACAAATAACGATCGGTTTTATTCCACTGTTATTCTACTGTTCTGTTTCCATGGTAGCAAAGTTAGGGTTTTTTCCTCCTACAACTTTGGGAAGTTAAATCCAGAACCAGTTCCTGAATACCATGGAGATATTAAGTATTTTTTTTTCAGCTTTCTTTTAAAGTCCTTATATGCTCATGGATGAAACTTCCAAGCCTTGCAAGCATTATCAGACCATTTTCTGTCACTGAAAATTGCATACCCAGATGTGTTCAAGTTGACTGCACTATTAATATGGGTTTTTTTTTGCATTGAATTAATGGACTTTATGGTGTGATGTGTCTTTCAGTTTCTGCTTTTTAATGTGCTGTCTGATTATGCTATATGTATATTGGAATTCTTTGACATGCAGTATTTAAAAGTGTATGTAGATTATAAAAAATGCCCTGAAGAGTTGATAGAAGAAGAGGCTTTGTAAGAGGTGTTTGATAGAAAAAGGATTAATGATGATATTTAAAAACCCTTATAACGATTTTAGTACCACAATGTTACAATACAATTTCAATGTTAAACCTAACAAACATAACCACCTGCTCTGAATTTTCGCTGTCTCTACTTTCACAACACAGTACTTATTTTGCTACAGACTCATAGGAATTGGCATTCAGGAAACACTCCTGAGATTCTTTTAGGCATCCATCTTTGATAACTGAGAAAGAGAAAAAGGATGCACAAAAGAGGGCTAGGACTTCACACTTGGAGAGGAGACAAGTGCTATTATGCAAGGCCCTGCGATAGGGTTACAGTTTTATAGAAGCAGGGAACAAAAGGGACTCATGGGGACTATGGCAAAGGGTGCCTAGGAGAGAAGAAGGAATGGAGAGGCTGCAGTCAGTCTTCTGAATTGGCAGAGGACTTGTGTGGGCTGGACTCACATTGCCTGAGACTGCAACGTCAAGCAAGGAGAAAAAGATAAATGCCAAGTGTTCCTTTAAGCGTGTCTCCTGAAGAAAAGAAAATAGAACAGTGCCTGGCATTCTTCCTTGCAGTACTGTCTCATTGCTCTCATGCATAGAAGGCTGCCTGATAGTGGGCACCGGCATGGGATCTTTGTCAGGCTCTTGTACAATGAAATACTCTTGGTTCTGTACAGAACGCTCGAAACGCTGTTGGGTATCACCAGTGCTTGTAACTTCAAATTCACAGATTTCCTCTGGAATAAGGTGTGGGCCTGTGATGGCATCTCATTCCAAGCACACCAGTCAAATGACATTTAGAAAAAAGATGGAACCAAGTAGTAAGATGCCTCTCCTCCTCCCTTGGGAACATAGGCAGGAAATTCTAGCTCTCTGCCTGTGCAGGAGGAAGGATGGCTCCCTGAAGTGATGACAGGCAATGCAGTTTCCAGAAGAGTGGGAGCAAGGCATGTTGCAAGCAGGTTGTAACAAGCAGCTTGAAAACTGGCTGCAATTTCAATTGCTGGCTTGACTGAATTGGACTGAACTGTCTCTAGTAGAGCTTTGTTGCTTAGATCTCCACGTTTCTTGATGTGAACAGGTAGCTTGACTGCTGAGATGTGCTTTTGTCCTTAACACATTTAAGCCTCTTTGAAATTCTTCAAAGAATGTTTATTCATCATTTCACAACATTCAGGTGTGACTACCATCGCAGCAGTATTTTCAGAAATTAAACAAAACTATTCTGCACTTCACTGCTTTTTGAGAAAGTGAGGGGATCAAAGGCTGGGGTCGGCTACAGAGTAAGAGTGGCTCAAAGTTCTCAAATGCAGAATGGAATTGTGCCAGAGAGATACTCACTGGATAGTTTGTGAACTTGGTCTCTAGCACTCAGTCTAAGTCTCCATCGTGGCACAGACCACATAGGCTGTCTGACTGGCTAACTGGTTATATGTGCTAAGTGGCCTGAGAAATTGTTTTTCTGATTGACAGTGAAGAGGCAAGTGTGCAAGCAGATACAGTTATGATGTAGTTTGCCTTTCAGTTTAATTATGACTGATTCAACGCTCCATTTTTTTAACATAAACACTGGGAATTAAATTCTGTGGGCACAGTGCACTTTGCATTGGTGCAACTGAGTCTAGACCGTGATAAACCACTGATCTACACAAGCCCATAGACAATTTCACAGCAGTGATCATTTCCATTTGCAGGCCTGCATGGGAAAAGTAAAACTGTAATCTTGCTTTTGGGACAAACATTGTAGTAAACGTAATAGAAATGAGTTAACTCAATTTAAATTAATTAGGTAGTAAAGAAGAATTCTGTGGTTTTCACCAGCTCTTGATGATCATAAGCTCATATGACATCTTACATTCTGTTCTTCGGACGCTTTTCTACTGAACTGCAAATAGCACCTTCTCCCTTCTCACTCCCCCATCATTACATTTTCTGTGTGAGCACTGTGCCAGCTCCAGTCAGCTTGTTTTTCAGGATCTATAGCCTGAAAAATGTCTTCAGGGTAGCATTACTCCCCTGTTGGCAGCAGAGCCTGTTAACAAAGCCCTTCTGCCTCCCCACCTGCAGGCATACAGTCCTGTCCCTGCACTGTCACACTCCCTTTTCAAATGGACCAGTGCAACTATGTGAAGAAAGGGTGATGCTTTTTTTATTTGCAAAATGCTAGGCACTGCTGCAGAAGTGAATGGGGGGATGGGAACTTCTCAAGTTAGACCTGCTGTAAAGGAAAGGCTTGTGAAATTTCAGATCACAGTTTGATGAGATTTCCTTTTTTTGCAGTAGTGTCCGCTTCAGCAGCCTTCTGCTGATTTCTCTGTTCTCCCTAAACCTTCTTCACATGGCAGTAATAAAGGTACCCATACAAGTATTTGTGTAACCATGGAGACCAAGAGGAGGGAGCAGATTGTGGTGAAAAATAACTCAGGGGAAAAAAAAAGTTGCATTTTAACCTGGATTTTCCCCCACTGGATGATCCCCAAGAGCGTGCAACAGCCTGTGTGTCATGGCCATGCATGGGCAGAAATTATCAGTGGGCAAGTATGGGTCATTGATTTGCTTTCAGAAGAAATGCTCCCTAGACTTCACCTTCCAAGAACTTGGAATGTGTTTCATGTTACCTGAGAGTCACCAGTTTCTGCCTAGTCTTGACTGGCAATGTAAGCTACCTCCTCAGGTTGCTTCTGTAAGCAGTTATCCTGGAGGGACACCTCAGCACGTTAAATATACAGGACTCTAAATGGGCAGTTTAGGAGTTTGGCCTGATGAGCTCTCCTGAATCTATAGTTACTTGCCAGATATCTGCTGGGAATTTAATACTGCAGAGAAGTAGCAGTCTAGAAAGTTCCTAGAGTGCACAGAGGATATGTTCTTATCCCAGAGCCTACCAGGGGTGCAGCCCTGCTCGACCTGCTGTTCACAAATAGAGAAGGGCTGGTGAGAGATGTGGTGGTCAGAGACTGCCTGGGGTCCAGTGACCATGAAATAATAGAGTTTTCAATATATGGTGAAACCAGGAGGGGCATCAACAAAATCTCCACACTGGACTTCCAAAGGGCAGACTTTGGCTTATTTAAGGAACTAACTCACAAAGTTCCTTGGGAAACAGCCCTTAAGAACAAAGGGGCCCAGGAAGGCTGGACCTGCTTCAAGAAAAAAATTCTTGAAGGCGCAGGAACAGGCTGTGCCAATATGCAGGAAGGTGAGCTGATGAGGGAGACAAATGGACTGGATGAGCAAGGAGCTTCTAAAGGAATTAGGGAGAAAAAAGAGGGCATATCACCTTTGGGAAAAAATGGAGGTATCAAAGGAAGACTTTAAAGATGTTGCTAGGTCTTGTAGGAAAAAAATAGAGAGGCAAAAGCCCACTTAGAATTTAGACTGGCCACTGCTGTAAAGGGGAACAAAAACTGTTTCTATAAATATATTAATGGCAAAAGAAGGGGCAAGGACAACCTCCACTCTTTACTGGATGCAGAGGGGAATATAGTAACAAAAGACGAGGAAAAGGCAGTGGTATTTAACACCTTTGTTGCCTCAATCTTCAACAGTGGGACAGGTTGTCTTCAGGACAGCTGGCCTCCCAAACTGTCAGATGGAGCCAGGGACCATATAGTCCCCCTGTAATCCAGGAGGAAGCATTAAGAGACATGCTGAGCCACTTGGATCCTCACAAGTCCATGGGACTAGATGGGATCCACCCTAGGGTGCTGAGAGATCTGGCAGATGAGCTGGCCAAGCTGCTCTCTATCATCTATCAACAGTCCTGGCTCACTGAAGAGGTCCCTGAAGCTGGCCAATGTGGTGCCCATCCACAAGAAGGGTTGGAAGGAGGAACTGGGAAATTCCAGACCTGTCAGCCTGACCTCAGTGCCAGGCAAGGTTATGGAACAGGTCATCTTAAGTGCAATTAAACAGCACCTACAAGACAGCCAAGGGATCAGGCCCAGCCAGCATGGGTGTAAGAAGGGTGGGTCCTGCCTGACCAACCTGATCTCCTTTTATGATCAGGTTATCTGCCTGATGAATGTGGAGAAGGCTGTGGATGTAGTCTACCTGGACTTCAGCAAAGCCTTTGACACCATCTGCCACAACAAGCTCCTGGAAAAGCTGGCAGCTCCTGGATTGGACAGAACCACTCTGAAATGGGTCAAAAACTGGCTGGAAGGCTGAGCCCAGAGAGTGGTGGTGAATGGTGCCACATCCAGTTGGTGACCAGTCACTAGTGCTGTGCCCCAGGAATCAGTGCTGGGCCCAATCCTGTTCAATATCTTTACTAATGACCTGGACAAGGGAATTGAGTCCATCATCAAGAAGTTTGCAGATGATACCAAATTAGGAGCAGGTCCCTCGCCAGCATTGTTGCCTTTCTCTGGACACGTTCAAGCACCTCAACATCTTTCTTAAATTGAGAGGCCCAGAACTGGACACAGTACTCAAGGTGCAGCCTAACCAGCACTGAGTACAGGGGAAGAATGACCTCCCTGGTCCTGCTGGTCACACTATTCCTGATACAGGCCAGGATGCCATTGGCTTTCTTGGCCATCTGGGCACACTGCTGGCTCATGTTCAGTTACTGTTGACCAGTGCCTTCAGGTCCCTTTCTGCTTGGCTGCTCTCCAGCCGCTCTCTCCGCAGCCTGTAGTGCTGCTTGGGGTTGTTGTGGCCAAAGTGGCCACAACAACCTGGCACTTGGACTTGTTAAAACTCAGGGTGTTGGACTGCACCCATCTGTCCAGCCTGTCCAGGTCCCTCTGCAGACCCCTCCTACCCTCTAACAGATTGACACATGCTCCCAAATTGGTGTCATCTGCAAACTGAATTATAGTCACAAATCAGTTAGTAGGGCTGCCTTTGCTTCTGCAAACAGCACTACCAAGCTGTTCTCTTGGTGCCATCTGTAGCTACTATGAGCTGCTTCAAGATTCAATGTCTGTGTTTGTTCACACACCTTTTAACAATGATTTTTGCGATTCACTGCTGGTGAACCTTCCTAGACAGAAAGGAAAGAAGGCATTGCAGTTAAAGCACATACTCTATAGATGGAGAACCTTGCCTGGATTCACTTCATGCTAGCAGGAAATGCACATAACCTCTCTTATAATTTCCTCACCATTTTCTGAAGCTGGTGGTGTACCTCACAAGTGTATTACGAGTCTCTAGTTGATACCTGGGAAATCTGGATCTTCTGGAAAGCAGGACTCTTGTAACTGTTGAAATCCTTCCAATGGATATTTTGCCTATCTCATTAGGAGCAATAAGGGTGATATCTTTATGGTTCCTATGGACTGACTCAGAGCATAATCCCACCAGGTGTTTACTGCAGTGACATAGCTCCAGAGAAGTGTTTAAACACATCCATACTTTCATCTGTGGTTCCAGGAGAGTGAAAGGTCTGTAAAAAAACCACCTGGTACTTTCCAAAAGGGCGAGGATAATTAAAGGGAAAGTAACTCCTTCCTCTTGTGTTTCTAAAAGCAGTGCTTATGTCTTCTGTGAGTATTTCTTTTACCATCTGAATTTTAGCATTTCCCAGCTGGCAGATACTTGTTATTTTCATTTGTTACAAGGAAAATGAAACATATTCCTTAGCTGTTGTAGTTTGCTGAGTTGCATTGCAGTCAGCACTGCATGGTTCTGACAAGCCAGTTTGGCCTCAGTAGCCACAAGCAGCAAAAAAACCAAACTGGTATCAAGCAGGTGAATCCAGCTAGAAAAAGTAGAAAATGTTAAGTTCCGTATAGTACCCTCATAATTGCTTTAGCACCTCTGTGTTGGCCAATTATTTAGGGAAATAATTTATGTCATCCACTATTGTCTGTATTTTAGTGTTCATTAGATGATGACCTAATATTTCAAACAAAATACATCTGTAATGAGATAATCTGGTTTCTGCCAGGATATTAGGGTACCTGCTACAGTGATCTAATGAGATTGACCTTCATTTCGTAGCAAATTGCTTTCCTGAAACTGTTTTTAACAGCCTTCTTGATTTATGCAAAGGGACCTCTAGCAATAGCCTTCAGCTGGGGAAGAAATGATTCAAATCATTATAAATTTTATGAAAATGACTACTGTATTTTTTACCACGCTACACACCGGTTGAGTGGGACATTGTGCGAGTCTCACGCGCCTTTGCTCTCTCCGCAAAGAGCGAAGCAAATGAGTTTGATTTGTAACGAGCGAAGATAAACCCCAAGTACTTGCCAGCAGCTCGCAGCCTTTCACCTGGAGGCTCTCTGCTCCCTGGAGTGCCGTTTGCTGCCATCTCCTGGCCATTTCTCAGCAGTTCAAGGAGACGATCGGATTCTGTTGCCCTGCCATTCAAAGCTGTAGGGCAGCGTGACGAGATGAATGAAGGAGAAAAAGAGGAATCCATATTCTGAATATTTCTGTTGATTGTCTTAAAATTATCATCCAGTTGAAGCAGGGCCGTCAGGGCGTGGTTTCAGAGGGAGGACAAGTAGGAGATGGATATATTGGTATAATATTGGTGTAATATTAATAATAGGTAAGTTCTGAAGCCCCTCACACAAGAAGGACATCAGACTGTTGGAGTAAGTCTAGAGGAAGGCCACGAAAATGCTCAGAGGGCTGAAGCACCTCTCCTATGAGGACGGGCTATGAGAGTCGGGGCTGTTCAGCCTGGAGAAGGCTTCGGGGAAACCTTGTAGTAACCTTCCAGTATCTGAAGGGGGCCTACAGGAAGGCTGGGGAGGGACTGTTTGCAAAGTCTTGGAGACAGAATGAGGGGTAATGGGTTTAAACTGGAAGAAGGGAGATTTAGACTAGATGTTAGGAGGAAGTCCTTTCCGGTGAGGGTGATGAAACACTGGAACGGGTTGCCCAGGGAGGCTGTGGATGCTCCCTTCCTGGAGGTGTTCAAGGCCAGGTTGGATGAGGCCTTGAGTGACCTGTTCTAGTGGGAAGTGTCCCTGCCTAGGGCAGGGGGTATTAACTAGATGGTCTTTAAGGTCCCTTCCAACCTAAACCATTTTGTTCTATGTCACATAGCCACTGTGAGGCAGAATGTTTTCAAGGTTTTGCACATGTATTTCCCATTGCAGGGAAAACAAGTGATATAAAATATGACTAAATATTTTCTTAGTGCAGCTTATGCACTTTTCCCATATTTTCCATACCTTGTGCAGATCTGGTCGCAAATGTGTTCCTTGTATATTCCTGTTAAAAAATCTCCACACCGAGACTGTTCTGAACAGCTTTACCACAATGTGATTTGAGATGAAAAGAGTGAGATGCAAATTCAACTGTGAAGGAAAGACTTCACCAAAATAGCAAATATTTCCTGAAAGATCATACATGTTCCCCTATTAAGAACTTTCAAGCCTGTATATACACTATCATCTGGTGACTTCTGCACAGCAGGCTCCCGAAGCAGGGCTTTATTTACCTTGCCATGTCACAGTCAGTGAATCAGTAGATATTGCCCAGCAGACCTGCTCCTTGTGTTCTCAGCACCACGTACAACTTCCTCACACACAAGAAAATACGCTTTAATTTCTATTTCCAGGTTTTGGCAATTGTCATTGTTCTTTGTGCAGAGGAACAGGAGGACTTGCTAGTGCCTCTGCCTCCTGTCTTACTGTATATGACATATTATACATTTATCTGGGAAGGGATCCACAGGCAAAGCTCACTGTTTACAGTCCCAGTTTTAATAGTAGTCAGCAAACACATAGATCAACATCTGGCACCTGGCCTTTCCTGGCAGCTCATCTTTCTGCTGCCTGAGATGGCAGCTCAGTCTGTACCTTTCACTTCTGCTGCCCACTGTTCCTTTCTGTTCCTGTCTGTTCCTGTCTCTGTTTTGCAGCTGTCCCAAATAATGCCACAGTGGCTTTGCTACAGAACAAACACAGATAGTCACTTTGCTGAACGTTGTGGATGGTGTAGAGTGGTGGTTGTTGACATTTGCTTCAACAGTAACAGTGAACTGGGTGATCCATTTGTGAGTATCATCCTTGGGTGCCATAAACTATTTTTGTGTATGTGAATTTTGAGCTGTGTTGTCACAGGAACAATTAGACTCCAAGAGGTCTTAGTTTTCCTGTAAGCAAAGAACAGGTAAAAAGTTTGAAAGTTTAATGTTCCTATGCATTACATCGTAGTACTATTGATTTCAGTACAGATCTGCTTCATCTTAAACCCACTGTATCTGACAGGAGTATCATTTTAACCCGTAAAGTCTTTTGTATCACACATCTCAGGCAATCCTCTCAGCAGCCATGGACCTCTCAATCACTTACATGAGTTTCCCTACCACTGAAGAAAATAGATCTCCTATCTTTCAGTAGAATAAGCCCATGGACTTAGCAAAAATCTCACGTGTCTATGTTTAGAAACAGCAAATTAAACTCTCCAGCAGTAACCACACAAATGCTGCAGGAATTAATTGGTGTTACTAAGACTAATTTTTTTTTTTTCATGTAGCAGCTTTCATAATTTATTACAGAACAGTGGACTGAGCTGGTTACAAAGTCAGTTAGTACTGTAGGTGAGTAACAGCAGGCTGCCAGCGGTTTATCTGATGACCCCTTCTGCCGAAGCACATAGGTGTATCTATTTTAGCAGTAAGAGGAGGATGAGGATCAGAGATCACACATTTGCCAGTGGCACTGCATTGTACAATATCTCCCTCCCACACTGTCCAGAGTCCTTTACTTTCTGATGAAACAACCTGGCATGACATATATGTCAACTTGCATGGCTGTGAAGCCTGAAAGGAGGCTGTGAGGATGTCTTGGAAGGGCAGAGAACTTGCTGGATGTTAAAATACAGCTCTATACCAAGATTTAATTTGATAAGGGGTGAACCCCATTGCACATGCAGAAGCCAGTAGCTCAATAAGCCATTGAGGGAATCTTTATTTCATCATTTGAAGGTTCATGTTGTGATCTTTTTTTTGTTGGTTTAATGCCTTGGGAACTTCTCTGTAGTGAAAGACATGGCTCATATTAGTGTAGGCCGAAATATATTTATATATAAGCAGTAGGGAGAACATGTGCTATACCACAAAAAAGCAATAGTAAACCCAAGTGAAAACAGTAGCAAAAGATGGAATTTGGAAATTCCTACCTGTAATAAATAACACAGTCCCTTTGAAATATACTTAACAAGGGCAGTCCTGACCGGGCTGGATTTGTCTGACAAACCTTTGTTCTCTTTTCTCTTTATGACAGTTAAGAGTTCTAATGCTCTCAGTAACCTGATTGGTATAAAGGGACAGGAACCCTGCTGTTCCTTCCTTGAGGGTAACAAGCATCTCCTTTTACACACAGTTAATAGAAAGTGGCAGGTCAGCGTTGAAGACAGATGCAGTATACTGACCCTGTAAGGAATGCAGTGCCAGCCTGGTTAGATTACATTTCTTACCCTTTTCCATTCTCAACAACCAGAACATTGGGCCAAGGCACTATTGATGTGGGGCATGTGAAGCTTTCTGAGCATCCTGTTCACGGCAGATCCTTTGCTTATCTCACTTTGTGTGGCATAATTGCAGATGCAGCCTTGGCACCGCCAACCACAGGTCCCATCATGAGATAGCTTTGCCAGGGATTTTTCTGGCTTTTTATTAAGAGCTTCTAAATTCCAAGGATTTATAATTAAGTAATTTGACTGTTCAGGGCTTCCTAGGCTCAAGGCCATGATATTGTACCATTTGACACACTAAACATATATGTAAGAATACAATATGGCTGCTCCTTTTGTATCATTCATCTGCGTGCCATAAACTGAGCTCTGAGGTCTTTTGAACCAGCACAGCTCTGTGGCCTTCAGAGGCCCTATCTTAACCTACATTCAGACCCCCACAGAGAAAAGATGCACTTTGTAAAACGCACATCTCTATCCAAAACAGGGCCTTCTTGAGCATGCAAAATCCTGCCAAGCCAGAGCTCTGCCACATGCAGGGGGATTCTCCGAGTCTGGAGCTTGCACACTGGGCTGGGACATTTTTCCTGACTGTAATTGCAATTGATTTTTCAAGTCGACAGGGAAAAGTCATTGTGTCTTTGATGTAAAACACAGCTGCATTTACCACAAGGAAGACCTTTTCTAGAGATGTGAAGCATTCCAGACCCCAGTCATGCGTAGCTCCAGTAAAGCACTGTGGCTTTTTGTTTCAGAGGCTTACTGACAGTTAGGGCCTTTATTCCTTAAGTGACCTATTTGAGTGGAGAGAGGAACTGTTCTATTTAAGGGCTGCTATTTTGAACTTATGATGCTTTGGAGAGAGGAGGAAATGCAGTGAAGGATAGAATTAGGTCACAACTTCAGGTTGCCAGGACTTGCTTATTGCTTTTCTAAAGCAGGCTCTCACATTTAACCACATTGGAAGGAGTAATCTTTTCTCTGCAGTCACTGGATCAAAGTACAAAGGAAATTCATTGAGATCATAAAAAATTTAATTTTATACATTTCTATGTGGGAGAATGGCAATAAAGACAAACCAATCTTCTCAGCTATGTAATTAGCATTTATGATGGGGAGATAATAAACAATCAGTCAAAGTCAGTTAAAGCACTTCTCAAAAGCAGTTTAGAATCTCACTAAAATGACTGAAATGCAATGCAACACAAACACTTCTGTGATGAAGTCAGATTGAGGGCAGGAATAGCAAAGGGATTGTTGATGATTAGTAGGATAAGAAACAGGATTAGAGAGACCACTTCTAAAACTGAGGAGCTCAGTTCTGTACAGATAGTGTCCTGAGCCCACTGATTGCTCCCCGTAGAGAGCAAGCTTGAAATCTTTATTCCCTGTGCTGCTTAGAATGAATAAATGCATCCAAATTAGAAACTAGTGAAGTGTTTTCACGTCATATTCCTCATTAAGACGCATGGATAGATAAAATTATTAAAAAGCAGTCTTGAAAACTGGATGGCTCTGTTAAATTTGCCTGCATTGGAAATGTGCATACAGCTTTGCTTTCAGGAATTGTGTGCACCCACATCTCCGGTTTCCTGTCATTATGATTATGAGCACATGTGGATGTAGGAGGGTGTGAGCGAATGGACAGTGCTTTGGAAATCCAGCCTACATTGTGTGAAATAAGAAATTAGTAGTGAGCTTGTGGCTAGTATTCAGATAGAATCTTTTGCTATTTCATTATATCCCACTTCAAAATTGCTGCAGATTTCGAGCACTCCTCTGACAATATCTGTGACAAAGCCTGCTTCCCAGATGCAGTTAACACAAGCTGTTCTTTATCACAGGATAAAGTACATTCACAGCCATACCACTATCACCTTTTGGCACTTTGGAGAGGCAGGAAATATTGCAATCAGATGTTTCTAATTTAATTCAATCCCTCATTAATTTGATCTCTCCTTGAATTCAATCTCAGCCTCAAGACCTAAATAATTTGTATTTAAAATAACATTATGGCCACCCTTTCATTTAATCAATGTTGACTGCTTTAGGCAGGTATTAGCAGATAATCTGATTACCAAATGCACAGTGAGTTAGTATTTAGTTAACTAAAAGGGAAAATTTTGGGGGAAAAAAAAAAAAAAGGAAAAATAAAAAGAGAAAGAGGGAAATGAGAAGAGATCCTTATAAAGGCACACAACAACATTAAGGAGAATATTATGGAGAAGATTTTTTTTTGGCCAATTTTGTATCAATTGTGACTGCTACTGATACAAGCCTCTAAGATGCAGAACCAGTGGTGACAGCTATAGTTGATAGGCTCAGCCCAGCAGGGATGGTATTGAAAGAATTCCAAAAAGGGTCTGTGCTAAATCTAACATAATTTCCTCTTAGACTTACTTAAAATTACTAATGGGATTTATAGATTAGATGCTTAGTGGCATAAGCTGGCATAGCTCTACTGAACTCTGGCTGCATCAATTGCAGCCTTCTCTTTTGCATTATAGGTAGACACTGTTTGCCTGCCCCAGCAGCCTTTTTATGGGAAAGCCACTCTGCTTATTCTCCTGTGTGGTTCAGGAAGAATGTACTACTTGGCAGAGTCCTGGGCCAGGGCAGGACTCAAGGCTGGAGTATAGCTCCAGCTTTACCAGGACAAGGATGGCACTGAGTGCTCTTGTCCATCCTTAGAGTCCCTTGGCAACTATTTCATAGCCCCAAGAAATTTGGGTGTACCACCTTTACTTCAGCTTATAACCTAGGATGTTTCACTTTGTGTTCTATTCAGGCTCAGTAAGACATGGAGCAGTGTGGAGCAGCTCTGCAATTGTTTTATACCAGCTTGTATGGAAGTCACTGGTCAGGTTCACTGGGCAGTTTTCTAATTGTCCTAGTCTGACTTATATCACAAGGTACTAAGTTCTCTGAAGACTGAGAGCTGCCACCTGCAGGACTGCCAGGTATGGCAGTGCTTGACAGAGGCAATAGGAACTTACTCTGAGGTGATTGTGTTGCATCTTTCTTGTTTTCTTATAAAGATTACGTTTGGAATGTATCTAAAGTAGGTAGTTTATTGTCTTTTGTCTTTTCTGGGCAATTTTGTAATATTCCTGTAATGGCAGCCTTTCTGGTCACCTGGTAGCTCCAGAGGAGACTTGGACTTACTGTTTTCCACCTGTCTCCCCTGTGACTGCTCCTAATGTCTGAGTGATCAGGCTGAATAGAGCCCATGGTCCACTGCTCAGAAGATGGCATTTTTCCAGTGCATCAGTATGGGAACAATATCCAGCATAGTAAGAGGGACCCCAAGCTGTTAAAGACCCTGCCTTTTGACTATAGTAGAAGAAAGAGCATTGACAGTTTGCTGGTTTGCAAATTACCCAATAGTAAAAAGATTTATGCAGTGCCCTGGCATGTTCCAATATGTCATTGCTCTCTGCTTAAGTTCCCATTGCTCTCACTGATGCTTTATTCAGCGTATTTCATACTGATACAGTGATGAAAGTTATCATACACCACCTCAGAAGAGACTGCACTCCTCTGGGGAGTAATTTGATCTCTGTGCGCTAATCACACAGGGGCCTTTGAAGCTTGCAGCAGAGATTTCTTGAAGTCATCGGCATAATAATGTAGCACATCTGGGACTTGAGAAACTCTCAGTCTGAATCACACATTTCTGACAGTGTACCAAGGCAGATGACCGCTGAAATTCTGTTTGTGTTAATGAGGCTTATTCCCCATGACCTCCTCGTAAGAAAGGCCACTCAGCAATGCCCAAGATCACGGCTGGTCCAAGCATGAACATTACTCCACTGCAAGAGTGGTCTCCTGTAAAAGAGATGTAATGAAACTGCACCAGGAGACAGAAGAGGATGGCATAGTGGCAGAGTTTCAATCTGTATATGTATTAGAGCTGACATGGATATCAGAGCAGCAACAGCCAACTTGCTAGAGGGCAGGGATGCCATCCAGAGGGACCTGGACAGGCTGGAGAGGTGGGCCCAGGCCAACCTCATGAAATTCAACAAGGCCAAGTGTAAGGTCCTTCACCTGGGTCGGCACAGTCCCAAGCACAAATCCAGGCTGGGTGGCAAATGGCTGGAGAGCAGCCCTGAGGAAAAGGACCTTGGGGTCTGGGTTGATGAAAAGCTCAACATGAGCCTCCAGTGTGCACATGCAGCCCAGACAGCAACTGTGCCCTGGGCTGCAGCAAGAGCAGTGTGGCCAGCAGGGCAAGGGAGGTGATTCTGCCCCTTTACTCTGCTCTCATCAGACCCCACCTGGAGTACTGTGTGCAATTCTGGAGCCCCCAGCACAAGAAGGACATGGAACTGTTGGAGAGAGTCCAGAGGAGGGCCACAAAGATGATCAGAGGGCTGGAGCACCTCTGCTATGAGGACAGGATGAGAGAGTTGGGGCTTTTCAGCCTGGAGAAGAAAAGGCTTTGAGGAGACCTTATAGGAGCCTTCCAATATCTGAAGGAGGCCTACAGGAGGGCTGGGGAGGGACTATTCACAAGGTCTTGTAATGACAGGATGAGAGGTTTAAACTGGCAGAGGGGAGATTTAAATGGGATGTTAGGAGGAAGTTCTTCACAGTGAGGGTGGTGAGACACTGGCACAGGTTGCCCAGGGAGGTTGTGGCTGCTCCCTCCCTGGAGGCGTTCAAGGCCAGGCTGGATGAGGTCCTGAGCGACTTGTTCTAGTGGGAGGTGTCACTGCCTATGGCAAGAGGTTGGAACTAGATGATCTTTGAGGTCTCTTCCAACCTAAACCATTCTATGATCTGCTAGTGTTGTGGCATAGCTTTGATTTCTTTTCTTTTTAGAGGCTATGCAGTCTTGTTGCTTTCTTGTTTGAGCAAATATTATTAAAACTGACAGATTTAATTTGTGATTCTCTAAAACTCATTGTGTGACAGATTTAATTGGTGGAGGTTCCCAAGCCATAGTGGATAGTCATGAGATAGTGGTGAATGAACAGAAATACTTGTAGAACGTTTCGTTTAATGGGCCCTGGATTTTTGTGTACCTCTCTCCTAAGGGGCTTTGCTGTGTTCCTGAATACATTTCTTTGCGATGCTGTGCATCAGTTCCCAAATCTGTGGTATAGGAATTATGCCATTCTAGTAACGTGCTTTAGGATTAGCACAAAACTCACATTGTATTCTTATTTTACTTTCGGTGAGTGAACAAAAAAAGAAACCATTTTAATCACGGATAAAGAATAAAAATTCTGTAACAAGTATAAATTCTTTAGAGCAGATTGACAACTGTGCCCAAGAACTGGTATTAATTCAATGTTTCTGACTGCTGATTTGCAGGAAGAAGTGATTAAGCACAAAGTGAAATCTGTTCTAGATTGGCATAAATTGCAGAAAGTTGTAAAAGACTCCAGATGGATTTGAATTATTTGAAAAAGCAGACAAACACAGCAAAGAAAATTTTGAGCTGGATGAACACAGGCTAATTTATAATTTAAAAAATAAACTAAGTAATCTAATGTGAACATCCAAAATTTTCCAAAATCAAGGTTTTAGGTATGGATACATCTGCCCAGGACAAGCGAATAGGATCATGATGGGCTGGAGACAAAGCATGGTCTGACATTTCTACAGAATGCTGATACCCTCACTTCTAGTCCTTCAGTTCAAGCTATATCACCTCAAAACCTCAGGAACAAAAATGTCTCACTCACAGCAATAAGCTGAGTGGGACTGTGTGCTGAAATTTCTACAGAAGATGAAGAAGCCCTCAAAGTGATGATACACATAGGGAGAAATGATTCTTGCCACAGGGAAATTATTTGAGTGGGTCACTGCTCCTGCAGAAAGATCAGTGTCAGTGAAGCTCTGGGTCTGAGGAAGCAGCAGGATGGTATTAAAGCATTTACAACTCAGTGCTGTTAAAAAAATTGTCATGTGGTATCCCACACCATCATCTGACATCCTGTTCCTCCTTCTTGTTTGAAGCCAAGGCACACCCTCACGTCCTGTGATTGCAGCTTTGGCAGTAACTCCCATACAAATACACAAACTGGAGTACTAATACAGCAGAGCATAACCTTTTGGTCCAGTAATTAAATGTTAAAAGTTTGGAAGGAGAGTTTCTCACCCAGACAAAAGAAGCTGCATGACTGTTCCTTTTCTTTTGATGGTTGAGGTAGTGGTTGTACTGGCCCATTTCCAATAGTAACTTAATTTGAATTTAGTGCCTATATAAGAACCAGGATAATTTTATTATCTTGATTTAATTCTCCATTTTCTTTAGAAGAACATTTATGTCTTTTTGCACTTTGGAGAGGTGTGAAGTTAATAGCTTGCTTCTTACAGATAAACTTCAGGGATTTAATGTTTTCTAAGGTTAATCTTTTGCTGTTAACTGCAGTTAATCTGGACTATTAAGACTCCAATGAAATCAGGCAAAACCTAGCATCTGACATCAGATCTGTAACTATCCCCTGCCCTACTGCACACAGGTGCTGTCCCTGGGGCTGTTCTGTCTCTAAATGGCAGGATGGTTGCTGTGCATGGGAGCATTGGCTCTCCCCAACCTTAGTGTGCCAGGCCAGCTGCTTTGAGTAATACCAGGGATGAAGCACATCACAGCACCTGTAAAACAGCACACAGGAGCTTCTGATGTGTTTATTGAATAGGAGCTACTGGATAGCACCAAAAAGAGCAGACAGTGGTAAATACCTTTGCAACAAGCTTCCCCATTCCTACTCCTTCCCTTTTAGAGCATAAGCTGTAGTAGAGAATTTTATGGGTTTCCCTTAAATGACTGTCAGTTAATGCTAGTGTCCACTTCTGTGCATGTTCTGACTCTGCCAGCTGCAATGTGACAAAAAGAACACCTTAATGCCAACAAAGCAAGGTGGTGGAAGCAGGAGGTACTCATAGGAAGTGCACACTCAGAAGCTGTAATTTTGCGTTTTCTGATCTGGTGGTATGTGCAAATCTGCTTCAGTCTCCAAGGTGCCACCCCAATGGCTCTCCCAGCATGTTTGCCAGGCACTGACTTCTGTATTCTTTTGAACATGTTGAACTGACAGCAAGAAGCCTGCCCTCAACTTCCAAGTCTAGTGTTGCCTTCTGACATAGCAGGTGAAGTACCAAGTGAAGTGCAATATATCTGAAGGCTCAACATGATGTTTTATGTCTTACTCCACAGAGCTATGAGTCTTGGCTCCGAACTGAAACTATGACCTTTCTTTGCAGGGTGAATTGTGGCAAATGTTTCTCTGTAAGACTTCTGAGTGAGCTAGCAGCTTCTGTCCAATTCTGGCTAAACCACTACTGGCTCTGTGCTGCCATTGATTCATTCGTGGCAGCACAGAAGCTCACTAAACTGGGCAAAAGCAGCAGCCTTCAGAGTTCAAGTGATGCACAGAGGTTTGGTAGAAAACAAAGGTTTATCATGTAGAGGATCACAGATCCTTAGGGCCTGTCTACCATAAGGTAGATTTCTGAGCTGGTGAAAAACCTGATACATGCATTTGAGCATCAGCTGAAACTGGGCATCTGTTGGCTTCTCTCCCATTCCTGTCTGGCACAAGCTGAAATTAGCATGCCAGGCTGCAACTGCTTAAGGACACCCACAAGAGAGTTTGCACTGACATAACTAAATTAATTTCAAACAGATTTTAGTTAAACTAGTATAATTATCGTGTCTTGACAGGGTTTCAGTCTATTTTTGCATATCTTTTCCCTTCAGAATGGTGATTGCTGCAGACAAACAACATAATGGCTCTGTTTAGCTAAGTCCATGGCACTTGGCTGAAATGAATGGGATTACTTTGGCAGAGCCATAATATCTGTCAGGATGCTAAATGTGCTGCATATTCACTGACACCTCTGGAGTCAGTTAGTTCTGTATTTTTTAAAAGGATGAAGGCAATAGCTTAAACTGGTTTTGAAAGGCTTTGAAATGGTGTCTAATAAATGTGAAAGGCCTATAGTAGTTAAACACTGCACTAATTCACACTGAAGTTGATCACGTACCTTTGCAAAGCCCCTGTAACTGTGGGAAGAACAGAGCCCTCAAGGTGCTTTTTGGGAGTTGGTTCAGTTTTTTGTTTTTGAACAAGATTACTTGTGAGCAGTGCGATTGTCACGCAGAAGCATAGCCTTGCTCCCATGTATAAGGTGTCATCTGTTCTATGCTAATAAATTAGCATCTGCAGCCACCATTGCTGCCTATCAAATCTGGGCACAAAATTGAGCTGTTTGATCTCACTGACACTGAAGTGTGTCTGTATGATCACAGGAGATGCATCTTATCCCATCTGTTTTCCACAGACCCTCCATCAGGCTGTATGCTTCAAGTAACATGTCAGACACAAAATTAATTCCACTGCAGATGACTGCATTAGAGGCATATGACTGCTTTGTCATAGCCTATAAAAATCTGACTCAAGCCATTTTGTTCCTTCACAGCAGGTCATTGAAGCCCTGTCCACACTACAGAAATTGCTAACTGTGGCTCAGTGATGTTAGCCATACTGCTTGCCCCAGTGGGGACATGCAGCTGTCTCTGTTTTCATTAATGTGTCAAGTCACTTATCTCCAAGAAGGCCTTACAAGATGCTGGTTCAATGAACAGCAGCTGCTGGTGGCTGGTTTATTTTGGGGCTGTCACTGCCACTTGTCCAGAGGGAGTCAAAACAGTGCCAGCTATGGTGAGACTCCTGAGAAAATCACCAAAGGTGGGAGGTGGCACAGTATTTTTAAATCACTGGCAATTCTTGCAGCTGGAATGTGGGGCCACTGTAGTGGCATGGCTGAAGGTGCCGAGCTTCAGTCTCCTCTACTTGCCATGCCTGCACATTACCTGCTGCTGCAAACCACTCAGCTGTTCTTGCAGCAAAATCTTTGGCTGATCTTGCCATGTGCATTTTCCGCAGGAATACATACTTGTCTAAGTGCCTAGGAAGAGAGAAAAGTAAGACAACTGAAAGTCTGTTTTTGAGTGTAATAAAACTAGTTTATTTACACAGTAACATGAATGCCACAGAATACACAGCAAAGTACCACAGCAAACCAGAGTGTAACTGCCCTGATCACAAAGGAAGGCTTGAAGTTTATATACTTATTTATATAAAAATGTGTAAATATCAGTATGAAGCACCAGATAAAGCAATGCAACCAGAATTCCAAAATACAAATTACCCACAAGAATGGAGCTGAAAAAAAAAAACCCCAAACCAACAAAAAGAAATATCCCTTATTCAAGGGATTTAAAATCCCGTCTATAAAAGTCCATCCATTTGGGAATCCCTAATTTAAAAATAAATTTCCTCCTTTTATTAAAAACAAGAACATAGTCTTAAATGCTCAGCATAATTAAGTTTTAAAAGAAAAAAACCCAAGGATTTCAACCGCAAAACCTTCTAATACCAACAAGCCAACGAAACAGAAGTTTCGAGTAATTTTTGAAGAGGTGTTATTTATGAAATGACTATATTAAAATTTACACACTCTTAAATA
>VWZI01001728.1:620887-640871 GCA_013396835.1 Psilopogon haemacephalus | reverse complement strand
ATATATATATATATATATATGTGTGTGTATATGTATGTGTATATATATATATTTCCTCCATATAAAAAAGGTCCAAACTCTACTAAATCCCTGAACACTTACCCTTGGATTTATGGAAAAGAAAGATTGTTGTAGTCTGAAGTACAATCCAAATTCTGTAGAATGGTGAAATGCTTATGTACAGCTCATTTGAGTAGTTATTTCTCACTGACAACTCTGCTGTACCTGAAAGCATTCTGTGGTTTACAGCTAAATGCTGAGTGGAGCACCAGTTGCAAGGAGACTTAAGGGAAATAATTTAAATGGCATTCTACATGCCTATGCAAAATCATCACCCTTCTAATACTACATACATCTGAATAGTAAAATCCAAATGTCTGCTAGAAATTTTCTGCAACACAGCTGTGGAAAAGAATTATTCCTCCTTTTAAAGTTGAGGGTGCCCTAAAGAAATATCTGCCCAATATTTCTTTTGAAAGGTAATTTTTGTGTATTCCTCCCTTGAAGATTTTGGAATCCAGATGATTGTTTACTGAAAATTTCCACAGGTCTTTTTCTATAGAGAGATTCAAAATTTTACCCTGCATTTGCACTTCTTTGTTGTTGTCTTACTACATAACTAAACCATCATCACATCTCTTTCTATGTGGGCTGAGTGGCTCTGATTGTGCTCTAGGCTTTACAGCTGTTTGAGCAGAATCAACACTACCTCTGCAAAATCAGAGTAAAATTGATGGCCTACTCATGCAAGGAATAATGGGCATGTATGGGTTTCACAGAAAAAAACAGCTTAATTCATATTTGGTGAAAGGAAAGTGCATTAAAAGGTCTGATTCAGGTTCCATTGTATCCCTCAGAAAACTTACAACTGATTTAAATAAAACCAGGGCTATTTAACTTACACTTACATCCAAATTTAATTGCTATTACAAACAAACAAATTTTAGGTGGGACATCTCAGCACAAGAACTGAGAAACAGATTTTGTTTCAGCAGCAAATACTGGTTTTACATGCTAAACTTGAAGACCTATAACGTGAAACTGCTGAATAAGTTCTCCAAGTAGCTGAACCTAACACAAGTGGGATTTATTTAAATAATATTTTCCCCTCCAATATATGGGAATTTTTGTGTTAAAACGTGAAGATGATCCAGAGGTGGATGCTGCCAGGATGTGTGGAGTATAAAAGACTCAGGGTAGAACACTGCTGTAGAGGGTACTTCTTGTCTGAAGGCCAGCAACATGATATTCTGTCTTGAGTTACTGGTGTCATCATGTCTGAATGTTAAAATGAGACCACTTTTCTACATTTGGACATTCCAGAAGCTTGAATAAAATTCTGAATATCCTCATTCCTGAAAATTTCTGGGCAAGTTTTTATTAGTGGATTCTCTCTACATTCACCTGGTTATACACATTTACTGCATCAGACCTGAAGTCTGAAAGACAATTAGGGATTAAGTAGTTCCCATTTAAGAAATACAAAACTAAACCATTTTCCATAACATCTCAGGAGCGGGTGCTGCTTAGAATTCCTGTTTCAAGAGATGTTTGTGTTTCACACCACAGAGTATGGTGTGCAGCACATCCTACCTACAGTGGGAGGAGCACACCTTACCTTCACCGTTTTTTCCAGACTAATCAGATTCCTCATCTCCTAGAAGCTGTCTGCAGTAGACTGTCAAAGCATTAGGCTTCTTTTGATGGTGTGGTCAGTCTAGACCTCTTGATTTGTCATCCACTCTTATTCTTCTTGTGTAGATCTCAGATTGGGAAACCTGCATTTCTGCTACTTCATGCTTATGCTGTACTGAAAGCAACTTGAAAGAACCAAATAGATAACTCAGTATCATATAAAATACAGCATTTAATTTTGTGAAGTCTTTTGCATTTTAATGTGGGCAGTATTGTTTGTAGGGCTATTATGAAAAGGATAAGATTTCCATCAACTGACCAGCTACATTTTAGTTTTCTGACAAGGCACTGAACATTGTAAATCCAATCACTGTGCTCTCTCTGTAACATTAGAGAGTTTTTAATGGCTCTAATAGGATCAGAAACCACTCATCATAATTCCTTGAAAAAGCATTTGATTTTTTTTCCAGAGATTAGTTTTCACTGGAAAAATCTTTAGAGTTCATGTTAAAAATATTTGAATGACAGCTTTTATTAATAGAAAAATATATATTTACAGTCAATACTGTTATCTTAGATTTGTAGCTCTTCCTATTTCTTGAGCTCAACTGAAAGTGCGACATTGCTAAAAAAAAAAATAAATTTCAAGATCTGTGCACATATTCAAGGAAATTGTAATGTGCACAGCCAGGGGGTTTGTTCCTGTCATACACAGGATCCCAGTTACAAACAGAGTGGGTTTTTTTCCTTTTGCTTAGCAATTATGCTGTAGCATTCTTAGGATTAGTTTACAATCAGTTTAGTGCATACATTCCTGTATACTTATGTGGCACAATCTGTTGCTGGGATGGAGAGCCACCACAAACACAATTACAATCATCAGTTATGGGCAGAGCCACAAAGTCAGCCTCAAGCTTTTCGAGGAAGAGCTCAGGCCAAACTGTGTTCAACTCCTTTGACCATTCTTTCTTTTTAAAGAAAAAAACCCAACGCACAACATTACAAACTGCTAATGTTTACCCAGTGCTGCACAAGGAAGAGATTGGTAGTGAACATCTATCCATGCTTGATTATACTGCAGAGCTAAAATGAGTATTGGTTCTTCACAAAAGATGCAAACCGAAGTTAGACTGCTAGAGATACAAAGGCTTCGGACCAGCTGCATTAAATACATACAGTTGTAAAACATTCAAAATTCAGCTTTGCATGTGCGTGTTGATGTGGAAGTGACACGGAGAGTCTGTGTCCTTAAACACAGCAACACCTATTGGCTTCGAGCAACGAGCCCACTTCAGTGGTGAATGGTCCAAGAACTGCTTGCAAGGCCTCTATCAGTTAGGTGAGAACTTGCGTGCACATGCACCACGGAACACAAAACCAAACCACAGAGAACAAGAAGCTCTCCTTGTAGCTCAACACATTGTGACTAATAGCTAGCAGATAGCATGTGAGTGACTTGTCATGCTCAGTGTATTCAAGGTTTGAGAGCATTGCCCTCCTGTATCCAGATAAAGCAGGGCTGCATCGCACACTTTTGTGATTCTTTGTAAAGGTTCTTCTAGGAGCTGCTCAGCAGCAGTGTAGAAACTCTTTCCTGACATAGTGGGAGTACCTCAACTGCATACATTGCACTTGGGCTTTTAATGCATTGTCCTCTTTTACTGCATCAATGCTACCATTTCTTACCTTTTTGCCGAAAAGAGAAAGAAAAAAATAGGTATCATATTGAAGTATATTATCCTTATCCTTGCCTGATCCTTCACTGATACAGGTGAATCAAACAAAAAGAATAATAATCAGAAGTTTTAAAAAAAATTAGAAAAGTCATAAAGACTGTCTATACTACTGCACAATCGATGTAGGCTTCCACACACTATGCAGCTTAGCTCTGATAGATGCCAGAGAAGAATAATGCAGACATTTTAACCCCTCCAAGTCTATGGTGTGGATTCAGAGCTAGTTTTGCTGACTTTAAGCCTGCAGGACTGTTTGTTCAGGTTCCACATATCTGGTCCAAGCATGCATATGCTGTATAAAGTGGCTATTTGTTTCAAGGCTGAAGTGAATTGATTCCTCACAGTTTTAACAATTAAAATGAAACATCAATCCATAAAAAGAACACGAATATCTGTGCATTTATGTGCCAGGAAAGTAAAGGAAGGGTCTGCAGAGCTATCATCAGGTAAAGGCTGGTGTGTAAAGTGAACACTGTAACATACAGCTTTAAAAAATACATACAAGAATTGCACATAGATCCATAGGAGAGAAGCACAGGCTCATAACTAGGGCTGTCTGCTTTCCATCACCCAGGTCAGAATATCTGATATCACTTTTTCCCCTGCATACAGATCAGTTCTTCAGAGCGACCCAGGAAACACTGCAGAGCCTAGCAATACTGAGCAACAACAGCATCTGCACAACTGCAGAGGTTCCACTGGAAGTGGCCAATAGGGCAGGGAAGGAAGTCAGCAGTGGCCTGAAGCTTCTTCAGGTTCAGTTTGGAAAAATTCTGTCACTTTAATCCTCACTAATTCCTGCTCTAGTCCAAAACTGCCTGCAATGCTGTTGGAGCTACATTCCACTTTCAGGGTGTTGTCTGTAGCAACATGAGAAAACACTAGTTACACAGACAGGAGATCCACAGCCACACACATCGCTGTGGGAAAATGGATCATGATATTGTTAGTTGTGGCTGCCAACTTAACAGCTTTCTCAATAATTAAACAACAGTGTTTCTGACCCCTTGTTTTTACCCTTCAGAGAACCATGTCTTCAGCAGAAGTGTCTTCATGTGGCCTGTTAGCTACACACAAACAAGCTCTAAACACTTCTATCTCCTGCCAACATACCAGCAGAGTCAACTTCAGTCCTGCTTTGCAGTATTGTACACATGACAAGAGCAGACCAAAATAAAACAGAGGTGGCTGTTATTTTCATCCCTGATTTATAGCAGTGATTGTCAGAGAAGGTTATGTGTGCCCTATCCATTTCAAGTCATTTAGTGCCCTTTGTGATGGAAGGGGAATTTCAATTGCCTGCCATGTTTTGTAATATTCTTGTATAAATGTGGTTATAGCTACAGTACATCAGCAGTTCAGACTGCAAAATGGGACAGACAAAGGGCGAGGATTCTGCTTTTTAATGCAGAGGTCTTAAGTTAGGGGTAACAGACTGATTAAGGCAGCATTGTTGAAATCCCAGATCTGTGGTTAGATGGGATATAGGCAGGCAGTGCGTCTGAGGCAGTGGAGGAGGGAAAAGGACTGAACACAGATGCTTACTGCCCACCAGCTTTGCTGCAGTCAGCAGGATAACCACATCTGTGGAGGAAAAAAAAATCCCAAGGCATAAAGTATGAGAAAAAAATCAGACTGTTTGGTTGAGACCAAAGAGAAGAAGAGTCCAGCCCACTTCTGGAGGACTAAGCTGAGAGAAAAGTTTGTGTGGTAAGTGGAAAGGAAGTGTTCTGTGGCATGGTGGATCACTCATCTCACATTTGCAAACTAACCCATCTCTGCTTATGGTCACTGCTATTCACTATCCAATGCTACATAAGGAAATGACAGAAACTACCCTGAAGAGGAGGGCAGTTTGTTTACTGCAGTGGTAGAAATAGTGGTATTGAAGTTCACTCTCCTTTTCAGCCAGATATTAATCAAGTTACATACTGTCTGATCCAAATGCAGCCATGTATATATAATCAATCCCTAACAGGCCTGGCAAAAAAAGTAAAGTTTCTGTCATATTTGGTACAAGATGCAGTTTCTCCAATTAGAACATATTTGCTCAGAGTTGCTGGCTTTGACATCTAGGCTATTTTTTAAACACTTGTACAGAGCGTGAGCCCCAGGGGAGGCTGGAGTGAGGACTGGGGTGGATGTGGGGTGTGCTTCATTAAAAGCAACGGGCTCTACAAACTAGTGCTGCTGCATGATTCTCACAATGCGATGAAGTGAGTCTATAGTGGCAAAAGCAAGATATTGACAACAAAGCCAGTCTTCCAGAATAACTCCACAGTCCCTGTCCAAGGACTTCTCTGCAAACTTGATCATCAGCAGCGTCCTTTTAATATCCAGCCAGTTCTGAAGTACAGCATCTTTCCGTGAGGGGTTGGAAGATGTACTTAGAGCATGGAACAAGTCCTCACGTGGACCCCAAAGCAAACACTGCAGGATTCCCTTGGCTTCTGATATCAGGATCCTCTCTGAAGGGTTGGGATTCAGCAGGCAGCTGGCAAGTTGTTGAAGCCCTTGAGAGTAGAGGGAACGACAAGGAATCTTGGGGAGATCAGCACGAGTATACTCCTTCTCCTTCAGCTCTGGATTCTCATCAAAGGGATTGGGTAAGTGCAGCATTTCATAGATGAGGATGCCAGTCTGGAACTCATCACACTTTTTGTACTGTGTTGCAGTGATGATTTCCGGAGCCAGGCGAGACTGATCCCGAAGAACCTCAGGATCCACCATATGGCTCTTCTGCTTGGCCTGGGAGAAATTGCTCACTATTAATCTGGCTGGGCAAGCAGTGTTGGGACTGGGTTCCATGGATTCAGAACTCAGAGGACTACCTCTTGGTCTGGAATGAACCAACAGCAGGTTCTCCAACCGCAGATCACAGTGTGTGATATGATAGGGTTTCAGGTGCTCCAAGCCCAAGCAGAGCTGTAAAAGGAGCAGACAGACCTGCCTTTCATACAAATCTGGGCTTTTGGCATGGCGAGGTGCAGATTCTCGCACAAAATCAGCTACTGTTAAGTACGGGACTTCCCGCGTGATGACCACAACGCGGCTGCGTGGCTTGCTGATGGTCCCTTGGTTGTTTGAGCTGTCTTTCTGTGTAGCCTCTGTATTGGAAGGACTGTCTCTGTTCTTTTGCTCAGGATGTTTCTCCTCTTCTTCCTGCTCTTCTTCTTCCACCTCTGGCGCATCAGCATCCTCCCATGGAAGAAGACGAACTGGCACTTCAGCAAGGAAATGGCCACAGTCCTGCTGGATGTTGAAGTTGATAGCCAGACTCTGCCGGATAGAGAGGCTGTGATAATACTGCTGGGATTCCTTAGCTTTGCTCTTACAAATCTGGGCAAAGAAAATGAACAGAACAGACATAATGTAAATTCTAAATGGAACTTAATTTTCTAAATGCTATATACTTTTTCTTTTCTTTTTTTTTTTTTAAATGTACTTTGCTGCTGGGCATCCACAGACCAGCCCTAAACATAAACCACTGAAATATTTCCTCCTGAACTGACCTTGGCAGACTTCTTTTAGGCCTGTGAGCAAGTTATGTTGGGTAATAAACAACTGCAGGCCACTATGTGCAGGCAGCTCTCCCTGTGCACATATTATTCAATGCAAAAATAAAATTCAGGCAGATTGTGCTTTTAGTCAGAACAGCAGCTGCTATGTGTAAATACACAGTGAGGCTTACTTTAAAATTATGTGTTTAGGTACATCAGCTTTGTGTGGAGCTTGAACAAGACACAAATAATCAATAGTGACAGAAGATACAAAGAAACATGCATAGAATATTTGAGGATATGATCAGATGATTACAGATGGCTGAGTCTGAATAGTGTGTAAACCTTGTCAGATAAGTGACTGGATGCATGCTCCTTGCCCACTGTAATTGCAAAAGGAAATCTGTGTCTGAGCTGCCGCTGTGTCAAGTCAACACATCATGTCTGCAGCGAGGGGTCTATATGTGCATGGCAGGGGCTCTTGGCAGGATAAATGCTGTGGCTTAGGTGAGCAACAGAAACTCATTAGAACATGGTTCCTTAAATGCTTCCAATCATTTGTCAAGATCCTAAGGATACATTTCTATTTTGCCATGTATAGATGTATTAAATTTCTGTCCAGAAATATTTTTTTATTACCACCATAATAATTAACCTTACTAATTGTCTGCACTGCCATAAAAACTGGCAACTCTAAACACCTCACAATGGTCACTAGATAACCTCTATTGGGGTCACCTGCTGATTATAATTACAGTCCTACAAAGACTCAGGCATGGTGACCTTGGGATATTAACCTTGTTTCTACTGACTTCAGTGAGATTGTTCAAAGCATGTAAGGTTAAGTGTGTTTTAATCTGTACAAGGATAGATCCTAAGTACTCAGATGATGTAAAGCACCAACAGGTCTTAACTGCAAAGCTCAGAGGAAGAGAAAACAGGAAGACATCTCTCTTCAAATGAAGTTACAACTTAGCAAAAGAAAGCCAGAACTAAGGCAAGTAAAAGTCAGCGCTAGTTCTACACAGTCACAACAGCCAAGGAACCCAGATCTCATACTAGCCCTAAATATAAAGTGATTTTTCTCCCCATTTTGAATTCTTCTCCTTCTCAGGAACTTAATGTAGGCTTATTTATAACATTATTTTTCACAAAAAAAAAACAACTAAAACTTTTATGTGTTTATGAAACATATACTTTAAGGGGCGATTCAGTCTTTTATGCTCATTAATCAGAAAAGTGCACTGTCAGTCATATGAAAGCAGGCACAAGTAGCGACAGTATTCTGATTGTCCTCTTGTTTTGGATACTTTGTATATTTCCATGCTTTACAGGCATTTGAATTTCCCTATGTATTAGGCACACTGTAGCTTAAACTGCCTGTTTATAACTGCCATGCACAAACAAAAATTCGCAAAATGCATTTTTAGAAAACGTTGCCAATCCTAGGATTGTAACAGTAGGGAAGCACTGTCACGGGCCTCTGTGGATGGGGTAATGCTTTCTTCTAATGTAGGAATGACTGACCATGCACATCTGCACCAAAAGGCATGCAGCTCTTAGGACAGAGTACGCTGCCTTTGTACCCATTCCCTTTCCTTCTGAGCCAGCAGAACTGGCCTGCAAGGCCAATCTAATCCATACACTTCCAGCTGGATCGTTTATAGGAAATGCCTTTCCAACCTACTGAAACCACCCAAAACCACAGTTATGCTTCTTTGTCTTCTCCTTTCTTTTTTTCCTGCTCTTCAATCCTATTTCACTCCAAATTGCACTGATAGCCCTTCTTCCAGCTGATATTAAAACATATATATTCCTACCTTTTAAAGTTTCATCTTAACTTTTGGGAAAATGTAACTCTACCCCTCTTCATTGCTTTCTTTTCAAAACCAACCAGCCCTTATTCCTCCTGTCTTTAGTCATAACACACTGATTCTTCTTGCTCTCTTCTGAGTTCTCCCCACTCATTACACCTGCCTGAAGAGTGGCAGCCTGTAAGGAACACAGTATTCCAGTTAAGACCTTTCCAGCATGAAGTGGAACGGAGCTTTATAAACACTTCCTAGAGTGAACAAGTCACATTATGAACTCCATTGTTACTGTGGATCACAACAACCTTCAAAGCAGTGTCTACTATGAAGTCTGAATCCATGGCAGAGCCAAACTTTCCCCAATGTCACTTCTTAAATAAAAGCTTTTTTTTTCCAGATTCCTCTCTTCATATCAACAAAACAGAAAATAAAGACCAAATGGTTTTATGATTAAAATCAATAATAAAATGACTGCTTTCATGAAAACAGGTTTCCCCCTCCTTTATACTGATGTTAAAGAAGATAACTAACAAAGAACCCAAAAACCTGTAATCCTACGAATGCCCAATAACTGTTGGTTTGGACACTTCTCTTGCTGAATACAGGGAAGGATATGGGTATACAACATGCACAAAATACCTGCAAAGACAATAGAGCCGAGATCTGATTAGAGATATATGTTCTGCTTCATGCTTTTGGTTTACAAACAATATGAAGTGAGAAGTGGAAGAAGCAGCTGGTTATTTAAGGCTGATTAAATTGCTGACTACACAAACACTGTAATTTGCACACTAGATACTTCGTAATTGGAAATAAAAACTAGGCTGGCTGGAAGCAGCACTCAAAATCAGGTATGATCATAAATTGGGCATTCGTCTGAATTCATAAAACAGTTTCTAAAAGACCTGCAGTGGTCTGATGTTTCCCTGTAAATGTCTGTCTGCTCTTCAGAATTTTGTTGTGAAATACAGCTGCATGAGTCCAGATAACTCCTGGGGGTTTAGATTGTAGAGTTCCAATGCATATTTACCAATATCATATATACTGAAAGCAGTGAAGACAAACTAATTTTTTTTACTGATTTGGTCAAAGACAGTTATTTTATAGACTGTAGATTTTATTTACTGGACAAGCTCCTTTTATCATTTTCTGACTTGGAGCTTCTACTCAGAACTCTATTTTTCATTACCCATTTGCAATAGAGCAGTGAATACTTGTGTTTAATAATATTAATGCTCACCCTAGCATTTTGTGTTAGAATAACTCCACTATGACCTAAACCTATCATCTGAATGACCAAGATATAATTTCTTAAAAAATGGTTTTAGTAAGTTACGCAAAGTCTACATTTACATTTGAAAAGATTTAGGAAACAAATTGTGAAATCTGATGGCCTCTTTAGCAAGGGTTTCAGCTTGCTTGCGAGGAATTGATACAGGAATGGATATGGAGCTTCTTTCCTGTTTGTGGCAGTTAATGTGATGGTAAAACTGTGAGTAAATACATGTCCCAGTTTTCTTTGGCTGATATTTAAAGCTTTTGTCTGTTCCTGTCCTGAACTCTTTAAAAAAACAAACAAACAAACCCCTAAATCAACCAACCAAAAAAAAAAAAAAAAAAATCCTGTTGCCTTTTCCATATACAGTATGTTGAATTCCTATTTTTGAGTCTAAGAAAAGAAAAAGATGAAAACACCAACTAAAACACTAAAAGAAAATAGGATTCATCACTCATTTACTATTTGCCTTAATGAAATACAATCAGCTGAGCTCTTAAGATATGGTATGCGATAATAGCTGAAAGAAAGGTGTTGATAAGGGCCTGGCAAACCCTATTTCTAAAGCTGATAAAGAGCTGCTTGTTCCCAACATGAAGCAATGTTGGCAAAAAGCCCTTCCATATGATGCAAGAAGCTGTGAGGAAAAAACAGGAGAGTTACAAACAGGAAGGAATGGAGTTCTATCTTCCTTTTCAGTGAAATGCACTGTCATAATCTAGCCTTTCTTTACAGTATCCATATAAACTTAAATTTCTGTCATGTTTATAGAGACAGGACAGGTTTCCTTACATTCTGCCATTTTCATTCTTCCCCTCCCCACAAGAAGCAAGATTTTAAGAAGCTCTGAAACGTTAAAACTGCATTACCTTTTATTTTTTCCTTTATGAGTCCAATAGCCTACTGTGCTCTCAGCTGACTTCCACTTTACCAGCAGGGAATCTCATTTCCACTCAGCCCTATGCATTTTACAGGGCGTCACTGAACTTAAAGTACAATGAATATTGTGGAAAATGAATTTACAAGTACTGAGAATGAGAGAGACAGAAGATCACAAAGGCTGCACCATCTGTGCTACTTTGTTGTATTGCACACAGGGACAACTGTGAATGAAGTTCTGTGTAGAATGAAAGCTTGCTAATCCCCATTTGATAGCTTGTTCTTGGCACAACCTTGTTTTCCAAGGAGGCCAGTTTGATCTCTGATTGACCTAATTTTCTCGATCTGGCCTTGGAATAGAGCTTTGACTTTTTAACAATGTGCCAAAATACAGAATTGCTGTGACTGAACTGGGGCTGGGCTCAAAGTTTAACGTGCACAGCTTTATTTTGATCTGAAGCGTGAAGTTTTGGAATGACCTTTAATAACACTTCTGCCAAGGAGCTCCACTAGGAAACCAAATTACCAAGAAATCCACCCTTGCACACTGTGACAAACTAGACAGAACTAGAAAATAATTGTCAGCTGCAGCTCAGAAACTGTCAGGCAAAGTCAGCTCAATGTTACTTACTTCTGCATTGCTCTATTTAAACATCGGACAGGAACCTTAGCAGGAATCCTAAGGTTTTATTGCTAGAAGAATTTCTGCTGCCCTGCAGCAGTCAAAGCAATAAATTTTAACTGCTCCTTTTGATCTGTTTGCACCTTTGCAATTCCTGTTATGCTACCTGAACAGCATTGCGACACATGCCTGTGGCCAGAACACACATGCTGCAGGCCACAACCCTGCTGGGTTTTATGTCTTTAATGTTCCAGGTGGATGCTGAATCATGACTTGTAAGTGTTGGTCTATGATACTGTTCAGTAATTTCCTTTAGAGTTTAATACTGAAAGTGGAAGTATTTTATGTCACTGACACTGTAATTACCTTGTATAACTATGACTCAATCTGACTAATATTAAAAAAAAAAAAAAAATAAAAGGATTCCTGCCATATCCCAACCTTATTCAGTCTGTGTAGGTATCCCTTTGTACAAAAAGCTGGTGCTCTCTGTTGCTTTTAATTCATTGTAACCTTTCCACTACATATTTGGGATTACTGGTAAGACTGTGGTTTCAGAGGAATGTTTATCCCTATCGTCCCAGATTCACCAACTACTTAGAAGGTGGTATTGCACTTAGTGAAGGAAGAATACCTCAGGGACTGGAATTTTATGGTAACTTTTCATGTAAAGAAACTCCTATTTTTTCCATTTGGAAAAGTAGTTTTCTTATCATGCCTGACTTACTGTTTTAATAATATTTCAGTTTAAATAATTTCCATGTAGCTTCCTGCAACTTTTTTTTTTTTGCACAGGATGTTTACTAGTGGATTAGGTGAAAGTGAAGCAAAAATCATAATACAATGCTTTGAAACAACAGACCCTAATAAAAAATGTTTCCTCTTATATCCACACCAATAGAACAAGTTGTGCTCATTCACCCACAAATTTCTCAGAGCACCGTTTGCTGGTGATACCCCTACAATGTAAACGTGCATTGGTACATTCACCTGCAAAATCAAAATCCCCAAACTGAGTAATGCCAGGCTGTGCATTCTGCACCAAGAGCAGGTTGCCAGACATATTCATGGTCTGGTTCTTGGCTATTTTGTACCACTGGGCATGATGTCCACAGACATCTATACCTTATTTCAAGAAAAGGTCCTTGATAACTATAAAAATATAAATAGCTATGCCCAAAAATCTAGGTTAAAAAGATGCTTTTTCAGGTTTCTGAAGAAAATAGCAGTTGCACCAATCTTACTTTTTTTTTTTTTTTTTTTTTATTACATCCTTCTTGTAAACAGCCACTCAGGAGTGGTAAAGACAGTTTGTTACGGTAAAGCACCACCCTTCTGGGAATGTCAGCATGCTCTCTAAGGCCTCCTACAATGTCTTATCTCCATTTCAACAAGGAGTCATCAGGAGTTTGATGATTTGCTCAAGGTCAGAGCTATGAGTCTCAGCTGTCTTTCGCACTATCATGCTACCAGATAAGCATTGAGAACCACAGAGATACAACGCTCAGAATTACTGATATAAAGGTCCATTAAATAACAACATCTAGTGAAATAGCAGCCAACGAATCATTAATATATTGGCAGCAAATCCAGTACATCTTATTTCTTGTACGCGTTAGCTGGAGAATGAACTAGACATAAATCAGCAAAAGGCTGATTTATTTATTTAGCAAAAGGCCACAAAACTAGGACTGATAAGTTGGAATTTTGTTTTCATATAGCTCATAAGGCACACCACACATGGTTGTTGATAGAAGGAAGGGCCTGACTGGGAATCCTGCTTTTCACATGGTGCTGTTGCAAGCAGCATGCGCTTATCTTTGTAGGACTTACCACTACTGAGTGTGTTGTAGATTACGGGCATTGCTACATTTTGTCACTGCTGTCTCGGGTTAATGTTTTTCAAGCCCTTCTTACCTTGACTGCGTAATTGTTGAGAGGATCTTTTGCATAAGAAGCTGGGTAGTAAACTGCATCACCTGCCTCGCAGCATGGCTTGTCACTGGTCAGCCTGAAATCTGACCAACTGTCCACTCCAAAGCGCAGCTGATCTTTTTGCCCAGCCATGAACAAGTCTTCACATTTAAGTGCCAGCTTCTTCAGCGAATCGGCGTGGAGGCTTCGGATTTTCCCTACCACCTCTTCTCGGTTTTCAATTCCCCGATAAAGTGCTTGCCTTTGTGGCTTCTGGACACCTTTGCCCTGCTTAGTCTGTGAGACGCGGCGCCCCGTGAGAGACTCCATGCTGTTGGAACACCTGTCCTTAATACTGATAGTGGTTAGGCTGGAAACACTGTTAGTTGCTGAGGTGGTTGTCCTCAGTTTTTCTGTAGGCCTGTCCAAGGAATCTCCTGACTCATTGTCCAGCACCTTGAGCTCCAGGCTGACTGAAGAGCAGGCACTGCTTGCTTCCCAGTTGGTGTCAATATCATAGGTGGGATTTGCCACAATGCACAGGCTGTTCTCCAGAGCCTGCTTCTGGAGATCTCTGGGTGTCGGCTCTGTGTTGGCCCTCAGAATTGTTTTCTTTGGCAGTGGAGGTGGTGTTGGCTGCAAGTTTATTGTCTCCTGGTCTACTAGTCCTCCAAAGGCAATGGCATCATCCAAAGCTCCCTTTGGTTGCCTCGGCTGTTTTGGAGGTATCATGGCTGCCCTGGACTGTCCTGTGTAACAAGAAGGTAACAGATGATTAAAGTACTTTGCATCTGCTTGCTTATGTTTGCACTCTGCAAAGATCTGTAAGGGAAGAAAAGAAAACCAAACAAAAACACCCCTGCTTACTATGACATCCCTCACTCCCTTAGTATTTGAAGAAAACCTAAACAGACATCTGAAAAGATACATAGTTAGATAGTTAGAAAGCAAACTGACCAAATCAGTGTCCAGTTTTCATTTGACCTTGGCCTATGCATTAGAATCAGTTTCAGTGCTAGCAATGCTGGTAAAAAAGTAGAAGCAAAACCCAAACATCACTTTTGGTACACTGGGCAAATTCTAATTTCAGGAATTATATCCAGCTTCCCATAATTCTTTCTGCGGTCAGTTATCCCTTACTTTCTATTCAAATGTGCTAAGATGGTGGGTGAATGCTCCTGAGTGTCTTTGTGTGCTGTTTCTTTGAGAAGTGCATTCCTCTGGGAAGTGAATTGATCTCTTTTTATATATCCTCATGGTAGTCTGCAAAGCACTTGGGATCACTTGGATTTGAAATGGGCTAAAGGGGCTGAAAACATTATTTCAGAGTGGAAACCAGAAAACTTCAGACAAACACACACAAATACTGTAATTTAGATACTTTGGTGGTTACACTGGAAAATCAGGATTGCAGATTCATGAGGTGAAAACAAGGAAATTAAGCTTCTGACAAGAGCATTACCACTGCTTTAAATGACAGTAAGAGATTACAGAAACAGAGGCATTGTTTAATCTATAATTTACTCTCCCTCCACCCCTCTCCCCCTCCCCCAACTTTCCCTAGTATATTTCCCTTACCCACTTACCATGGGTACCTCTGTTGGCAATACTACATTCATAGATAAACTGAGATTGTGTCAAGAGATTCCAAGGAGCAGGTTATGCACACAAAAGCAGGGGATTTCCACTCTCAGAGTGGTTACAAACACTTGTGTGCTTCCAAGAAAATAAACTTCTTGTCACGTGTTTTGGATGGCTCTTAGAGAGGACAGTTATGTTTTATAACTGCCAGAGTCCTTGGAAATGAGGAATAAATTAAAGAGAATAATATGGGAGACATAAACCCCAATAAACAGACAATACAAATTACCAGCTCACTGCTCTGTGGCAATTATACAGTTGTTACTCACAGCAAAATGAGATTTTGCCAGTTTTAGTAATCAACATCTATTATCAGAGAAATTATAAGTTTTCAGCTACTCCTGTGAGGTTCATTGACTATCATGTAGAGCAGGATGCCAGTTTTTCCAGTTGCAACACAGCAGTCATGAAATGGATGCTCTGTATAATGGCAGCTGAGCATCTTTTCTAACAAGGGAGCAGCAATCGGAAAGACAGACTATGACTGTTTGACTATTTATAATACATGCTGAATCCCTGTAAAGAGAGGACAGAACTGGAGTGCTGAACCAAATTGTGGGGGGGCATCTGAGATTCAGATTTGAATTACATGACTTTGGTTCATAATTAATAATAAATGACTTTGCAGCTTAAGGAAAAAAAATAGATAGCTTCCATTACACTTGAAGACATGCTTTACAGTTCTGATGAATGCTACAGGATTGAAGATCTGCTTGGCTGAAATGCACATAATCCTGGGTTAGAATGCTGAAAAGGACTTCCTAATTTTAAAAGATCAGAGAGGACTGTATTTTCATAGGTATCCACAAACAGAAAAACTTCAGCTCTTGAATTCTTAACAATCGCTCTCCTTTCAATCATTCCAAGGATACGACATCACAAATGAAAGATATATCTTTATCTCTAGAAACTCTCAGAAGAGCCTGACGGATTTTGTGATAAGCCTGGATATTCCAATGTTTAAAAAACTGAATTCTGAGCAGGAAATTCTATTAGCTTTGTATGTGTCTTATCATCAGGGAAGATTATATAGGACTACTCCCCTGGGCCACCACTTTTTAGCTACCACAAAGTAAAAACATTCAAAGGCTAGAAATATTGGAGAACCCCTGCATATCTGTCAAATGACTGTGAAGGTTGCTTTAAAAAAATTAACACTCAGGGGACCCTGTACTGCTCCTTTCTGATCTTGTTACTGCAATGACTGTGCTCTATACTAGCAGTTCTTCCTCTCACCATCTGATATACTGCAGCATATAACACTGGTGTCAGCTGAACAATACAGGAACTCTTATCAGGTTATCTTTTTGCAGACATAAAGAATAGTAAGATTTAGAGTTAAAAGCAAAACTGATGTCTGTATGCCAAACACACATCCAGATGCCACAGACTTTTGCATGAACCTGAGACAAGTTCATTTCTACTTGGTATCCCAGTTCCTTACATACCCAGATATGTTGTCCTCCACAATTACAGAACCACAGAAAGAACAGGGTTGGAAGGGACTTTGTGCCATGCTGTCTGCAAATAGGGTAAGGTAATAATACATTTTGTACTATGTTTACCTGATTTTGATCAATCAGTAAGCTCTATTCTTATGTCACTTTTTTTTGGAGCCTCAATTCTGATTTTTCTGTGTGTTACTTTTCCCTCACTTCTGTGTTGGGCTAATCCACCAGTTTGGTTTGACACATTTTGTTCTGATTCAAACCATTACACCAGCTCTCCAGCCTGTCCAGGTCACAGCACAGCTTTCTGGTGTGTCAGCCACCTCTCCCAATTCTGTGTCACCCACAAACTTGCTGAGGGTACACTCTACCCTTCATGTAGGTTGTTGATGAATATATTCACGATTGCTCACTCTTACAAAATCTGTGACCTCTGCACTTATCCCCCTGCAACATTCTGTGTTAAAGATCACTTCTCTGCTTTCTCATTTTTACCCTCTACCCCAGTATGCTAAAATAGCCTAACTGTTGGTCCTCTGAGAAGGCAGTTTCCTAATGCACGTTGTTTGTATGACTTGCTAATCCAAGGACTGCACAGATGCTAGAGGGAAACAGCAAGAAAACCAATTAGAGCAAGATGCACATCTCAAGCAGGAGCAGCTGAAGCCCTCTCCAAGAAAGGTAAGATTTATAATAGTGCTTCTTCTTGAATCCCTTATTTCCTGTCTGCTTTAATGGCCCTGTCTTCCAAAAGCCATTCATCCAAAAGAGTGCTGCCGCTGCAGCCAGTGACTTTTGCATAGCTATTGGAACTGTGACATCAAATTAAAGTTTTCATAACCAGAAGTTGTCTCTGCAGATGACTGGTGGTGGTGGCAGGACCCAGAGAAGCACATGTACAAGTCATTATGTGGTTACGTTTTCAAGTTATTCTCAGCAGAGGGGAATGAGTTTGTCAAACATGTCATGTTGCAGTATAGTTTCTACTCACAGGAACAAATTTTCCACACTGAAATCTATCCATCTGTATTAAGGCTTTGAAAAGCTCCCTATCTGGACTGGTTTTATACCAAGCTCATAGCACTGCACATTTCTTTCATGTCCAGTGGACCACTCTTTCCAGCTCAGCTCTCCTCAAGCATGGACTGACACTGCATGTCCTACATTGTAAAAAATTCATTATCTAGCAAGAAAAAGGTTGTATGAAATTCTGTACCTGTCAGAGGCATGAGAATGTTCTTTTGCATAAAAGCACTGGCAGAACATTTGCTGCTTTTTCTTGCCTGTCACTTCTTTCTCCTGTTATATGCTTAAACCCCATCACTTCCTTAGCTACTGCACACTCTCCAACAGTACAAAGTTCAGCCTGAGCTACGGTCCTGAGAGGCAAATGAAGAGGAACAGGCACAATACTAGGCTACCACTTAGAGAGATATTTGAAGTGGCTTCCAGACTGTTCAAAGACAGAAAAAAATTAACTTTCTCTAGACAGCAGCTTTCTAGAGAGCTGTAAGTAATTCTACAGTTCAATAACATCTACCATTACAGAATCTCAATGCACTATTTAAATATTAATATTTAAGTCTCCAGACACCACGCAGAGGACTGGAAGTCTAAAAAGTGTAAAAAGCCCTAAAAAAAAAAAAAAAAATTAAATGTAATTTTTCCAGGTAACTGATTTATCATCAGACTTTGCATTGCAACTTCTTTATTTTAGCTCTCAAAAATATAAAATCTGACATGCTGAGCTCAGATTTAATTCAAATTCATATTTCACAAGCATGTTTTTCGTAGAGTAATGACATACATAATGATTGTTCTTTATAGCCCATGTACCTTTCTTTTTTGCTTCGACCAGCTCAGCAGTATACACTGTCAAGAACTTTGAGAACTGCGAAGGAAAATGCTTCTTGAAATGGGAAGAGAAGCAGTGCTGAAATAGGCAAGCCAGGTGGGTGACATGCTGCATAATTCCATCCTTCCCTGGACAGCACTATTTCTGGGGTGCACATTGCTCTATAACACACAACATACAATACACCAATGACAGCAGACTGTACTTTCTTCAAGGTAGTCTATCCTATATTCTTCTTTATTCTTGAACCTGGTTTTGTGATTAGATGCCATTACCATCTCTCACCCAAGGATAGTGTCTCTTGTGGGAAGCTGGGAATTAGTCAACAGCTGATACCAATACTCTGGTATTCACAGTAGTAGCTAGGCTATTGCCATGGCCATTAATTCTGTTCTCACTTAGTGACCATTATCCTGCTCTTTAATTCCTAATCCCCTAGTGCAGGGATTTAGATGAAAGAACGATACCCAGATGGTTAAAATGGCCAAAATGATTCTCACCTCTGCCATTCTCCAACCAAACAAAAATGCCATATTTTGCACTGCCAGAAACAGCAAAAACTAATAATCATGAATGTACAACATGCGTGTGAAAGTATCGTGCAGGCAGTGCTAAAAGTAACCATCATGCTTCACAGCCCCAGTTCCAACCAACTCAGTACATGCCCACCACTACTCTAGGAAATGATTCAGTACACAGTTACAGAAACACGATTGTTAATTCTGTATTGTACTCTGTTGTTTACACTTTTATCCTTCATTTAATAAATAAAAGTCCTACCAGAATGATAACATATGTAACAGAAAGGAGAGCTAACATTTGTTAGTGACATCCATGATGCACCTCTGTGCAAAGAACTATGGTAGGATAGGCTGGAGGCACCAAATAAATAAAAACTGCAGATGCAACACCTTGTCTGCCTTGGTGACTTGTCAGGTCATGCTTCCTGTCCTCCATTACACCATGTTCAAGAAATCACCTGTACTAATTATATATTACTCAAAATGCATCAGACTGATACTGTAATCACTGTCTGACACTGAACTGTCAGTTTTAATCAACAATTACTTCATTACCTTATTTATAGCCTGGCTAAGGCATGCTGCCCTGGTCTAACTGACTGAGGCAGTACTCCATGGCAGATTTTTTACAGTGTCAACAATTGCAAAACCTAGGAATGCTGCCACCTTTTTTTTTTTTTTTTTTTCCCACTTTTCCCTTGGGTGTAAGGAGAAAAATAGCTGATAATAAAATAACCTTCACTTTTTAAAATGATAGATATACTATACTAAGTAAATTGAGAGTATCTTAATCTACTTCCAGCTGTGCAAGTTCAATCAAGTCAATTTCCCCAACAACTTCAGACAAACAAAAATGTAAAGATTTGTAAAGCAAAGAATGTTAATTATCTGGTCTATTGTCTTCCTAATCATAACCTACAGGATTCACCTGAATTAACTTCTGACTGATGGCCACCTGATTTTGTTCTCTCTGGTGACTGTTGGCACCAAAGGGGTGTGTGCCTCTCATCACAGTTCTGCTCACCACATGAACATCCATACCATACATAGAAGAGACATCTAGGATCACTGAGCCCAACTACTGACTTGACACCACCATGGCCATTAAATCATGCCCAAAGTGCTATATCTACTTTTTTTTTTTTT
>VWZI01001728.1:582192-620683 GCA_013396835.1 Psilopogon haemacephalus | reverse complement strand
CAGTTTCTGTGATATGCTGAACAGATCCACATTGTTAAACCAGGCAGTATGAAGTTCATGATACAATACTACCCATTTTTAGAAATTTCCTGAAGAGGCTGCACTTAAAAAAAAAAAATAGCTTCTTCTTAAACTGTGCTCACCAGGACTTTACTATGGCCATGATACTTGCAGGGTTAAAATAAGTAACCCCTGTGCTCCTGCTGTAGTTTCCTCCTGTTAATACAGCCGGAAACCTACTGTGATCTTCTAGCCTATCATCATGGTTGGACTCCAGGTTTTCTGAAAGTCTCAAATCTTGTATGTTGTATCTGATTGCCAGAGGATAACCTTCTATCTTGTCAGTCTTGCCTACTTGTATTTTACATGTGAGCTGCTCCCCAATTTTGCATCTGTAGTTTGGTGCCTGAGAAATACTTGCTGGTACATTGCAGTTTTTGTGGGCAGGACTGTAAACTGATGAAGGGCCAAGCTCCGTGGGAGCAGGAGAAGGCCAAACCCCAAATATATATGAAAACAGTACCTGATATAAACTGCTACCTGACTGCAGATGAAAATTTACCAAAGCTTGCCATTATTTCTGTTCATAAAATTTCATGGGATCTCTCACAACTGAAGATTAGACAAAGTAAGGAAATAATATTATCTGGTTTTCAATAAAAAACATAGAATATGCATTATATGAATATTTTAAAAGTGCATTATGCTGCAAACCAGGATGTTCAGAGGATGTATTTTACTAACTACAAACTGTAATATGTAGCCATAAAAAGGTACCAATTGCAGTTGAAGCAGGAGCCAGATGTGACGTAACTTAATTTTATATTACATGTTCTTTCATTATCCCTTTCAGTTACACACATGAGTATTTATTAACTCTAAAAAGGATATTAGTTTTCAGCTTAGGTGATGTAAAATGTGAATCCAAGAAGGAATTATTCATATCCCTACCTACTAATCTCATGATAGCTATCTGAATTCAAAAGAGGTTGCTCAAATAAAGCAGCTAAAAGTCTGAACAGCAGCCAGAGAACTCAGTGCCATTTAGGGTAGCATTGCTTTTAAGACAAGCAGCAAGCTGCCGAGCCAGGCCAAGTCCAGCCTAAAACTTAACTCTTTCATACCTAGAATTTACTTCGGTGACAGCAAATCTGAAAGTGAGGCACAACTAAGAGTTTGAATAAGATGCCAAATGGTTCAGTTTGATACAGTTTCACAAAGGAGCACTCATACACAGGTAATACACTGACAAAAGCGAGGACTGATGGCAGTGTTTACAGAATCACAGAAGTAGTTAGGCTAAAAGGGACCTCCTGAGATGGTGAAGTCCAGCCATCTCTGTTTAGGCAGGGTCATCTACACTAGACTGTCCAAGACCACGTCTAGTCAGGTTTTGTGTATCTCCACAGATGGAGACTTCAAAACTTCTCTGGGCAACCTGCTCCAGTGTTTAATAGTATTTTATAACATTTCCTTTGAGCTTATTACTTGCAGTTTGTGATATGCTGTGGGAAGGACAGAGATCTACGGACAGAGGTACATCTAACTCTGTAAGGTGAAGTAGTTGCCATCACATGTTAACATCTTGCATAAGAAAGCTGAGCTGAAGTAAGTAAAGATTTATACAGAAGAATCACAATATCATTATTTTGGCTACAAAATGCAAACAATTCATTAATTCTCTGGGCACTCTGGCTAAAACATAACAATCTCATCGCATACTGAATGGTACCTTAACTTGATCCCTTTGTATGTCACCCTGCTTAGAAAAATTGGCTAATCATGATAGCAATGGTTTTGATGCAGCTACGTCTCCTGCCTGGATTCCCTCTGTAATGGAGCTATGCCCTAAATCCAGAAAATATAGAGGTATAGATGTATATCTCATGGAGTAGAAGATGAGGCATTGGATCTTTGAGTAATTCTCCCACAAAAAAAATTAATTTTTGCTTTCCTCCTTTAAGTTACAATTTCTTGGTAGATGTCAGTATCACTCTTGGGCAGGGTATTTTTCTACTTTATGCTTTATAAACAATACCTAATTAATGTTTCATTAGCAGAACACACTAATAAATTCACTATTAATTCACATTTAATCTAAAAAAAAAAAAAAGGCAACAATACCACCAATTGTCTAAGCAATGTCTGTACCTGAGGGTGTAAAGTGTAGTCCTTGATCCTCCAAACCTGTGTGGACCTGCCAAGCCCTTGTACTTGTGAGCCACCTCAGTGTAGTTGGTTCAAGCCCTTCCTAAGTTGGGACACTTAAAGCTTTGGATTGTTATTGAAAAACATGTGTGCAGGTATTATTGGACATACATAAATGAGAGACTTCTGTTCTTTTATGAAATCCAACCATAGGCATTCCTAAATCCACAGTACTTCAAATCAAAATGGCTTAGAAAATTTGGCTGATAACATTGATACTGTATTTCAGGAGCTGCTTATTTATCTCACTCACATCTTCCAGGAAAACACAGCACACATTTTTAATAGGGTAAGAATTCAAGTACAGCTGAATAGACTGTGCTGTGCCTTCAGGGCTTTTTGTCTCTTAAACATTTCTGAAGGAGCAGAAGTAAACTCTCAGATTAACCTATGAAAGGTTTTAGTCAAACAAAGATTACAAATAATTTGGTGGTTATTTACACTCTAAAATGAGAATCATAGAATGCATTGGGCTGGAAGTGACCTTGAAAAGTCATCTAGCCCAACTTCCCTGCAGTATGTAGGGACATCCTTCACTAGATCAGGTTGCTCAGAGCCTCATCAAGCCTGACCTTGAATATTTCCAAGGTGAAAGTTCTATCTTCTGTCTCCAAAAGTCCTATGTTTTGTTGAAGTTCAGAAAAAAAATTGAACTCTACTTATTGTATCTTAAAAAAAAAAAGAAATCCAGGTTATTTGCATGTTATCTGAAACCTCTCTGATAAAAATTCCTTCAAACAGATAAAACAATGTGTCTTTTAAAAGTATTTGAGATGTTTATCATGAAGGGCGATCAAGACATAGATTTAAAATCATAGGGAAGAAAACCTTTGAGTTTGCTAGGTCTTAGTTGTGTATCTCAGAATAAGGCAAAATCTTTTAGTTTTGTAGAAACTGACATTAAAGTTTGCCTTTAAACTAACCTTGTGAAAGTGTATGGAGCTGTTCAGAATACAAAGGTTCTTCACTGCCTGTAATGGTATCCAAAACCTGAACTAATTTACATTTTCTTCTCTAAGAATCCACTTACCTAAATTGCTGTATGTAGCACTGCAAGGATTTAAGTCAGGAGAACTGGAAGCTTCTTCCTTTTCTTCCTCCTCTTGTGGGACACGGACAGATGACGCTGGTATGATGGAGGCACTGCCGCCATTGTCCTGCTTCACAAATACAGCTCTAGGGACACGAGGGGACAAATCCTCCAGAGTCGTGTCATCAGGCACTTGACTGAAACAAACAAGACAACATCACCTGGAGACCAGAGCTGGGTACTAGATCCTACTGGCAAAATACTGGAGTAGGCAATAATCCATCTTCAGAGAAGAGAATGAAATGATAAAGAACTAAGCTCCTTTCTCCCTCCTTATTTTAACAATGACTTTCTACTATATTTATTATGCTTAATAAGAAAGAACAACTCCTGACTGAAATAGTACTATAATTGCTCATGGTTTTTATACAAAAGGGATAAAATATTTTACAGCTGATTACAATTGACATGTGTGCATATATACGCAGGCATAGTTCTGCATAAAACATGTAGGGCTCACAGCACAGCAGCAGCAGAGTTTAAAGTTCTTCTCACTAATCAGAAGAATTTTACTTTAATCGAAAATTCCAAGTTACAGCAAGGGAGCTATTAAATCTTAATAAATGCAGAAAACTTTCTTGATACATTTTCATATACACGTAGGATTTGAAGGACTGACACTTTGGGAAACAGATCAGTAGCTCCTCTAAGTCAGTAATCTATTTCCCATATAAAATTATCCAGGATTAAAATCCACCTGCATTAGGCTGACTGCAAAAGGCCATGAAGGCCTCTGTACTTGCTCTTAGTTATGAGATTTTATTCAAACTGTGGTGACTTCTAGCACAAAACTGCATTGTGGTTTTTAATCTATGCCTTTATATATATATACGTATTAAAACATGTTCAGGTTTATTAAAAACACCTCAATCCTACTGAAAGCATAGCAGCAATTATCAGTAATATGCCACATAAAATATGTCAGAGCAAAAACATTCCTGTGCTTTTGTCTTCTCTCCCTCACAGAACCTAGTACTCATTACAAGGCAAATCTCAAGAGCGTATGTCCTGTTCACTAGGTCTCATTATTACAACCTGATCAAATAGAACAGCAGGAATTTTAAGTGCTTGTGATTTCCATAACGGACAGGAGCAATGAACTTCCTTCAAAAGATGATCACCACATCACAGATCTGTACAGATGTTCTGTTTTTTTTGTGGTAAAGATTAAAACCTTTATATAACTTCTGATGAACAGAAACAAAAATTCTGCATTTTTAAATACTCAGAGCAGCTGAGTTTCTGTAAGGATTTGTATCATAGTGGAAAGGGAGATTACCTCTTCCATGAGTTAATATAAATGCTAGCCATACATCTCTCTATGCCAGCATCCAAATACTGAAAATCAGGATACACAATCTTCTAGACTACAAAGATGAAAACATGCCAGTACTTTGCATTACACAAGGCCCCATATACGGTGCAGCACGCACATGCTGTTTCTACTCAGAGTCATGAATTTTAACTGCAGGCTGAGACAAACAATATTCATTAGAACTTGTTAGTAAAAGAGAAAAAAATTGGCATAAATGAAAAAAGACATCATCTTTAATCAGCTTAAAATTCTTTGTTCATTTTTAGTACCATGCATAGGAATGGTGTGAAGAACATTCCATGTGCCACAAATATACCCACATTAAAGAGTTAACCTAACATAATTTCAGATAAAATTAAAGCAGTTACAAGGCTCTCAAGATGAGGAGAAATTCAACCAAAGACTTGTAGTTGCTGTGAATCATATACACACCTACATTCTTCAATAAGAATGTTTTCTTTAAGAAGAAATAGATTCCAATAGCTTTACAGTTCTATCATTGCCACAAACCAGGAATGATGTCTTAGAGGAATTTTTTAGTATCAGTTGGTGAGGTACAGAACAGATTTATTCTCCAAACCAGACACATGCAAGCACATACACTAAACCTAAGCTCAGCAGCATTTTGCCAAAGTAAACCAACAGCTAGAAAGGAAGAAAGGAAAAAAAAAAACAAAACACCAACTCACCCACTGTACTCACTCACACAATTCCCCATTAAAGGAAATTCTTTCAGGGCCTTCTTGAGTCTTTTAATCATGTCTTGAAACTCTGGCGAGCCATTGATTCCACAGTGTTCTGATGTGCTACAAGTTGTGCAAGCTGTAAGCAACAGGGCTGAACTCTGCACAGAGTGATACACCTACTGCACCTTAATGTTTACCTTAGGGGGTTGGTCCCAGGGACTTGCCAAAGTGCCCTAGGAAACCAGTTAGTTACAGCCCTGCCTTCTTAACTCTTCCACTGCCTTCACGGATGAAAAATAGTTCACAGCCTACTACATCACTGCTCTGGTATGACAACTATGGTCTTAGTCATGTTAAATAAAGGAAAAGCAAGTTCAGATTTCAAGAGGAGTTGTAAGAACTTAGAATGACATACTGTTAAAAGTGACTATATCAAATCTCTATTTAACCAGTTTTAGTGTTTCAATCTAATACCCCTCAAATCACAATAATTAGATGTCAGGCCGTGAAATCTGAGGGGAAACGCTTCCCCCAGTGAAGACGCAGAGATCAAGCACACGTACGCAGCACAGTGACTCAGCGGGCAAAATGCCAGTCCCTGGTCAGCGCTGACAGAACACAAGAGGAGCAAAAGGCAAAAACATCCTCAACACAGCAAGCTACCAGAACCAACTTGCTTTTCTTTCATGAAATGAACAGCTAAAACTATTATTTTTCCAGAAACATAGAGCAGCTGATAAACACGAAGTTCTCTGAGATTAGAACCATTAAGGCTTGCTAAGTTCGTACTGCTTGTTGATAACAGGCGATACTTACAGCTATCACCTTATTTGGGATAGCTACAGATATTTTGTCAGGATGGATTCTTTGATGCCTTGCATAAGAGCACATATTTAGCTTTTACTATAGCGGGCACAGCCTCCTCTGTCCAAGTCTTTTTCATTTTCCCTTCTTTATTTCAAGTCTAAACTTCTTAGGAAGTGAATTACTTTAGAGAACTGTGTTCCTTGGGCACATGTGGCTGAAACTAAACAACTATTCAGTTACTGAGGGAGCAGCCTTCTGCATTTTGAGAATGCATTTGTTTCCTAAGAAGCTGAGATAAAAAGCAGCAAAAAATGTCGCCATAAAAAGGACTGTCATGTGCACAAACTAAAAAATGGATTTAAAGTGTGGGTTTCCACCCCCAGCCTCTTCTTTTCTGCAGGGAAAAAAATGCCCCTAACTCTCTACCTCAGGTTCTCCTCCTCCACAGTTTCTGGAGGTTGGCCAAAAGATGATGTGGTCTAACTTGCCTCTGCCTTTTGTGAACAATAAGAACCCAGAAAGCAGCCTGCACAGTGTGCTGATTTTTATAAGAACAGGGCAATCACAGATATTGTGTGACCTGTATTCTCCTCTGTTCAGAGGACTCTTCTCAATTAGAGTAATAAATAAACAGCAATGAGTATGGAGGCAATAAAGGGGAATATTCGTAAGAAATTACTTTATTGCAAGAAGTAGTTTTATTATAAGAAGTACATTGCTGAACTAGGGTCTAGAGGTCAAGCTGAGGGTGTACAGCTCTGTATAAAACAGCCTATAAATCCAAGTGGAGGAAATGAATGACAAAACACAGGGAGAAGCTGATGTGGCCTTAGACCCAGCTGAGGCTCTGATCTCTTCCTGGAGTGGACATCAGCAAAGCAATAATCAATGGTAATTGTACTGTTAGAGGTGACAGAGTCCTACAGGGAAGATGACTTAGTTTTACATTAAAAAACCCAAACTGTGTAACTATAGTTTCATTGACATCTCTTTGAGATACCCTTAGGCCCCACACTTTTAAGCTAATAAAGCTCAGAAAAGCCAAAATTGGCTGAAAAAAATGCTTCAGTAAAATAAAGAGAGACTAATGGCTTGAAGGCAGTGAAATGCCACCTTACACAGGAAGAGAGACTAGTTTAAATCTGCTAAACAGAGCAAAGATGATCAGTGCCCAGGTTTCAGAGTGCAGAAATCCCATTCCAGTGGCTCATGCAGTTTGGTTCCTCATTGCTGCCATTAGCCAGAATCTGAAATAACCAAGCCATTACATTTATTTCTCATTTTTGTTATTTAGAACTTGGCTTAGTCCTGAAGCGAGATAATTAATATTCTTTTTAAAAAACCTTGTGTAATGCGATGTTTGCATGGATAAAGGGAATACATTCAATAATCCAGTAAAGACATCCTGCTAAGCTCTTTATTGCCAGTGAAACTGAATGGCAATGAGTACCCCAGATTAATTTTGCATTATGAAAAATATTTTTCACCCATCTTAAGTTCTCAGTCTTTCTATTTTACAGACTATATTAGAAGAGTTAAGAACATTAATGCATATTTTACCATTTCTTAATCTAAATTTATAAAGTAAGAAATTGTAAAATCCTTTCTTCTTGATCCTCAGTGGTTATGAATCTTCACATGAATTGTTATCAAACTTCTCACCTAATGACCATGCACAATTTTAAATTCTGTTAGCAGAGAGCTGTTCTAGAGAAAAATCTCACACAAGCATTTCATTGATGGAGAGTTAGTGCTCTTAAAAACACTGCTGAGCACTGCCAGGTAAGGAAAATAAATCTTGCTGGTGTTTGGGAGAAGGCAAATCAAGATAGACTTGGGAAGACAGAGGAGTTGATAGTTCTACCTGAACTCTTCAGAGGAGTGTTTCTTCCTTTTCAGTAGACTTGCTCAAAGAAAAAAAAAATCCACCCATAACATCCTTGAATTCTCCTCACCAACTTAGGGAAGCTATACTTGCTTAAATTTGGATTCAGGTAGTAACCTTACCTTACAAGTTTTACAAAAGGTCCTCTAAACTGGAAAGGACTTTGTTTTGAACAGAGCCCTACTGTGATTTAAAAGATTTTGTTCTCAAGTAGTTTCTGAAGCAGCTGTGGAATCTCCAGAGGCTGGCTTAATGACAATGTGAAAGTGGAATGTGGTAGTGGTGGTTATTCCTGCCTGTCTCTGAATGTCACCTGGGTCCTAATATATGACTACATTTTTGAAGAACAATGATCCCAGTTGTTTTTACTGAGTAAGCTTTTACAACACTCAGATTCCTCTTGATACACAGAGAACGTGGAATCATTTCATGGCTCCTGGCCCACTGAATCAAGACAGCCTACATGTGAGCTCCGTTCACTAAGCTGTTCAGGTGCTTGAGGTCCAGGCGCACTCCTAGTCCATTGCCCATTCTTCTTTTCTTAAGTAAGAGTTAGTGGTGTAACAGAAACAACTGAAAAACCACTGTGGAGATAGCTCATTTCAGGCCTTTGAAGTGTTGGTGCTCTAGATCATCTCACCAGAACTGTCTTTCTCCATTACCTCTATATGGAAATTTGATGCCAAACTCAGGTCCTTGAAATCACATTTGGCTCTACTGCTATGTGAAGCAAGCAGTATGGCCAGTCCTCAGCAATCTCGAGACTATCAGCACAACACCACACACTTGAAGCTTGCTTACATGACTGAAACACTTCCATGGCAGGCAGGAACTATGCAAGTTTTTTACTATTTTTCTAGAAGATTCCCCCCAGTCATTGATGCTTATATTACTTTCAGCAGCAGTCATGTGGCAGGAAGTTACTCGAGCTGAACTATCTTTACTATGAGTGCGGCACTGGGATAAGATCTGAAAGATAACAAGACATTTTCAAAAGCTGTGGTAAGTATAGAACCCATGAAAGTGTCCAGGGGCAATCTGAATAAAAAACAGCCTTAAAATAAGGCATCTTGCTGGCATGGTGTCTAACAGCAGTGGAGAAGCATTCTTCTCCAGGAAAATGGTCACACAGCTTTACAATATGGGTGAGGACTTCACTCCTTTTGGAAAGCAAGATACAAAAGCTATGTAGCTACCAAGAAGAGAACTCCTATCTATCACTTAAGAGCTCAAATCCTTTTGACAAAGTTAACATTTTAGGAGTTGGATTGGTAATCCTAGCTCTAGCTATGAAGAAATGCTTTCTTATCTAAACCACAATGGAATGAATGTGCCGACCTTGCTGTTTGAAGGAAGTGTTTCGGTAAACACAGAGTTTTATCTTTGGTTCATCCAAGTCTGGCCCAAGGACCCTATAAAGGATAGTTATGGCTGACTTGCAGCTAGGAAAGGAAACTCTTCAGTTTAATAGGTAACTGGAATGGAAATGACTGTGCACACATCAGTGAGCGGTGCCTTGATTTACAAAGGCACTGCCGTTTGTAACAGTGCTGAATGAGGTTTAGTTCAGCTGTGATGTGTTTATGAAGACAAGAAAGGAAGAATGAGAAGCAGCAGTTTTCTTTTGGGAAACATCTCCATCTAAAAAGCTGCTACTCAGTACTAGCAGTCATCTCTCCCTGACAGAGAGCAAAACCCTTTACTTTGTGAAATGCCCAGAACCTGATCCACCAGATAACAAAGCCTTTGAAGAACCTGTGTGGTTTCCAGACTGTGCTGTACCACCACCTTCATCAATTACAGTGACTTTGGCCACAAATACATTGTATTATATTTTTACAGGTCAGCTTTAGGTCTAGCCTTAGAGCAAATGCTGTGTCATGACCTTCTAATTTAATTCTAATTAATGCTGAAGCTGATCTGACTGCTGACTTTTGGCAAAAATGAACCTACATGTTTTTTTGTGAATTTAATATGTTAGTATTGGCTTTTCCTTTCAAACCACCATATGGGCATCTGGGCATCAAACAGAAGCAAACAATAACGTGGATGACACAAATTCTTTTGTGTAACACAGAGAGAGTTTCCAGCTTTCCAAAGAGCTGAGTAGTTCACAAGTGCTGTTCAAAGGGAAAACCTGACCTTTTAAAGTGATAACATTAAATACCTTCTGCCTGTATTTTTGGCTGTGTTATCTATCTTTAGCAGCTTTGTAATAATTTTCAAAGTAAGGAAATAGTGTCTCTTCATTTAATATGCTTTCAAGACCCCCCAGTAATCTAACATTTTTAAAAGCTTATCTTACTTTCCAGGTCATTGGTTTGGTTTTTTAGTATGCTTACTCTTTTTGACATTCTGAGTTAGAAAAGTGTCACCCTCGTTGATTGCTATCTTCATGTCTTCCATTTTTCTCTAAGACTCTGCAAGCTCAGCTCAAGATTTTAAACATCTTTTCCATGCACATATTTTAGCCTGAATAAACACTAACCTCTTACTAATACCTGAGCTGCCTCTTGTCTGTTATAATTCCTGCTTGGGCTATAATGGAAGCTGATTCTCATCCACTGGGATATTAAGAGCAAAAGCCAAAATCCTTGAACAGAAAAGGAAATTAACTTCATTTTTTGGAACTGTAAGGCTTCACTCGGTCTCTCTAATGATATTAAAAATTAAATAAAAAGTCCAAATAACTTCAAGCATCAAATTGCATCAAGGTAACCAAATATAATAACTGAAGGTTAAAGATATCCCATTGTTCCCACAAGGTATTTCTTAACAACACAGTGTATTTTCTCGGAAATTTTTAGAAACCATAAACCAATGTTCTTGATGGAAATTCCAACTCTTAACATTTGGAAAATTCCAGTTCTTACCAGGAAAGACTGTGAGGCATATTTTCAGAGAGTAGCATTATGATTTGCAGAAAAATAAAAAGAAAGCCTGTTGTTTTTTTTTTAAAGTCTATGAGACAGGACAAAATGACCCGCTGCCTTCAGTAGTAAGGGCAGAAGTTCTCCAGTAGTAGTGCAGAACGAGAAAGCATTACAACAGCACCACCTCTGGGGGAGTCTGAGAACAAATGCCAACAAGGCACAGCTCTTAGTCTTTTGCTGCCCTTCTGCACGGAGATAAGCAGCTGCTCCTTCCTGCCTGGTCCCCCTGTCAGATCAGTAATTTGACCTGCCTGAACAATAACTGCAAAGTTATTTTGTTCTTGGACCACTTCTTCAGTCTGGTCCCCACAGGTAACCACATGAACTGTCTTGCCAGCATAACAGCAGGCTGTTGAAGATAGGGGAGCCAGTCAGTCTCCTGATGGCAATGTATTTGGTAATGCTGCTAAGAAAGGTGTTGGTACACCCTTGTTTGCTCTAGGTGCAGCTGGAGATCAGTAAGAAAATGGGTTCCTCTAAAGGAGGGCTGAGAGCGCAAACTTCTGTAGTTCTTTAACACCCTCTCTAAAGCTGCCTGCTTCTCTCCATTTAATTTAGAGTAAGTCTAGAGAGATGAAACTCCTGCTAAGGGCTATTCTAGCCCTGGGAACATTCTCCACTGTCTTCGACCTTCATCTGTAACCTGCACTGTAAAAACTGGGACACTCCCTTTGGCATGGTCCACATCCCTGTGTTGTTGTGGCACTGCACATTTTGCAGAGATGCTGAATGCTCACAGCTCCTACTGACTTGAATAATCTGTGAAAGTGCTTAATGTTTCTCGAACTCACACCTACAACTTGTAGCAGATCTTTTTCAATACTACATATTAATGATAATGTACATAAAAAATAATAATCAAGTTATTGACCCCAAGACTGAAATTTGTTCAAGTCTGCAGAGACAGACAGCACACTAAGGTTTCAGAGACCATCCTAACTTGTATTTGGGGCAATTACTTCAAATGGAAGCATACAGAAACCAGATGTACATCACATTGTGGTAAACCCTATCACCACCTTACATGGCAAAACCCACAGCTGCCCATGTCTGCCAGAAGACAAACAGTCTGAATTAGCCTGATCGCTATAGAATCCTATGTTACTGTTCCCAAGATGAGATATAAAAGTGATTTAAGCACACATGGTGCCAATGGTCACTTCTGGTGACAAAGTTGGTTTTTTACTTTAAGATAGAAGCAGTCAGTTTATTGCAAGCTCAAACTAAGCTCACAAAGAAATTTCTATTAGTTTGACTTTAAAATAACTGTAACTCAAAGTCACCGTAACTAATTCTGTGCAAACAATGGAGACAAAACCCCCAATGAACACTGCCATGACATTTTCTGTGGCTTACACAGACCTCAATCTTAAAAAAAAAAAATAAATAAAAAAGCTCCTATCACTAGGTTGTTGTTATAAAAAAACAATGCAAGTTTGAAACTGTCTTGGAATGGTTTTGCATAATTACATTAGGAAACATATTCTGATAAATCCACAGCTCTGGTCTATACTCAGTGCTATACACCCATGAAAGTGACTGCAACCAGTGCCTCCAGCCCTCTTAAGTCACACACTGTAAGAAGTCAGGGTATGTTGAGAGCAATACATATCTGGAAATAAAGATTGCTTTTCATGTCCAGAGACATCCAAGAGAGCATGTGCCTTTGATAAAAGAACACAAAGACTTTTAAACCAAGAGACAGACCTAACCTGTTCAACTAGAGCATGTGCCCTTGATAAGAGAACAAAAAGACTTTTAAACCAAGAGACAGACCTAACCTGTTAAACTATCATTAACTTAGAGGAGTAAAATAAGCATCTGCTGGCCAAATTACTGTCACAGAAACTGGAACAAGACAGAATTTTAGTAAACTTTGGGGTAAGAAAAATTATAAGTGAAATCACTGAACAAGTGTCTCAGGCAGAAATAAAGCAACCAGTTCTACTGAATTCAATTCTGTTAGAAGATAAAGTATATTCATCACTAAAGGCCTTGCAAAACTGAAACAGATAATGTTATAGACAATGTTAAGTGCTGCAGTGGTGTTGCAATGCAGCATCAAGTTGATTAGCATCTCAGGTACGTGAGATAAAGTTAGCACACCAACTTTTATGAGTCACAGACGCTCTCATTTCTATTATACTTTTCAGTGGTTGCTTTCTATTCCTGCAGATAAAATTCTTTAGTTTTCTGTGACGTAAGGACACTTTCTGAACTAGAAATCAGGAAAATGCACCTGATTCACCGTAACACGGCCATTGCAACATGTGAGTGAACCTACAAACTCCAAACAGCAAGGACTGTTTCTAGGAACTAAAAAAAAAAAATTCTGGTATTTAGAATAACAAAAATACATTTGTTTGTATGTAAAAATACATTTAAAGTTACTTAAATTAAGGGTACTTAAAAGTGGTAATGTACTAACTCCTTACTTTCTCCCCTGACAATTTGCAGCTGAAAGAGTGACTATAAAAGAGAAGGACACTACCTGGGGGTTTTCTTGGCAGTCTGAGGTGGTGATGAATGGCTGGCTATTTGCTGTTCAGAGCTCTCTGCAGACTTTTCCTGTGTTTCTCCTTTGTCTTTTGCTAGTGCCTTTGCAATAGCAGATTCCGCTCCACCCTTGTTTTGATGCTCAGCCTTTGGTTCAGCTTGTGCAGATTCACACCTATACATGAAAACAATCGACGGCTTCTCGCTGGAGTCTGACTTGGCCTCACTGAACCAGTGATGACGTTGAACTGGAGGAGGGGGGAGCATATGTATAACGGTTCCATCAAGGCCCACCAACTTTCCTTTCTCTCTCTCTTTCTCTTTGTCTTCCTCATCATCAGTTTTCCTGCGGCGGAAGAAGCTCTTAAATGATATCCAGCGTTTGGGTTTGGCATCAGCAGCTCGCCGACCTTCTGAATGAAGGATTGCCTCAGCTTCTGTAGACCTGGTGGGACTGTTTGGTTTGGTCCAATTGCTGAAATGTCTCTGCAACAAGTTACTTGCATGATAGGGTGAAGAAGTAGATCGCGGAGGAGGAAATGGTGGTGCTTGCTCTGTTTTGGGGCTTGTGGTGGTTGAGGTGGCTCTCACTGGCTTTGGAGATGGGGTAGCGACTGGCTGTGAAAGTGCTTCTTTCTGCATTTTAATGGCAGTATTTTCCACCGTCTTGGATGACTCCATTTCAGACTGTGATGTAAACAGAGATTTGGGTCGTACCAGGGTGGTTTTAGTAGCATCTGCATCAGGGGGTATGGAGTACAGCTCCTCTACGCTGCAAGACTTGGGTCCAGACTGAGGTGTTTCTGGAGGAGACTGCGGAGGCTGGATAGAAGCCACGATCTGTGAAAGCACCATGCTTGCATTCTCTCTGCTGCTGCTGCTGCCAACAGAAGCCTCTGGTGTTAGGTCTATTTTTGCTGCGGGCTCTTGTGTTGTCTTTTGAACCCTTGACGGAGAGCTGTGGTCAGAACTGTGACTTCTCTGTGGTGATATCTGACTTTTACCGAGACAGCTATTAAACTCTTGGACCTTCTGAGCCACAGAACCCAGCCTGCGCTCAGAGCTATTAGTCACCCCCTTCGCCTGGGGAACTTCGGTGGGTTTACTTCCTAGGGCTTCAGTCCCTTCGTTTTCTGTTTCTATTTCTTCATATGTATGGCTTATTACACTGGTAGTTTTATCTTTGATGGATAGCTCTCCACTAGTCCCTAGAAAACTTTTATAGATAGCCAGGTTATCATATGCATTTGGATTGATGACGATAGGAACTTTAATAGCGTTCTTGGAACTCTTGGCATAAGTGGGCTCGTCGTGAATGATAATAGGAAAAGGTGGCATGCCAGCATTATTGTAGCTGTTGAATTTTATCTCGGATAAATTGGGAGATTTAACTGGGATAGTTTTTGAAGAAACATTTGTAGCTGTAGGTGAAGTAGGAGCTGACTTGTGGCTTGTCTTCCTGGGAGGAACAGAAGGTCCTGAGCTGTTATTAATTAACTCCACCTTGGGTATCTTCTGTCTTGGACTAGTACTAGAAGTCCACATTTCTTGATATCTAATTGCACTGGATTTTTTCAGATTAGCATTTACTCGTACAGGTGAGGCAGCGGAGGATGTAATAGGTGTGCCTGGAGTTACTGGTGAGCTTGGGGTAGATGATGTATTTTTGGTTTCTGAGGTTTCAGTTGGATTCTCCTTACATTCATTAGTCATGGCAGCTGATACATCTACTATGGTATATGGTTTGCAAACTGGTTGTTCCATATTCACCACCCTGTAAGGTTTAGCTTGCTCTTCTACAGGCACCAAATTTATAGTTACAGCTTGACCAGCAACATCTGAAGAACTTTTATTCTCGTGCTTATCAGTCTGCACAGCAATTTTGCCATCCTTCTCCTCCAGTCGAAGTGCAAGGACTGCCTTGTGAGTTTCTAGACTTTTTTGAACATTCCTAGGTGCTTTTGACACATCCTTCACTTGCTGATTATCACAAAGACTTTCATATTCCGGTTCAATCAATTTCAGGTCCTGAGGAGTACTAGGAGATAACCCTCCATTACAGAGCTTCTGTGAAGAGCTGCTGGCTGTTCCAGAGCGAGACTCTTCTGTCAAAGAAGAGTCAGGAGATGTAGAATCAGAAGATATCATGCTCTGCATACTCTCTTGCCCGTAAAGAATCATGGTCTCTTCCCCATAACCATTCAAAATTTCATCGTAACTGTCGTCATAATCTACTGCACAAATCCTCTGGAGGGACTTGTTTCTGAGGGGCACAGTATTCCACTTTTTGTCCACACAGAACTGAACAGGAGAAAGGGTGTTAGCTCTGAAATTAGCGAAGCGGGGTTGGCCCCTCATACGAATTTCCATTGCTAGCAACTCTTCATCACTTTCATCCCAGCTCTCATGCTCTTCTTGCATGCTGCCAAAAAACGTGTCATCCTCACTCTCCTCTCCGCTAGAGAACTCTGGGTAACAGAAACGTCCACCTTCATTACTTATGACTTCAGTGCTTCCACTCAGGATAACGTGCTTACTCTGCGAATCCTTCATTCCACCCATCATGCAGCTCGGAGGGATCTTTCTTTCTAATGATCTTTTGTAACAATTATTTATCCTTCCCAAGAAGTTTTCTCTTGAGTTCATTTCATGTCCAGTTAGCTGAGGTGTGGTATCCAAACCTGCAATCTCCTTCAAAACTTCTGTCAGTCCATTATTATTGTTATTTGGTATCTTACCTACACCATCGTTGTTGCCATACGGCCTGTGAACATGGCTATAACCTTCGATTTCCTCTTCATTGTTATTGTTCAGAGGTTTTCTGTTCAGGATGGCTTTGTTCCGGTTCCAACTCATGGGCACTGCCTTGTTCTCACAAAGATCTGGCGCGCTGATTTCACCACACACCCCCTGCCCATCTACCACCATCATAGTGGGTTTCACAGCTATAGTGGGTTTCTTTGCCACGGGGGGTCGGAAGCTTCCTGTATTTCTTCCACGATGGCTGTTACTTTGGTTTGCATTGGGTTTCAGGTTTCCCTGTGAGTGGGGCTTTTTTTCAGAGACTGGGGGTAATTGATGCAAGCTTTTGGGCTTGAAGCAGTTCTTACATTCACCAGGTTTCCAGACGTGTTCAGTGAAAGTGTTGCAAGCAGACATTTTCCCAGAGCTCTGCACTTGGTGCTGTGCCGTTCAGTGCATGGTAGGAAGGTAATCCATGTTTTTCCACTCTGCTCACTTCATATGGCTGCTGTTTTGAGAAGTGATCATTCTGAAACACAAGGGAGAGTAAGGATAAGAATGGGGAAAACCCAGCCTGATTATTACACACACAACTGTCTGCAGTGGGAACAATTTGGAAAAACCAAGTAGCCTTTTGCTGATGTCTCAGCTCTTTTTACCTACGTTTACAAAACTGTGCAACTGAAATGCAAAAAAATATAGCAAATACCATTCTCACACATACAGAATTAAAAATTTGGCAGCTAAGCTCTGTACTATTGAAAACAGAGAGAGAGAGAGAAATGGCAATTACTGAGAACTCAGAGTAATTCTCTTGACTAGTTCAGGACCATTGACCTTTAATTTTGCCCACTAAAACAAATGCTAGGAAGAGGATATAAACCCAAAGATGAGTGCATATTGCTTTCAACATAACTGCTTAAACATGAGAAAGGAAAGTAAGAGTATGTTTACTCTCCTGAATACAATTGAGATAATTTGTTTTAGCTTTGCATGTGAATGAGCCTAGCTTAAGTGACAAAATACGTTCAAGCAATTCCAAATCCTGCCATTTTAGCACTTCTTTCATCAAATTATAACTGGTCAAATGTTTTGGCTGAAGGGACAGGCCAAACTGCTTTCCTGGAGAAGTCAGATAAAAATGCTGACAGGAGTGGCAATAAACCTTCCTACGGCCTCAAAAGAAAGCTATGGATTTTTAGTCCCTGCTTTGTTTCACAACATAGCTTTTCAACCTAACCCCTCCAGAAATAACAACTGAAAAATAATTGAAAAAATCTCTTTCAAAGGAAACTTTTTTATTTCCTGAAACGATCATCCTTAAGTAAAATCCAAATGCAAATCTGTGGTGCTTTACAGTCCTTTGAATATCCTGGATTTGAAAGTTTCATGAATTAATGCCTGAAGATTTAAAGCCTTCTAAGCCAAATCCACAAGTCTGGTCTCTTTATCACTGTTGCATAACTGAAATTATCAGAGACATTTTCCTGAGGTGAAAGAATCTTTATGTCCACTGCTACTTCTGTAAACACAGGCACTGAAAAATCAATGATTTTTATATTCTTACAGGCTTTGGGCAAAAATGTACTTGCTGATCACATAGGTACACCGAAAGGGTATTAATAAACCCGTTCAGCTGAAGGTGCAACTCTCTGCAGAGCCCCTGGTTATTAACTCAGCAGCAGGATGGCCATGCTGGAATTCACCACAGGCACAAGTGGGCTTCATCACTGTAGCAAACAATAGAAACCATTAGTACAAGTGACAACGGTGTGAATCTGTCAGTCTCCTCACGTACTGCTCTGTGCTTTGGCAAAGGGCTGTCCTGTGCTGGAAAACTCTAATAGAGCAATCCTGTTCCAACACCAGATGGGGCTGAAGTCTAACTCTATTAGTATCTTCAGACACATTCATGGTACCAGGGCTATCATATTTCATACAATGACTAAATATGTTTCCAGACAATGCTTCTGGCCAAAAAGTCAGTACCAAAAGCTTTCTACCTCTTAGGTCATACAGAGAAAGTCTTCCAGACAGGGATTTGTCCAAACTTTCAGCCTTTGATTTATATATACAAAGAGTAAAATGCCTTTACATTTTTTTAAACCGGTCAAGATTTGTTGCTTCAACACTTTGCAAGCCCATATACTGTAAGCAGAAAAGGGATAATTCTAAAATGAGAGAGAGAAACTGCATACATGCTAGAGTTTTATACTCTGTTTAGCTCCTTCTCTTCATGCGTTTCACAAATAAATGGAATTGGGGTTCCACTAACAGCAATCTAAACTAAAGGTTTTCTTGGAAAATATATTCCTCCATTACACAAAACCTCTGAACAAACAATTTAAACAAAAGGCTTAGTGCAGATGTGTGGGTTTTAAGATTTAACCAGGTGATACTATTTCTCTGAAACTGCACAGGCTGCACTTGCTCTAGAATCCTATCACCAAACCAGACAGCTTTATGGCCTCCCAGGCTCAGCATTTGCTGCTAATAACAGTGGCATAGAAATGAGAAAGCAGCTGTGTTGCACACCTTCAGTTGGCTGCATTTTTATGTCTGACCACTGGCTGTACTTGCTCTCATTTGCTCTGGTACACTGGTGCTAATCAGTTTCCTGTGACCCAAATGAGTGCCACACCCAACGTGTGAATGCAGACGATGAGAGCCTTCGCAGAACTGCAGCACAAGGGTCCAGTAGAGTGAGAACAGCAGCAGGGTCGCAGCTCTGTGCAAAACAAACATCCCACGTCCCAGGAGTACCAGCTGCCGCCAGTCAGCTTCAAAACAAAATACGTAAGACATGTAGAGATATTTTAGCCCTTGTGCTCTACTAGAGATGGTTTAAACACAACCATGCTCTCTAACATGATTTTTTTTTTGAGTCTGTGAAGCAGATAGGAGCCTCAGACCCCTCAGGTTTATAAACCACAGCTGGGTTTTCCATTGCCTTCGGCAGATGCAGGCAGTTCCAACAGCATGCTCTGACACTGCCTGCACCTTTAAACAAGACAAAATGTGTCTTAAGGAAACAGCCCGAAGAATTGCAGCATTGTGCCACTTGCAAATCAGAAGCACTCCGGTGCCGTTACAAATTAATTTCGTAGTGACCTTTATGTGTCTAAACAACTATTTCCATTCTAAAAGGGATTCAGGCAGTTTCTTCACTGCTGTATCACCAAAAGCGTATCGCTGGTATTTTCCTATCCCTTTAAAGAAAACACATTTCCCTTTTCAGCTACAGATTCCCTGTTATGAGAGATAATTACAGTGAGAGCGATTACGAGTGCTAACAGTAATAAAATCTTTCGCTGTTAACTGCAAACCCTCCCTCACGTGTTCAGACTGTTGCTTCCACTGCTGAACTGCAGCTGCAGCTTGGTAGGGGGCAGCAGAGGCCACTGAAGGTAAGGAAACTGCACAGAGAGCAAAGAAAAATATCCTGGCCCTCCGCATGTCTACTTTCTCACCCAAACAAGGTCAGCGCCACACATCACATCTCTTAAGCTGCTAGTGGTTAGGTATCTTTTAATCCTTAACTTCCCTGTTTCCATAGCTGCCCGTGTAAGGGACTAAGGAATGGAAAGGAATGTGTACTCCACAGAGCTCCTGGCTCTTCTGAAAAATGAGCAGTTCAGATGACAGAACTTACTTGAAGATGACCACTGCAAAATCAAGGCAGTACCAGCCTCAGATGTGAAATACAAACCAGCATTAGGCTTCTAAAGAAAGCGCCGACAGTAAATTCACAATATCGACACTGCACATTTCAAACCTTTTATCTTGAAGGGTTTTCTGTAAGTTGATAAACAGAATTATTCACGATTAACAGGGGGAAGTACTGCAGTGCAGTGACATTGAGTAACTAAAATTCGCCAAGTGAGTCAGTGACAGGAACAAGCACAGACAGTCAAGTTCTGCTCCTAATGTGGTGCTGCAGCCAGCAGATCGTGCCACTCCACTAAACGGTTGAGTCAGCACAGAGAGTTTATCAGCTTTAAAGGCCAGATCACTCTCTGTGTAAATTACAATAATGTTCCTCATTTCAGCAGATGCACAGCTGCACACAGGAGGGCTCAGTCTGGCCCTGTTAGGTTGATATCAAACAAACAGAAATGCAAAAGCATATTCCAGTTTCCAGGCTAGAGGGAGATGATGACAGATTCGGTGCAAAGACAAAGAAGTAATCAGCTGAGATATCCTCATGTCAGGAAGCTGAACCTTGCATAGAAATGTGGAAGCATTTTTATGGCTCTTATTTGTTGACATCATCTTAGCTGGGTGCACAAAGATAGTAATAAACATGCATTTCAGGCATTTTCCCTTTGTTCTAAGTAATTTCAGGCTGGCGGGTCTCCTTTAGATGCATGCTGGCTGAATCACAATGAAGGCCTTCTCCAGTAATACTTTATACTAACATAATCCAATTAAAAGGAACTTAATTGGTGTGCAACATTCCCTACAATTTCAACATTTTAAAAATGAATAGTCTCAGTAAGTACCAGATGGTGACATGCACTAATTAATCAGGCCTGCTCAATGAATGAGCATATTAAAATGAATGCACCTATTAGACATGTGTTTCCAGTGCTGCATGCTGCAGAAGAACTCCCCTTAAATGAATGCCTGCTCTATTACTGAGCAATCTGCACAAGTGTGCATTTCATCATTTGTAATTGTAACACTCACTCTTTGATCTCTTCTTAGATCGCTAGATACTTGGTACAGATTTCCTTTTGTCTGTGCCCCTCCAGGGAAAAGGCATTTAGCTTTAGCACTGCCATCCATTCAAACGGACCTGCAATTTTTATGCTGCAGAATAAATTGCATTGATCAGCCTTCTTATCAGACAACAGCCCAATAAATCGCTGCCCAACAACCCGCCAGGCTCTTGCCATAGACAGGCACGTCCTCAGACTGAAAAAACAGCACAGGGATTACTACCTGGCTTTGCTACAAAGGAGTGGCCAAACGCCACAAAACCACTACGGGTTTGTGGTCTTGTCTGAACCACTTACAGAGATCTGGACAGTCCCTGATTATCATAAATGATAGTGTGAGTCTAACAGAACAGGTATGAAGTAATGGTTATTCTTTGGCAGTACCTGATTGCAGGTTCTTCTAATGTTTAATATAATTGTAAACATTCTAATAGAGTCTTTGGAAACACTGAAATGCTCCAAGTCCACAGACCGAGTCCTGCCTGGGGGCAATAGGCTGCAGAAATGCTCCATCTCCTAGACAGACTTACTGCCTCGGGGCCACTGGCCCATGAAGCACACCTAACGGGCACTACAAAAAAAACCTAACATGCTAATTAGTTTGTTTTCTTCTTCATGCCATTGGAAAAAAAAAAAAAAGCTTCTTAAATTTTACATAATTTATCCAACTTCAAATGAAAGCAAAACCCCAAGCTAACTGCAACATCTGTTAGATCCATGAAATACAACTGCAGAGAGAAGAGTTTCACAGCCAGAGAAGTGCCCAGTCTGAAGGCAGGTTGCGAAACAGCGTTGTTTACATCCAGTACCCAGAAGCACTGTGCTTTGAATAATCCTGCAGACCTCCTTGATGAAATGTAAATCAAGAAAAAAAAAACATTAAAAGAAACCCAAGATGCTCTCTAGTACCACAGCAGAGTCTGGAAATAAAACCTAGAGTATCCATACTAAAAAGGCAAGTTGCAGACTTGCAGATCTCACAGCACTTCACAGACGTGAGTGAGCATTTCACAACACAGATCCTTGTAGAGAGGAAGAGAGACTCACAATTTGGTGAAAGATCAAGAAATCAGTCCTGACTCTGAAGGGTGAGGCTCAGTTCAGTCACAGCACTTACTTCACATGAGACACGTCAGGGAAAAATGTGAAACTAAATAATGGCAAATGGCCATTATGAACTGTCCCAATCTTATTCCCAAAGTGGAGTAAGTCACTAAATATGGGCTTGTTGTGTCAAGCCAGAATTGTGACAATGGCAAGTGACACAGAAGGAAGTTTCCATCACTTTCTCAGAAAACTTTTACCTTGTTGCAGATAGTTTTTTCCTCCCTTGCAGTCACAACTGAGTGCCCTGGTAGCTGTCCAAGGCTACAAAATTACAGTTCTGCAGAAGAGTGCAAGGAATCTGCAGTGGACATTGAGGAGGCAATGACCCAGAGGAAGAAGTTGCTAGCTTACTTTAGAATCTGTCTTCAACACCATGGTACTGTGATGCCGAGATACAAGGAGTGTGATGGATGGATGGGATTAACAGAATCACTTCTACCCCAAGTACTGCAGACACCTCCTAGTTGCAAACTTTTCTGCAAGACAGGATGAAACAATCAGGAAAACGCCTTCAAAACATTTCTGTTTTTAACCCCTCACATTGTATTTTCTGTCCTTTAAAAAAAGCATAAATTACAACATATTTTATAAACCTAAATAAGCGAAGAAGAACCCTGATTATTTTTTCTACCTGTAAGAATAAAACATGATAGAAGTAAGCAATGAACTGGAACAAAAACCTGCCGAGGGCTAGACAATCTGTAATGCTTCAGAAGAAAACAGGCATTTCTTTACAATTTACCTAACCCAGATAGATAATGCCACAGAGCAGAAAAAAGGCAAGAAATATCCCCAGGTATTCTGATTAGATCCTGCATCATCACGTTGAGAACATGAAAACCAATAATATGGACAAGTGCTCACATTTGGTATTGAGGCCAAACAGACCATCCAAGGTATGTATTTGAATACAAACTATTATGAGTTCCAGTAATGATTCTTAACTGGAAAAAAACAGCTACATTTGCTTTGGTGGTTTGGGTATTTTATTTTGGGGTTTTTTTTCCCTTTTGGAAAAAAACAATCATTTGGCATTAATAAAATGTGTGATGACCAGACACACACACACACACACATAGGAGAATGATCATTCAGACAGTACTGCACAGCATAATCTTCAGGGATACTTATATTTGCACAGAAAAGTAAGATAAAGCAGACTTATAAACAGCTTGTTTATCTTGCTGCTTATAAAGGGCTGTGTTCCACATTCCGAGACCTAGCAGCACATTAGGGATAAGTGCATCAGCTGACAGGAACATGCATGACAATGATACTTCGAAGAAAAATGCTCTGTTTCAGTGCATTTTAGTTTGTCTCGATTCTATTTAAGCCAAATGAAGAGAATGAAGCCCTTCAAATTACACTAAAAATGCTTTGGCATGACTATACCTTGGCCAATCTCATTATCTTTGATCTACCTTTCCTGGGCTCAGTTGAAACCCTGCCCTTAGACCTTTTTTGCCTGTTGTTTAAGCACACAAAAAACAACTAGAAAAATAAACTTTACCAAACCCCTACTAAACCTCTCCATAATGTGTTCACAACAAAAAAAGAAATACCTGAGAAACATTAGAGTGCTTCTATAGTTACAAAGCCCAGTAGGGTTGTGGTTATCCTTCTGCTGAGCACAGCTTGCAAGCAAAAACACTGTGTATCATCACTGTATTATTGAATCCATCAATTCTGCAACTTCAATTTACTTAAAACTCTCTCCCTTGGACTGCTGCAACCTCTGTCTCCAAAGATCTTTATGCTGAACCCCTGATGCAGCAAAACCCACAAATGCCAAAAATGTATCAGTTTCAGTTGAGCAAAGCAACTTGTGGATAGCAAAATACAAAACAGTTTTAGAAAGGATATGAAAGTTCTTGCTATAAAGCAGCCCAAGACAAAGAAAACACTGTGGTAACTTATGAGCAGGCTAACTTATGACTTAGTGGATTGCAACCCAGGTGAGAGAGCAGTTACAATACAGAATAGAAAACCCACTCCAGAGAAGTGCTCTCCAGTGATCTCAACCCCCTCTACAAGATCTTTTTGAGTTATTATATAAATAGTTAAGTTTATAAATAAAAGACAATCAGTTATTAATAAAAACCAACCAAACAAAGATAAACGAAGAGCAACAGTTCAGCGAGGTTGGACTTTTAAAGCCAAAATGGGGGAGAAACTTGAGAATCAGGTGTATGAGCTACAGACAGTTAAGGGTGCCTTTATCAGAGCCAGGCACCAGTACACAAGTGGCTAGGCACAGGATGAAGGGGACATGGTCTTTATTGTGACTTCTGTGAGCAAAACTTGCTTTTCTTCCTACCACGCAATGAAATAACAAGCAAAAGAAAAAGGGCACCATATTATTTCAAGTTATTAAGAAACTTTCCTAAATTACTAACTGCAGGACACACAAATGGTGCAGCACAATACACAAAGGCAACCAGCAAATTACATGCTTTCGATGTAAGAAAATCAATGACATGATTTACCGAGTACTGTGTTTAGTTCTATTTATGACATCTCAGGAAGAAAGGCACCATAAAACAACCAGAAAAATATTTAAAGGGATGAAAAGCTTTCCATATTAAGTGAAACAAAAGACTAGGATAGTTTAGTTCAGAATTGAGATACACACACACACAAAAAAAAGTAACATTAAATGATCCATCCTGTAAAGAAGACAGATGGGGTATTCCCATTTAGCGTCTGTCTCAAGAGAAGAGCACAAACCCAATGCAGCATATTTTTGTCAGTAAAAAGAAAAGTGATCTCATATTACATTCTTACCAAATCCAGCTGAGATCAAGAGGTGAGCTGCACTCAGGAAAAATGGCTGGGCATTTAAACATTGGATGAGACACAGACAGTTGTATTAGATGAGGTAAATCCAAAACCTCCAGTTTTGGTGCTTAAACAAAACATGAACTATTGTAGTGGAGAAGAACATTTCCTCATTAGCAGAAGATTCTTTTGTTGTCCACTTGGGCTGTTTGGGCGGAGTGAAGGCCAGGGCTAGAGCTGGCACAGTTTCATTGCAGCATGCTCTGGTGCCATGCACATGATGCCTAGCTTGAGGCACTGTGCGCCAGCTGTCAATCTCTTCATGCTCACAGAATCCTCTTCTCCCACTGCACCAGATAACCAAAGAACACAAGAGACTGTCTTCAAGATTCCCGCTCCAAACTCTTTCGTCCATCCTTCCACCTCTTTATGGCATGTCCCTTTAGTTTAAGATTTTACCTCTAGGCCCTTCTCACAATTAATCTCTGATAATGACCTGACCCTGTTTTCCCTTTCTATCAGATCCTGCTCCTTACTTTCGGTGTTCTTATTTTAACACGGTAAAATAACTAAATGGTTATTTTACTCTATTATCTCCGAATAGTAAGGCCTTTCTCTTCTTCTGCCACAGGAGAAGACTGTCACTCTTGTGCCAGGCTTATACCTCAGCCCTGGAAACATTCCTTGTGTTCATTTCTACTTTTAATGACTATATGATCATGTTTGATACCAGGCAACTTAGACCTCAGGCTATAAACTAAGTGGGCCAGATGACGCTGGCACACATCTCCCAATGCTCCATCCATACCCACAGCCATGCAGAAGTAGGATGGTAGTAATTACAATGGAAAGAAAGCCCGATGCAAGTCTTACAACAGATTAGAACTGTTGGAGTGTTGTCACACTGCAAGACAGAAAGATCAAGACAAGATGACAAAGGAATGGTATAAAAGGGATTTTTCTCTACAACTTATCCCAAACAATATAACTTTGAAGACGTGTACATTACTAATGTGTGGTGGAAAATAGAAATAAAAATAAGACAGATACTGGTATCTTATTCACTACTTGGTGGAGAAGTGCCTGGAAAAGGCTTGAATCTTTGTAAAAACTCCTTCAGTTCTCCATTCCACAGCAACCATCTCCTCACACTGCCTCCCACTTGGTGCAGTCATTTTGCCTTGTTCTTTGCATCTATGATCAAAGACAGACATTCTAATTTGAAGATCCCTTTGATAATCTTAAGAAATTAGCTACAGGTAATTTTTTGGCCATTGAAGCTAGTTCAAGCAGATTATTCTCACTCAGGCTACTCTTCTAATCAGTATATCCTTTATTCATTCCAATAAGATACTTTACCAGGCATGATGAATGCAAGAAATTTTAATCTGCAGCCATAAGCCACAGCAATGAAATGAGTGAGGTGCACAAAGTCAGAAGGTTAAAGACATTATTGCTCAGTAATGCTGAAGTTAAAAACAATGACAATTTACACCAGATATTCTTGCCTAGAATCAGTCCCCATAATGAAAAGCCACTTCTGACAAAGATGCCATTAAGGATAGAAGGAAAAAGCACCATCACAGGTGAAACCCTGGAAAGGGATTAGCAGACACTGCAATGGGGTTCTTTTTAAGTGTTGTGTCTGCCTGTCTTTCAAGATAACTCCCAAACACTGGGCTGCACTCTCTGTTGTTTCTCTGTGCTGCACCCTGTGCAGAGTTCCACCACCCAATGCCACTTGCAAAGCAGCATCAGGAGAAGAGATGCTGCTCTTGTGTGCTCAACTGTACAGACAGAACAAGGCTTCTGATAACGTAGAGCCTCCTTCTTTTCACCATTTGGTACCAGAGTGGATTTATAATTGCAGTATTAAATACAACTCCTTGCATTATTATCAACGACTCAACAAGAATAAACTCCTAGGGTGCTTGTAATAGCAGTGTGAAAACAGACCCCAAAGCCCAGAGAAATCAATACCTTACTTAATTTAAAACTTTATGCTGTGGACCACAAAGCAGAACCCAGAAGTTATTTATGCTCTTCAACCTGATTATCAATTAGCAATATCACAGGCCCTAGAAAATCTTCAAGTCCAAAGGTAACAGTGTTCCAGGCACTTTGGGAGGGCTCTGTAAGGCAGCCATATCACTCCATAATGACAGAAAAGAACTAAGAGCAAAACTCAGGGCATCTAACAGCCAATAACCCTCTTCCTACCAAGCCCCCCCGCTGTAGAGCGGGGAAAAAAAGAGAACACCCTCTTCCCCCCTGCCCCCCCAGTAATTTATTTTAGTCCACAAAATGTGATTCCATACTTAAAATTAATCCATACATGGAAGAGCTGTAGAGTGAAGGCATCATTAAATATAATCAAGCACAGAATCAAAGAGGAAATGAAATACAAATTCTGTATTAGTTTTTGTCTTTATATTCAATAGCTGTTTTTTTTGGTTTTTTGGGTTTTTTTCTTTTTCTTTCTTCTCCCAGCTTGGGAATCTGCTCAATTTACTTCATGAGGGATAAAACAGCCTTAATTTTCAAAGACAGATGTTTAAACCTATCAAGTATGTAAACCACTGTATTTTTACCCATCACTGCACGATGAGGAAGGCAAAAGAAGGAATCATTTACTGCTTATTAGAAGGCTGACTTCACACAGGCAAATCCTGCCCCAAGAACTAATCTGCTCTGTGGGCAGCAGGAGCATCCAGCTGCACCCAGCTACTCAAACACCAAAGATAGCTTATCACAAAGAGCAACATCATCCAGAGCAGAGCCTGGCACACCCCAGAGCACTCCCACAGCCCCTTCCTGCTCCAGGAGTTCCTGCCAGCCCAGGGTGCCCATGAAGCTGTTTTTCCACCTCTGAACTGCCGCTGTTGAGTGCTCACATGCTAATTAAGAGGCTGCTGATCATACTTGAAAATCACAAACTGGAAACCTAGCCAGTGGGTCAGGGCACAGCATGAAAACAACAAAACCAAAGCACTGTAAACAAGCTCCAGCAAAGGAAAGAAAACCAACAACAACAAATGCTTGTTTGCTTTTGCTTTAGTTCTTTACAGATAGAAAGGTTTTCCTACAGGAACTGATTGCCAACAATAAATTTTGTTGCTTGTGCTCAACAGAATCCTAAAAATGCAAAGCTTTTTCTATCCAGAAAAAAAACACAATGTGAATTTTGTGCTAAGATGATTCAAATACTAATCTACAGGGAGCTCAAGGTAAAAGCAGAACCACATTCATTTGACTTGTTTAGATTTCCAATGGGGTTTTGCTGACAATATGCATTACGAGCAGACAGGACTACTACAAGTCCACCTCGTGTAGGAATAGATTTCACAGGAACCACACTAAGCCCAGGGACATTACATTCTGTCACTGCCAGCCTGAGTAAAATACAAATGGCTGCTGTTACCTGCCTTCTTAGAGGGTTTTGAGGGAAGTTTTATTCCCTCCATATGCAGCACTATGCCGTTTTGAACTGAGAAGCAGTCTAAGAGAAACTGGTGAGACTAAGACCTGCTGCCTCACCATGTAAGCAGAACCAAGCTGCAAGGCAGTAGCAAGACTCTTCCCACAGCTCCCTGTGGCGGTCCTGGGCTCAGGAGAACATTTCAGTACTCCATTAAATGAGGAAAATTGGTCAGGAATCTAAACTATGTTTCCCTAACAATGCTTCTTCAACACTGTGCACATGAAGGTGATGGTCATACCAGGTCTCCCAAGTATGTTCCACAGAAGAAACTACACACTCTGTAGTACTTCCCCCTGCAATCTAAACAGGAGATCTGTATGGCAGATTCCAAGGTTATGGGCTCAAACTGGGCTTATTAACACATGCTGGCATTTGTTAGTTATATCAACAGTATTTGGGATCCCAGCTGTCAGTCAAACGGTGACTAGCAACAGTAGTTGCAACAACTACACCACATAGTGTTAGTAATCTCTTTGGGCCCTCTATTTAAATAGTAGTGTTGGCTCTGCTTTGCCTTTTTGTCATTAAAATACATGAGCAAACTGAGCTTTCAAGTCTCCTCTGTAAAACAAGTCGCTCAAACCGTTAGTGACTTTTGTGAATTGTTATTAGCACCCATGGACTGTTGCTCTGCAACAGACAACAGAACATTCCTGAAGCTTCACACCGGTGACAAACACAATGGAAACAAACTCTTCCTACTCCTGAAATAGATTTGCCTGCATGCAGAGTCCAGGCACTGCCCTTTTATGTCCAGGAACTCACGATAACAGGGTGGTCATGACTTCCACAGGCTTCTGAGGATCTTCACTTCTCTCAGGAGTGGAGTCAGGTCAGGCCTGGCCTAAACTCTTTATTCCCAGTTCACAATTGCATATTTACTCAAACTTCTTTTTTTCAGCGTAATCAGTATGCATCTCTGCTTTCAAACTTCCTGCTCTCCCTATTTATGTCTTCATTCAGGTTACTCATAAAAAAACCTTCACTGACTTTAGAACAAGGATTAACACCATACCATTTTGGCTCGGGATGCTAACAACCTCCTGCTTCAAGTCAGCCTCAGTCTGACTTACAGCCAGGCCTAATGCACATCACCTACACTGCATCTTCATTATTTTAGCTCCTTAATAACAACATAGCAAAACATAACATTAAACTGAAGCATAGTATATTTAAAAGTCAGTTCAGCCTTCTCTATATTTGTCTGTGAAGATACTTACTCAGACCTCACTAAACCCTTATGAAGTTCAACAAGTGCAAGTGCAGGGTACTACACCCAGGGATGATAACGTGCCCAAGCTGGGGGCTGACCTGCTGGAAAGCAGCTCTGTAGAAAAAGTCATGGGAGTCTGGGTGGACAACAGGAGGGCCATGAGCCAGCAGTGTGAATCCTCGTGATCAAGATGGCCAATGGCATCTTGGGTGCAGCACAACGAGTGTGGAAAGCATGTCAAAGGAGGTTCTCCTCCCCCTCTGCTCTGCCCTGGTGAGGCCTCATCTGGAGTACTGTGTCCAGTTCTGGGCTCCCCAGTTGAAGAAGGACAGGGAACTGCTTGAGAGGGTACAGCAAAAAGTTATGAAGTTCTAGTCCCCTCAGCACCATATGTCTTATGGAGAAAGACTGAGGGACTTGGGGGTTTTTAGCTTGGAGAAGAGAATACTGAGAGAGGATCTTGTCAGTGCTTAGAAATACTTAAAGGGTGGGCATCAGGAGGATGGGGCCCAGTGACAGGACAAACCTGAAGAAAGGAAGTTCCATATAAGCATGAGGAAGGACTTCTTTACATGGAGGGTGGTAGAACACTGGACCAGGCTGTCCACAGAGGTGGAGAAGTCTTTCTCTGGAGTCATTCAAGGCCTTCCTGGACACTGCTATTCTGTGTAACCTACCCTTGGTGAACCTGTTCCAGGCAGAGGCACTGGATTCAACCTCCAGAGGTCCCTTTCAACACCTACTGGTCTATGATCTGGAAAGAAGCCACACAGAGGAAGACAGGACACATGGTTTCGCAAATACAATGACTTTGTGCTCTATTTTAAAGCTATTTTAAAAGCAAATATTTTGCTTTGCAGTAGTATCAGCCAGTTATGCAGGAGAAAAAACAGAGTAATTTGCATGGGGATTCAAGTTTTAATTTTATTGATTTCCGCAGAGATTTAGAGAAATATTTTTTGGCATAATGAAAAAATTAATCACTATTAACTTCATCTTCTATGGCTGTTCTAAATGCTCCCTATTCAAATAATTTCTCATATACCAGTCACTCAAAAAAGTGTCAGCTTTTTAGAGGCAGCTGTTTTAAAAAGCTTTTTGTTGAAACCAAGTCTGCTAACAGTGAGCCCAAAACCGTACTTTTGACAGAAACTGCAGTATGTCACACTCAACAACGGCAGCAGAACTATGTTTGGATGCCAGAATGCAGCATGTTAAGAAATATTTGAATTCTGAAATTCAGTAATCTGATACTTATCAGCTTGCTTATCAGGTCTGTACACAGTTTTATGACTCAGCCCCCATGTTGCTTCATACAAGTATGCTAAAAAATCGAAGGAGATTTTCTCTGCACCACGCAGAACCTCAAAATACACATTAATACAAAACATTTTGCTGCGTATAAGCTTTTCTTCCTCCTTTTTTTCTGTAGAGAGCAAAATAATTTCCTTAATCTCATATGGAATTGCAGGGAGAGGAAAGCTAAAAAGAAAAGTGGCAACACACCAAAAAACCTAAGAGCATTTCTCAGAATATCGTGGTTATAAAGAGAGCTTCATATAACCTCTCCTTTACCTTCACCTTCAGCTCTGCCAAGGCAAGACACAGCCTTACAAACCGCGGCAGTGTTCGGCAGGCAGCAGCAGGCTGCGGCCGCCGCTGGGCGCGCTGCTGGTGGCAGGAAGCAGGTGCACAGCCACTTACAGTCGCCCCATTTCAGCCGCGCTCTGCGCTGCCCCAGTTGACTGCTGTTCTGCTGCCAACCCTGCTGCAGCCTGCCAAATGCAATTCAGCACCAGCATACTGTACTTCTGTTCCAGCAGAGCCTTCTTCCAAGGCTGATATAATTCAACATGATGAACAAAAAGATGGTTTCATAATGCTAATTAGCATTGTGTAGTCAGAAGATAGACTGTAGGTCTGTATCTCTAATGTCCTATGGTAAATTTGTTCTCAAGATGTAAAAGGCTGCTACATTAACCATATCTTATTTCCACATTTTTCTTTTCAGAGAAGCCTGGATGAATTGTGATGCATACAGTCTCAAACACTAGGCAGATGATCCTGCCTAAATCTCAAGTAAGACAAATTAGATGAGATCTTCAGTCACTGCCTTGGGAGGTGTGGGTGATATATTGCATTTCAAAGCAACAGTGTTGGAAAAATTCCATTTTCACTCTCCAGCCACTGTACTCTTAATTACATGCTAAAACTTGGAGAAATAAGAACTGGAAAAGAGCAGAAGAGAGACTTCAGAAATAATAAGATGGCTGCTTGCTGAAATTAGGCAGCTTGATCTTAGATGTCTGCAGAGATGAGCAAAAGAAAGATTGCTCCTGCTGCCCAGTGCCTTCCTTTTAGCAAAGGAGCCTTCCTTAGAAAATAGTTCTGAGTAAGATATGAAACTCTAGCAGCAAGTTGACTACTTGAGTAACTGGTTTGGGTTTTACAGGGTGTGATGGAAGAACTAGTTTGAGGTCACGTAAAAGCAGTAAAATAAAATGTCTCAAATCTCTGTGAACCTTTAATATCCCAGGATCCATAAGTAAATACAAGTATCTAAAGGTCCCTGGAGCTCTGCTGCTTGGAATAACTGTTCATTTCCTGGTCCACACTTTATTTTTACACTCTAAAAACAAAGTGTGTTAAAAGCAATTAGGAAGATGTGTCAAACTGATTTTTTAAAAAATTCAAATCCAGTTTCAATCTCACCTATGAAGAACGTGAACCAAAACCTCTTTCTGTTATTGTCCAAGGCCTGTAAATTCTTTAAGCTATTTGGATGTGTTTGGTAAGTTATCCCCTGCCAATGTGGACCATACCTTTATTTTCTTGTAGACGCAAACACTGGATTGTTATATCAAGAGGCAGCATTACCACTGCTGCTAAACATACTCCTAGAGATCTCAGGTGAGAACGTGAAGTGGTAACCAAGGTGTGAGTCTTCCATGTTCAAAGGTTACACATCAGGTGGCTGCCTCTAAAGTTTTGCACAACTAAAGCAAAACTGAGAGTGTAATTTTCCTTTAGGGCTGTTGTAATATATGGGAATAAATGTAACACTGCAAGCGCACAGCTTTAACTGGAATGAAAATTGCTTGTTGATATTTTATCTGTCAGTGAAAGTGACTCTAAAAACCTCTGTGCCCAGAACACTTGGGAAAAAAGATTGAAATCACTATCTGAAATTTAAGCAGTGGGGTTGCAGTGGGGTTAAAGTCTCATAAATAGCACCTGCACCCTTTGTATAGTGTAGTAGCAGAGAAGTGTACATGATACATATTTATAAGCAGAGACAAAAAACTGAAGAAGCACCCAGGTATTAAATATGCTATTAAATATGCTGGTGTTATTTCTGACATCTCCAGATTGAGACCTAAGACATACACAGCACAGGCAGAGAGACAAAATGAATGTGACNAAAAAAAAAAAAAAAAAAAGAGAAAAAACCCTTATACTAGTAACAAATCCCAAGAAAAAATTGTGCAGACAGGCAGCTTATGCCAGCGAAAGATGCAAACCTGCTTAATCTTCACAGCATCTCTCTGTAGAGATCACTCTACCAGAACACAGCCATCAATGACAGACCACAGCCACGTCTGGATACCTATCGTAGCTTACTCTGTGTGAGATGCCATGGCTTTGCTCACAGCAGTGGTTTTAGGAAAGATTCCCAGTGCTGCCTTTGCAGTGGGTTTGCTGTGACCACACTAACATTGGAACATTTCCCCACCACACCATCTCTGAGGTGTCCAAAGCAGGTTTTTAGCTCATGGTGGATATAAGCCATGATGACTGTTTGCTGTAGCACTTTGGCTGGTGCAGGTGGCTGAAACAGGTTCTTTCTCCGTGGTATTTACCAAAATCCATGCAGACCTACCTATCAAGGTTCCCATAAATATCTTCCAATATAATCAATACAACTCAGCTTTTAAGTAAGCACTGTAAAATTTACAGTTAAGTTCGCAATTTTGTGGACAAGAGCACACAAAATTCATGGCCATTTCTTCATTTTAAGGAGGAGGTGAGAATTTACAATGTGTGATGTTATGAGCAAGGAAGTTCCAAACCTAGTTCTAAAATTATCTTCAGCTTTCATAAATACCCAAACTATCCCTGCCTCCCCTTCACCCATTTCCAAAGTCTTTATTCTTTTCTCCTCTCCTTAGACTGCTCACATGCTTTATTGGATCAGAATTCTCTAAAGATGTCAAGGGTATAAATTCTGCATCGCACTCAGAGCAACAAGAGATGCTATTAGGTATTCAAGGGATGCACTATCACTGACAGACAAGATGCAGAGGAACAAGTGGAGACTAAACATTTTTTGCATTAACAAGAGGATGCTCTGAGTGGCTCAATTGTTCTAGTGTGAGTATTTCAAGTGAAGAACACTTAACTCTTTCTTCCAGCACCAAAGTATAAACACAGGTAATCAGGTATTTACCCAATGCAGGCAGTAACATTTCTACCTAATTTTTTTCAACTTTAATGTAAATGGTGCATTAAAAAGAAGCATTCTTATTAAATGTGAAACAAGTGCTTTAACAGAGAAGTGGGGAACATAGCAACGATCTGTGTGCTGCCTACAGCCCTAAGGAGCCTACAGTTTCCAACAGTCTGCCACTGAATTAAAGAGCAAGTGCAGCTTCAAAGAGATTATTGGTACTCTGTCATGTGCATTCAGAAAGAGACAGCAATGAAGCATTGCCTAGCTAACTGTTATAAAAGTTCTTATAAATATTCATGTGCAGCATTTGTACCCTAAGCATTAAATCATTTCTTCGCAAAGAAAGGAATGGGGGGAAGGGAAGAAGAAATTGTTGTTTCTCCAGTTTTAAAGAGTTCAAGGCAAGAGAAAAGACAAAGTGCTCTATAAAATAGCACCAAACCCAGAAACTTAGGAACAAGAGAATATTTTCAGGTAGGGTTTTGTTTTTTGTTTCATTATTACATTCAAAGTTTTAAAATAGTTCGCTGGTATTAATGATTTTTTGATCACTTGAATTACTTGAGAATGTTAATAATTTCAATTTCTGTGTCATTAGGTTATGAATCACCCCTTTTTTTTTTTTTTTCTGTTGCTTTGACCTTTGTATGAAGACAGACCTGGTTGGTTGCTCCACTGTCCAAGAGGAGCCTAATATCCCAGCACCAGATAAATAAGGCAGGGCAACTTGATCCATCAACATGTGGCTGCTGGGAGCTAGTAGCCAGACTGAAATCCCATCACCTTGTAAAAGCACTCCTTTTAAAATTATATTCTCTGGCATGCAGTCTCTTGATTAAGCCTGTGTGACTTAAAGTTTATCAATACTGCTATGAATTAATACAGATGACTGTAACACATGCTGGCAATACAAAAGCCTATTGACAAGCAGCTTGTGCACACAAGAGAAAAGATACTGCAAAACAGCTTTGACAGAAAATTATAAACCTCATATAAGAGCTACAAGATGTAGAGTAATGTCTAAACTCCTCAGAAATCACACAAGCAGAGATATCAGTGAGGGACTGGCTTAATCCTCCTGCCTCACCCCAATCCTCCCTCCAAGCCAGACCCATGTAATTGACTCTGCCTCTTGGCTACCCTTTTGTTTCAGGACCATCACTTGTCCAAAGAATATGTTACACTATAGCTTAGGGAATGACTACCTTTGCAGGAACTTTTTGGATTCTACACTCATTCAAGATGCTATAGCTGGAAGAAAAAAAAAAAAAAATCTGAGGTGCTTATGAATGTAGACCCAACTCTGCCACATGGACTTCAGCTGGCAAGTAGACCACTGCTGGCTAAACAGGGTGATAAAGCAGTATTAACAGCAGAAGAGACTTATTGCCACAACACTTTGGATTCCTTCTGGTATTAGTCAAGGCAGATGTACCTGGCTCTGCTCTCAGGTGTATTGGACAAGTCTCACTAGGGTTATTTCAGGCACATACCATGTTTAGAAACAGACAGCAAAATGAAAAGTGCTCCTGCCTTTTACTTCCCTCAGGAAAACTGCCTCTTGCAAATGCTTTTATCATTTTCATTATATCCTGTTTGATTTGTTTTACCATCTTGACTGGAACAATGCCTATGACATAATAGAAAAAGATTTTTCCACAGGCTGGTTCTAATTACATTAAATCTCAAGTGAGACAGGACATTTAAATAAGAAACAACAACTGCAGAGTCTGAGATAATAACATACCAAGATACTAGGCTTTTGGAGAACACCATTAAAATGATGCATTAAACATTACAGTGCATTCCAATCATGTTTCAACACGAAATCCATTCCTTCTGTGGCACACCACTGCAGAAAGAGGTTATTGCAGCGTTCAGATCTCAACAACTATGAAACACCAGCCCTCATGCTGGAAGTTGCATACATCTGTGCAACACCAACTGCAGGACACCTCTTTGGGGGGTGAGGCAGTTGGGTATGCAGGAGCAACTACAGGATGGAGCACTTCATAAACCATGGCACAGAGTTGAGCCTTCAGCATTTTGCCATGACTGAACTCTCTTGTGACGTGCTTGAGAAGCGAAGCACATCACCTTCAGATTGCTGGAACCACTGAAACAGAAATATGCTGAATGGAGGCTGTGGCTACATGGAGCGGAAACACAGTGAAGCTTGTCACAGTCTCATTGCTGGTGTGTTCAGAGGTGTAAGCCACCACACAGCTGTGTCTCCAGTATTGGTGCTTATGAGACCCTGCAGTAAATTCCACTGCTGAAAACCAAAACTGAGAAAAGGGAACTCATGGAGAGGGAATGAATTTAATTTCTCCCCCACCACCTCCCTTTCCTTAGGCTAAGTGCCAGCCCAGGCTGAAAAAAAGGTGGCACTGGTGAGGCCACACCTCAAATACTGGGTTCAGTTTTGGGTCCCTCACTACAGAAATGATACTGAGGGGCTGGAGCGTGTCCAGAGAAGGACAATGAAGCTGATAAAGGGTCTGGAGAACAGGGCTAGTGAGGAGAGGCTGAGGGAACTGGGCTTGTTTAGCCTGTAAAGAAATAATGCTGTTGAGAGACCTTCTGGCTCTCTACAAGTCACACAATCACAGAACTTTAGAGGTTGCAAGGGACCTCAAGAGATCATTGAGTCCAACCTCCCTGCCAAAGCAAGATCACCCAGGGTAGTTCACAGAGGAATGCATCCAAGCAGGTTTTGGAAGTCTCCAGAGCAGACTCCACAACCTATCTGGGCAGCTTGTTCCAGTGCTCCCTCATCTGAAAGGAAACTGGAGACAGATGGAGGATCGGTCTCTTCTTCCAAGGAACAAGTGATAGGACAACAGCAAATGGCCCCAAGTTGCACCAGGAGAGGTTTAAGTTGGACATGAGGAAAAATTTCTTCGTTGAAAGGTTTGTCAAGCCCCGGAACAGGCTGCCCAGGGCAGTGGTAGAGTCACCATCTCTGGAGGGAGTGAAAAATGTGTAGATGTGGTGCTGAGCGACACAGTTTAGTACTGACCTGGCAGTGCTGTGTTAATTATTAGACTTGATGACCTTAAAAGTCTCTTCCAACCAAAATGATTCTGTGATTCCATGGTTCCCCAATGGGAGGAGGACAGTGCTCCCACTCCCTTTACCTGCAGATAGTTACCAGACTTGACATCAAACCATGGATAAGTAATTCACTAGTGTACAGCTACAGCTGAAACACACATATGTTAAGCCAAGGGGGAATAGGGTTAGACTGCATCTTAGGAAGAAGTTCTTCAGTACCAGGGTGGTGGGACTCTGAATTAGTCTACCCAAGGAGATTTTGAATGTCTCTTCCCTAAGGGTGTTAAAGGCCAAGCAGGATGAGGCCTAGAGCCACTGAATCTCGTTGTGAGGCATCCCTGCCCACGATGGGGAGATTGGAGTAGATGATCCCTGATGTCCTTTCCAATCTAAGCATTCTGTGATTCTATGATCCACACAGATCTGCCTATCATTTACTTAGCTCTTCACCTGTTTCTCCACCGTTGTCAAGGTTTCAATTAAATTATCTAGATACTGAGGACTACGACTTACTTTCAGGGTCTCTGATTCTAAATTCTGTGCTTAGAGAACATAAACTTCCACAGCAGCAGTTCAGTAAAGCTTCTCTAAATAGCAAGCTATATATCATCTCTCTATTAATAATGCAATTAATAAACTTTTTCAAATTTCTTTTGTGTATTTCATCACAAAATTTAAAAGATTTCTGTGTGCGTATATTCTGCCCTTCAGTCTTGCAACACTAAGTGCTCTTAGGCACAAATTACCTATGTTTGTCTGGTGAACAAAGCCGCAGCACTGAGGAGTGACTGCTTACAATCAGAAAGTTTAGCAATAGCAGTTAAATGACCACACTTCAAAAATATTTTCTACATGCAGCTTGGAGATATCTGCACAGCCATTGCTGGAGATGTCTGCCTGAACAGATCTAAATCTGGAATGAAAGCACAGACAGATATGAAGGTAATCAGTAGCAGCTCTTGCTGCCTATGAAAATATTTCAGTTGCATTTAATACAGAAAACCAATAGCTGACAGAGAAAGATGTACAGGTTAAATTCTTCATTAACTCACTTTATGCTCTAATAAGAGCCAAATGTACACTAAAATGAGTTGAAGATGCTCACCTTGATGTAGTCTCACCACTCCTCTTGTGCTGGCTCTGTTGTTCTCCTGACACCTCTGAACAGATTCAACTTTCAAACTGCAGCACATCCACCTGTGGATGGGGAAGAAAGGTTGTTTGGTCAGGTCAGCAAGTTGGGTGTGCTCACTTTCAGCCAGAGCAGAGCTGCAGTGGAGTAGCTGTTATAGCTCTGCACCCCAAGCAGTAGTGCTCAGTGGAGATTTCAGCAGAGAAAGGGCAGCAAGTTCTCCATAGGCATCACAGGATGTTAGGGGTTGGAAAGGACCCAAAGAGGTTGAGTTGAACCCCCCTGCAAGAGCAGGACCACACAATCTAGCTCAAGTCACAAAGGAATGCATTCAGACAGGCCTTGAAAGTCTCCAGAGAAGGAGACTCCACAACCTCTCTGGGAAGCCTG
>VWZI01001728.1:497602-577515 GCA_013396835.1 Psilopogon haemacephalus | reverse complement strand
TTTTTTCTTTCCTTTTTTTTTTTTTTTCCCTTGAAACTTGCAGTGTATGTTTCCCAGGCAGACTCAAAGGGTGTTAATAATACTTATCAGCACAGTTTCTCTCCCTGTTTGCCCCTCTTTAATTCTTTGAGATACAAGTACTTCTATGTTACAGGAAATGAGGACAACAGAAAGCTGCAGATCCCATGAATGTAAAAATTGTCTTGAAGGCATAGAACAATTCAGCCCTAATTACAACCAGCTGGAGTCTGCTCGCTTTGAACTGACACTTTGATAATTAACAAAATCCTGATTCAAGACTGAAGTGTGTCACTACCACTCAGATATTCAAAGCTGATTTTTGTATCCATCACTGAAATCAAGTTCAATGGATATTATCAGCTAAAGGCTAGCAAATGGGTAATACAAGGCATAGGCAAGGATTATTCTGTAAGCTGGGTGCTATCTTTCTTCAGCTGCAGAAGAGGTGTATTTTCCATTAAAAAAATCAAACTCATAAATTTTGATTAGAATCACAGAATTGTCAGGGCTGGAAGGGACCAGTTCCAAACCTCCTGCCATGGGCAGGGACATCTCATACTAGATTGGGTTGCTCAGAGCCCCATCCAGCCTGGCCTTAAAAAACTTCCAGGGATGAGGCTTCCATCACCTCCCTGGGCAATCTGTTTCAGTGTCTCACCACCACCATGGTGAAGAACTTCTTCCTAACATCCAGTCTGATTCTACCCATTTCCAGTTTTACTCAGTTTCCCCTAGTCCTATAATTACCCAACATCCTAAGAAGCCCCTCTCCAGTTTTCCTGTAGGCCGCCTTCAGATACTGGAGGGCCACAATAAGGTCACCTCAGAGCCTTCTCTTCTCCAGGCTGAAAACCCCAAACTCTCAATTGCAGAGCTGCAACCCTCTGATCATCCTCATACCCATTCTCTGGACATGTTCCAGCATGCCCTGGTCCTTCTTGTAACAGGGGCTCCAAAACTGGATGCAGTGCTCTAGGTGGGGTCTCACCAGAGTGGAGAAAAGGAGGAGAATGACTTCCCTTTGCCCTGCTGGCCACATTTCTCTTCATGCAGCCCAGGCTCTGGTGGGCTTTCTGGGATGCAAGTGCACGCTGCTGGCTCATGTTAAGCTTCTCACTCACCAGCACCTCCAAGTCCCTCTCCCCAGGGCTGCTCTCAAGCCAGTCACTGCACAGCCTGTATTTGTGCCTGGGATTGCCCCGACCTGGGTGCAGGGCCTTACATTTGGTCTTGTTGAACTCAGTGAGGTTGGTCTGGACCCACATTTCCAACCTGTCATGGTCCCTCTGGATGGATCCCTTTCCTGCACCCTGTCAGCTGCACCACACAGCTTGGTGTCATCAGCAAACTTGCTGAGAGTGCACATTATTAATATCTGTAAATCCACTCAGTTCAGCTCCTAAACTTAAATATGCTGAAGCCACAATGCTGATGTAAGAAAACAACTTCCAAAGATTCTGATAGGCATTACTGTAATAACACATTTATTTCTCAGAGTATGCCAGATCTAAAGTTGTGGGTTTGTGTTACATCCCAAGTAAGCTTTATATGGGTGTCAAAACCAAATAGTACTATGCCCAAAATTAAATATACTGACTTGACTGCCAATGCTTATATTCTGAAACTATTACAGGAGAGAATGGTAAAGATGGCACTTGAGAAGTCTGGAGTATTTGGAAGGCAAAGTTGCTGACACATCCCTTCTGTTTGTAGTGAAATACATTCTAGAATTATGAGATATCTGACCTGTATTTGCAGCAAAAAACAAACCTGAAAGAGGCAGTCCGTACACACATGAGAAAGTTGTCATCCCTTGTTCTATTTTCAGCAGTTTCCCTGAATATGGGATACTTTAGACAGATTCAGTCCCTCTTACTGCTTATTCAGCCAGTTAGTGCTGCATAGATGAAAATTTTTTTTTTCCACTGCTTTTTAATCAAGTTTCTACAACTTTTATTTCTAGTTATTAATTCATGAAACTTGTTGGGGAAAAAATTACTTTAACCTGTCAAAAATGTTCATAAAAGCAACTATACAGTACCAAAGGTGTTGGTAAAGACACTGAAAAATGTAGCTCATCAGTAATTGTCAGATCCTGGGTAGGGCTATAAGGAACAAAACCATCATGTACCTCAGCAGGCCACTAGCAGCCTTCTTCAAAGATCTGGGTGGGGAGGCAAGAATCTAAAGAATCTGGGATAGAGATTCTTTTCATTTTGTATTTCATTTGCCCTCATACCTTATCTACTATTGAAAACCAAACAATCCCAGTTCTGTTTGCATGATGCCTAACATACTCCTTCCATAGAAAAAGTCTGAATTCTGTTAAATATCTTTGGAATGCCTTTGCAAGGCAAATCAGAGTCACCACGCAGTGCAAGTGAGAGCGTAACCTGCAATTTGTCTCTGGAGAATACACAGAAAGTGATGGAACAAAAAGAAAAGCTTCACAGAATAACAGGTTAACCTGTAAAGAATGACATACACAATATGGCTGAAAAAGAGCAAGTGAGGTATTTTGGGAATTCTTTTGAAGCCTATTCATCTGTGAAGTGTTTAAAAAAAAACAACACATATTCTAATGTTCATACTTAAGATAGTGATGATAGAGCTGGAAAAAAAATCCTGCTTTGTAAGAAAAAAGGAAGAAAGCCTGCATTAGCAGCAACTGCTTCTGAAAGTATTTTAAGAGACACACTGAAGTGAGTTAAGGAAGCTCATGATTGAAAGGAGAAGCTGCATTCTGAACAACTTGCTAAGAAAGCCTACAACATTCCAATTCTTTGGGTTAAAAGGCAAGACAAGAGATCGGGTTGAAGGAAGCTGCTGTATGAGGGGAATGCTGTAGTGTAGGGGAGAATGTGACTGCCCAGAGCCTGGCAGTAGCAGGGTTCCCTGCACTCCACGAAGCACCAGCAGATCCCAGTGCCACAAACACATGCCAAGGTGACTGTAGGAAGGCCCTGGCTGTGCTGTAAGAAGTGAAGACCTCCTGCTGCACAGCTTGCAGTGCTGCTATCTTAGCTCTGCTGCCCAGGTGTATTTTTAGCTGTGGCTGCATTCTGTTCTCTCATGCCACCACTCGGCCAGAAGGATGAGATTTACATAAGCGTTGATATGTTAGGAGCTAAAGCAGCCGCTTGCATTTACAGACTGGAGCAAAAATATAGCACCAGGACCGTAGGCTGCAGCTCCTGGACAGCACCTGGAAACAGAACTCTTTTTATGGCAACTACATAGGTAATCTTTTCCCAGCTGGGTAAGAGTTACTCTTACTTGTACAACACGATTCTTGCCTGCAGCAGGTTCAAGTGTGTTGATTATATTTTTCAACCCTAGAAGCTGATTGTTTCCCTAATTAGCAGGATCTGAGATGTGTGCAGTTTGGAGCTTTTATACTTTTTTTTTTTTTTAAAGTCTGGGAACGTGTGTCCTTGCCAAGACCATATCACATAATAAGAGGCTAGAGAAAAATGAAATGACCCAGCATGAAAACTACAATCTAATTACCACCAACTGAACAGCTGATGAATGAAATGACAAAGAGAAAGATATGACTGTCACATGATGGAAACTAAGGGAGGGCGAATTTGTTATGAATACTGAACAAATGGTAAGTGGAGACCTCACCTCTTAGCCCTCTTCTGCATTATTCCAACAAGCAGTCTACCATCCTACCACAAAAAGAGCTCAAGGATACCTTGCAGCAGAGATGTTTTGATGTACAAGAGAGAAGCCAGTTTCAAATGAAGGGCAGTTTGGTTTGGAAAGATTCTGTTATACATTTCTGGGATGATTTTTCCATTTTTCCTGTCCTGCTTATGTGAAGTTTGCAGAGTCAGCCATCAACCAACATTAATGCAACAAAGCATCTGCCTCCTTTTATCAGAGGAACTGACAAGGCCAGTGCTTGTAACATATCTGTGATGGGTCAGATTCCATAGGTCAGCCTAAGGGAAACAGAAGACTAAAGGAAGTTTGAGAAAAATCAGAACTGTCCTATGGAAAGTACTGCACATAGAGATGCTTAATACATATTTTTGTTACTGTTGCTTACTCTGTCAATGTTTCCATCAAGACTTTCAGATATCTAGGTTTTTGGGTCCAGCCAGTTTTTATTCAGTTGAAGTTTACTTCAACTGAACACAAAAAAATAGTAAGCCAGGTGTTCAAGGAAGAAGAAACTATTTTCTTAACCCACTCAGCCAAAACAAATCCTGAATTTAGTATCTTTAGCTATTTTTGAGGTAGAGCTAAAATCTTGGGGTTTCAATCTCTTTTTTTTTTTTTTTTAAAATATCAAAAGGAAGTTCAAATGTTGCCCTGATCTCTTCCCTGGTTTAATGATATAATTCTGAGATTTCCACAACACTGATGGGGAAGGAGCCAGCCTGAGCTGGACACAAAGCATGTAGAACTTTGTGCCTCTGCTCCCAACACTTTTTCAAACTGTTAAGGACAAAGTAATTGATACAGCAGCTGAAGTCTGGCAAACTGTTCAGGAGTGCACAAAGGAAATGCATCATGGGAATGTACAATCATAAAGGAATGTTTTTATGGTTATTAACTTAAAAATAGATTGAAGCCAATAGCTCCTCCCTGACTTCTGCAGGTAAGTAGGCATTATCTACAGTATACATCAATCACACCAGGCCCTAATGCCAGTATTTCATGTTCCTTCCTTGCTCTATGTGCCAAGCCAAAAAGAAACAAAAGCTGCTGCTCCTGGAAAAAAAGGATTCTGCGGAAACTGGTGGGCAGTTTCCTTTCATGCAGACACAGGCTTGCATTCTGCACAACAAGATAACTGCTGCAAACCCATTCCCACTGCAATGTCCTTCCACTGCGAAGTGTCCCTAGAGAAACGTGTATGTGGGTACTGCTTGTGGGAGAGAAGCTGGAGAGCAGGGTCACAAAAATTCTCACTAACAGTAACTGACTGTGTGTGGCTGCAGAACTAGGCAGGCTGTTGAGCAGAACCTTTTCAGCTCCCTACAACCTTCCATTGTTACTGAGAAGGTGGTGACTTCCTCTTCATTGACTCTTTCCCCTTATTTTGGTCTTCCTTCCTGATGATAAATGCACCTTTTATTATTCTAACCAATTCAACATTACTTTTAGAAATTTTATCACTCTGATTTCACTCAGTGAGTCAAGTGGAAAAAATATGTTCTCAAGCTGAGAGAATACCCTCCCATTCAAAATTCCTCAGCCAAGAGCACCTCCCATGCAACATCCTCCAGCTGTTCTCACAAAGACTCTGTTCACATGGCATCCTCAATCATTTCCCACCTGGGCCACCCTGGAGCACCTCCAGCAGGAAGGATATCTGCCCAGGTCAGCAACCCCTGGCTCTTCTCATGTTGCCTCCTGCTTGGCTCACTCAGTACTTCTCCAACTACACAAACCTCTTGATGTTCAGCCTATTACGATCTTCCTGTGCCAGCACAGAAGTCTATCACATAGCATTGTTATTTCTGTTCCAGGGCCACTGACTGTCACTTTTATCAGCTAAATAATAGTGATTTGAATACAGCAACAATTATGGGAACCTATTATCTCAGCTGAAGCCATTATCCCTGGTAGATTTACAGTCACTGCTGTTCTGGCAAAGGCTGGATGCATAAAGAAGAAGTTGCCCTGCCAGGGAGCAAGGTGCAAGGTAACAAACAAAACATCACCTTCCAGTTTCTAAAGAATTTTTCCTCTAAAATGATGACAGTTGTAAACTAGTTGTATCTTCTCCTAACCTGAAGAATAAAAGCCATGCTGAGGTGGTTCCTTAACAAGAATAAGAGTTTGTGACTAGTATTGCTTTTTAACATATGCTGTTAGTATTTCTGGGCTCTGAAGTGTCTTACAGAAACCTGAAAGCACACTGAAGTGTCCCAGCTCTATAGCTTCTCCAAAATACGGACAGAGGAACTGGAATTGTTATTCTCTCGTTCTCATCAGATAATGAGATAACGAGTGCACACTCTCAAAGAGAAAGGACCACACTGGTGAGGATAAGAAAAAAATCCCCAAACCCAACATTATAAAGAGCACAGTAAATTTGAAAACTCATAAGAAAAAGAACATTTTTCTCTTCAGCCCTTTTCAAGCTTCATTTATCACCACTGCAAATGAATAGAATCTGAAAGCCCTCTCTTCTTGCCACTACAAGTAGGAGAAATGGTTGTAAGCTGAGGGAGAGAAGGTCTTAGGAGGAAGTATTTCAGTACAACGACGGTTGTCCAGAGAGACTGTGGACATATTCAAGGGCATATTGGATGAAGCATCCCTGCCCAGGGTGGAGGGAGGTTGGAGAAGGTGATCTCTAAGGTCCCTTCTGAATCTGAGCCATTCTACGATTCTGTGATGATTCTATGAAGTAAACACAATAAACAAGCAACTCTGCCAACAAACCTGTAAAGATGGGAAACCAGTTAGGGAGAACTCCCACAAGCTATTGACCAACTGATACTTTGGCCAAGCTGCACGCTTTAGGTTGGGAGGCTCCTCAGTGCTGTCCTGGCTATTTTCTCACAAGGGATGTAAGGAGCCTTCATGTGGCTTTTACACAGGAAACCTTAATGTTGAGCCTTCTCGAAAATACTGCCTTGAACTTTCACAGAAATTAGACAGAATTATGCAAGGCCACCAGAAGTTCTGCCCTTAAAGTTTTACAGAGTGCAAGACAAGTAGGTGCAGTAAAAGGAGAACTTGTACTTGTGAGGTTCAGAAGAGCAGTCTGAATATGGCTACATAAAGTCGTACAGGTCACTGCCAGACCCGTTCCACCTCCCTCCATAAAAAACAACGATCACAAACTGTTGAGAATTGAGATTTTCAAAGTTTTTTAAACTGTAGCAACAAAATCACAACAGGTAGATCTCCTTTGTTTTATTCCCTCCCAAAGGCAGAAATATTGGGATATGTCATTGCTGTTTTCTAGCAGTGTAACCAAACTAAGGAAAATCTTATTGTATGCAGGTTCAGCAAGGCTTTGAGAAAAGTGTGAACACCTCTAAAAGCTCACCTCTCTCAAAAGACACTGAAACATCATCTTAGTCTTCTAAAGGTATGGTAATTCCCACCTCCCCTTAAGACTTTCTCGGTTTTGAGGTTAGTTACACTTCACCTGCTTTTGCCAAGGGACAGAGCCTACCAACTGGCTAGCTAGAAGCCAAGGTCATTTTGCTCCCACTTTAACTAGAAAGAGTAGCACACCTGTATATTCCTAACTACTACACTGACCCAGCAAAGACACAGTACAGGTCTCAAGTAAAGGATAGAAGTAGTTTAGATGTTTCATACCTGATTATGAATGAATGGGCAGAGAAGAGGATAAGCAAGTAACAACAAAAAAATGAAAAAAGGAGATGGAAAACAGAAATAGATTTTAGAGGAACTGTCGATCATTAGTAGAAATGAGCGGCCTTCAGTGTCTTCTCATGTTTCACAACTCACACCAATTAACTTACCACATCACTAAAGCCAAGGATAGAGCTGTGTCTGCAGCTTGTTCCAAACAGCAGCTTTGTGAGGAAAACAGTCACAAAGACAGTAACAGCAACACCTGATGGTGGTTCTTATTGGTAAAGAGATGGGATGAACCCTCAAGAAGGAATTTTAATTACCAAGTAAACCATCAGATACTAAAATTCCAACTTCTCTCTAGTAAATGAAACTCACAGAATTGCAGATTCATCCAACATCCAGTGAGATTTACTATACTACCAGAGTTTAAACAGAGTAAACAACATCCTCTACAATACACACAAATTATCTCATGACACTGTACTGGGGAAAAAAAGAGAAAATTAGTTACCACTGAAGTCTGAGGCACGTCATCCATTCCAGTGTCAGTGAGTGGCTTTGCAAAACCTTCGGCAGCTACTGGCAATAAATCGTGATAGAAATGTCAAGACTTCCTACTTCTCCAGACAAATTTGCTTCACTCCCTTCTCTTCATGACTGCTGGTCAGGACAGCAACATTTTCTGTGTGAGAGAGAGACAGTGATGTTATTTCAAACAAAATTCAAATGCCATTTATTGGTAATTCTTTAGTGACTTCCTGATCTCTTCAGTGCTACAAGATCCACATAAAAAGACACTTGAATTCTGGCTGCATAGCTGGCAAACCAGACTCACCCCCTCCACCTGAGCATTCAAATTTCTTTTCTGAACCCCAAGGGCATACTGCTGCAGGCTTCTTACAATTTTATCACCTGTGCAGTCACACTATTGGCTTTGCAATAAAAGCATGGCTTGGAGCACACAGACTGAAGAAGGGCCTGCTATAATTGAGGATTTTTCCCAGGAAAAGCATCAGGCAGTCTTGGCAATTCCCTTATTTTCAATTACAATTTCCAAACAAAATGAAAGAATAGGCCTGGAACAAAAAAACAGAAAACTAGCTAAATGCATGACATATTTTAACAGAACCAAAGCACAAAGCTTTGTGTCACTACTGTTTGCACATTAGCAGTTCCTGATGGTTAAACCTTCACTCCAGGTTATCTCAAATAAATAACCTCAACCCAGCCTAACTGAAGAGAGACATCTCTAAACACGCTCATCTCCCAGTAGTGAAGCAGAGAAGCACTGGCTGCTTTTCTGACACTGGCCAAGTTGTGCCTCCAATGCTCCCAGAGGTCTTTTGAATGACTCAAGGAGCCAGCAGCGCCTAGCTCTTTTGGGTTTGTTTATAGGTTTGGTTTTTTATTCTCCCTGCTCCCCCAAAAACCCCTGTATTCTGCTTCCTTGACTTGGTGTATGAATACTTTTGTGGATGACAAAGTTGGTGGAAAACCCACAAATGCCTAGAAAATTTACTTGCATCAAGAAATCCAGAGACAACAAGGAGCAAAGTGCTTTATAGCTTCTGTGGAAAGGGTCTGGTGAGCAGACACAAGTGTACTGTGACATTACAGCAGTGATGTGGGTGACAAGCAAACCCATTAACTGCTGAGCTGCACAAGCAAACTGCCTTGACAGCAGTGGTCACAGCAAAACCATTATGTTAGGACATTTTGAAAGGAAGACATTGAAATAGATTTGCAGATGACCAGCAATAAGTGAGGTGAGCAAGAGCCATCATAACAGAAAACACACACAATGTGCTTAATGCAGTTCAAGAGAAGGGTGAATATCCTCCTGCTGAAGGCAGATAAAGGAATGGCCACTAATTAAGTCTCAAACTTCAAATTCTGGCTCATTACCTAAACTGAGACATGAAAGAAAAGTTAAAAGCTCACTTTCGATGGAGAAGATTTAATGTTCTCTTGCCAGCCTGTCTGAGAGTTACTAACAAATCTGCTTTTGCAGATGGGATTAGCCAGAAATATGATGTAGAGGAAGAACAGAAAGGAGAACAGAGTTCTGAAAAGCCTCCAGAAAAGTAGTGAGAGAACAGCACAATCCTTAGCTGAGAACATCAGTCAGCAGCAAAAACGTCTGCATTACAGAGTTATTTGAATTAAGAACTAAACAGCTCTCAAGAACAGAGAAATCAGCAAGCACTCGATGGCATGGAATGGCTGCATTAAACACATATCTGAAGACTCTCAACAAGGCAATGTGTTAGCATAAAATGTTAACCCCTTCCAGAGGTTTGTTTTTTCTGGCTACAAGAGCAAGGGACTTGGTAGATTTAGGCAGGATGCTAAATTTAAAGAAGCTGGCTTGGGGAGGGAGGGGAGACTTCTGCTTTGGTGCTCTGCCAGCCTGCAGTAGCCATGCTCAAATCATCAGCACTTCTGGGCACATCTCTCTGTAGGAGATACCAGGGTGGGTAAAAATGGCCATAGCCATTTTGTGCTCAAAATAAAATAGAATAATGGCAGAAATAGTCATGTATGGCAATGCTAAATCCACTGAGGGCTAGCAAATAACCTATGTAACATCCTCACAGTTCCCAAGGTTGTTTTCCCAGGAACTTGCCTAAACTGAACAAAAACCTAACAAAACCTTACCAAACCCCAGTGTGGTTCCATTTCTAACTATGCTACTTCTTTACATGTTGGTAAGCTGGAATACTACAATAAAATACCAACACTTGCACCTATCTTCTAGTTCTAGTTGCATGCATGTATTTTTCTGTCCTAAACTGCAGACTTGGCCGAGCAGTAGCAAAGGGTTTGGCTTATCATTGGCCTTTCTTTGCAGAACTGCACTGCAACAGCTCCAGCACAACTGGAGACAGCACAGATTCACTTCCACAGCTTGGACATGTTTTTTAAAGCTTGTATTTTTTAGGTGCCACAGAAAACATTTTAGCTTTTAATATGCAATATGCCTGTGTTGCAGATATCTAAAGCAACAGGTGGCATGGAAATTACAGATAAAGCTGGTACAGTGCACAACAGCAGCACATTGACTTCAAGAAAGAAGAATCAAACCTTGACCACTCCATACTCGCTTCTGTTTCAGTGCTTAGTGCTATAATCTGCAACATTTTTAAGTGAAGTGATAAAGAGGACACGAAATAATTCCTTTTAGCCGCTCCTCTAATGAGTCTCTTAAGATGGGTGGAGTAAATGAAGATGTAGATGAATGCCTCTCAATTTTTTTTTTTTCTGTGGTTTTCTGCACAAGCTGCAGGCAGCAGAAACTCAGTCTGAAAAGAGCTGCCATGTGACTCAGTCCCACACAAGCTGTCCTCACAAAACAAAGAGCAAGGAATGCTAAACAAATGAATCACAAGCCATTGCTGCAAAACATCCCCTACTTTCTAGCAACTGCCAACGCTGGGAGCTATCTGTCCTGTCAATCTGAGCGACAGCCCATGAGTAAAAGGGCACTTAATTACAAGATTAGTAACAGGAAGTCTACATTTCAAAAACCACTACATGAATAATGACTGCTGACTGTGTAAGGAGGCAAAAAGTGAAGCAAATCCTCAAGGAAACAAAACCACGACTTGGGAAATATTTTTCCTTTTAATGTTGACTGCAAGTGAACTTTTCATGGTCTGTAAACGACTGGTGAGGCTTCGGCACTCTGCATGTTGCCTGATTTTCATCCTGAGAACTGCTCTTGGTTTTCAGATGGCAAATGGTGTTTGCCAAGCTAGGGAGATTCTGGCCCCGTTTGTGCTGTTGAATGTACCAGTGTGTTGCTAGCTTGGACACTAATCCCTAAAAGAATACATCACTAGCAATACGCATGGTTGGTTTTCATTTTGCATGAAAGGGGAAACAGATTCTTCCTAAACTGACTGTACCAGAAAGCACAGTGCAGTATCACTGAGTCAACAGCCACAACCAAAGCATCTCATTGAAGCATACAATTTCCTTCCATGAATCGTCTCAGGCCTCCTGGCACAGAAAAGGCTGCTCTGAAGGCCAAGATTGGCAGAGCAGTCAGAAGAGTATGCGGACATTGCTGTCACTTATTCCTGTGCACGTAGCCAGATTGCTTTGTAATGGCATTTTGAAGTGGCATTGCCTAACCACTGCTCAGGTAATACAGAGAGATAGGTTCTGCTTTCAGAGACTGGTAACTTCATTGCATCAGCATTGTCTCCTTGGGTCTACAAATGCTGTAGACAGACAATATCCACTCTGAAAGTAGACAAAGGGACTGAATTTGCACAGGGAATGAGACTTCCTTTCCAGATGCATTTGTGCTTTTAGTGTAAATTTCATAAATTTACAGGAGAAGAGACTCAGAAAAAAAAAAAAGAGTTTAAAAGTCAAAACTTTTTAACTTTTCAAGATATTAAATATAACATGGAAATACTGTTTAAAATAGAACTGATTGATGGAGAGAAAGCAAGTACTTATTGACCTGCTCATGCGTAAGGACTCTTCAAGTTACTTGTGCATTTGAAGGATTTGCTACTCCTGAACTACTGATTTGAAAAGCTTTTGACACCGTGAGATGAAAACACATCCCAAAGGGGTACTCTGTGGTTTGGAAGTCTGTGTGCTCTCAGAATTCTATCCCTTTCAGTGAAAAAAAAGAGATGATTGGCAAGAAAAGGGTGGGGCGGGGGGGAACGGGAACAGCATTGCTTTGGTCCTGAAAATGAGGTGAAAAGGTTCTCTGCCCAAAAGATCATCAGCTGTCTGTCTTGTAATTTCATCATTCAGGTCCATGTTACAAATGAACTCTGAATTAATCTGCTTACCATTCTGTGACCACATCCAGCTGACCCTAAAAGGAAACAAAGCTACTGCATCTTATAGCTGCAGGAGCCATCCTAAAAAACAGTACACAACTTACTGTACTGAAACGGGCTTTCTAGAACATGAACTGTAACTGCAAGTGACATCATCTTAAGTATAGTCACTGGGAATGTCTTTTCTTCTACTCAACACCAATCCATCGCCATTAGCTAAGGGGATGAAAAATAAAGCTCAAGATACTGACCATGGCATGTCCAAATTGAAACAGTGAAAAACACAAGCCAACTACCCCCATCTTCCCAAACACTCATGTCAAGAACAAATTCTGAGAACACTAAGGACTACTCAGGCCCCTCAGCTCCATCTTCACTGCTGCACTTCTTATTCATTAATTTTTGGCCTAAAGATACAGACCTAATATTACTTTATAAAATGAGAAAGTCAACAGAAAGGAAACAGAAGGCCTTACTGAGTGAATCATCTAGTACAAACTGCTTATAAAGAAGCAGAGAGTTTATTAAAGCTTGAGAGAGAATTCTGAGGTCAGCCAAATGGAGCTCAAGCTCAGTCACCAAGAGATAAAAGAGAGGGACAGGAGCAGCACCAGATTAATGAAGTAACAGAAGTCTGCTGCATCATTTTTAGTGTTCGCTGCAACAAGGAAGACTTCTCACCTCAACAGTTACTGAAAATCTAGGCTTTTAGTGGTACTTCACGCTCACAGAAACCTTATGAATGGTTGGACGTGACTTTCTAGAGAAGGACTTTGTATCCATATCTCTACCTGAGGCCTGTGTTCTGCACTGAGATGCAGGAAAAGTCAGTAGTACTACAGCAATAGGAAAACCCGAACACAACAATAAAAACCCCACCCAGCCCCTACCCCCTGGATGCATGTTTATGCAACTTTCACAAATTGAACCCAAAACTTGCACTGGGATCACCATTTGCATTTCAATTCATTCCCCCACCCACCACTACACTCCTTTTGCTATGTGCCCGAGTTTTATTAGAACCATCTGGGAGATCCTCCCATTCCAGTTTCTTATGTCTGCTAATCTGGCAGCTGCACTTCATCTTCCATTTAAAAACCTTCGTTTCCAAGTCATTGAGACAGAAGGTCTTTGACAGGCTAAAAATTATCTTTAAAATCAACAAAGAAACCACATCATATGCTGTGCTTTCCAGATTAAAGGAGAAGAATGGAAGCTGGAGAACAGACACATTTTTAATGGAAGATAAATGAAGGGTTTAGGGATCAAGAAAAATTTTACCAACCTAATTTATTTGAAAAAAGACACAATATAGTGAAGCACTATCAGTTGCCACTGCAGAACAGTTTCAAGATCATCATCATATTTCTATGCAAGAGACACACAGCGAAGTATTTCCTTACAACATCTCCTTGGCAAAGATAAGCAATGAAGTGCTAGGAGAAGGAGGAATGTATAGCAGCAGAGCTGAAGGGGTTTTCTTTATATATGATACAGTTATCACAAGTTTTTGAATACAAGTCATAGACTTTAGACTTTCTCTTTATTAAAAGTACCTTTGGATCTGACACTGCAATATCCTGTACTCACTTCTGAATAAATCCTGAACATTCTGTTTGTCCACACACATGGAATGGTTTCTCTTTGCTGCCCCTTGTAACAGTGGGTTGCAGTTAACATGAGCAGGACAGACAGAGCAGTCACAACCCTTCTAAACTATATTTGTTCACTTAAATGTACAGATACCCACATTGCCACTAGGCACTTCATCATGATGGGACAACTTCTGACTGTAGCATATGGCTGGGCACATCATCACCGATGAAAAATGGCAAAAATCCTTGGGGCTTTAATTTGCTCTGATATTTTTCTCCTCCAAAGTGTTTGCGCAGAAGTATTTGCCTACTTGCATAAGAATAGCATGGCTTCAACTTGTGGGGGATTAATAGAAAAAGACTTTTCTTCCAGGTTCTCCAAATCCTCCCATAAAAGACTGTTTCTAATGAGATGCACTTCTGGTACAAACACAAAATAACCATGTTTTTAATATCTGGATAATATTGCTTGACTTTAATATTATGAACATTTTCTTTCTTTTCCCCTTGCAAATAAATACTTTGCTCTCCCCATGCTGTTGCTGTTTAAAACCTAACAAATACAGAGAACACTAATCTGCCATAAAATAAGTTTGGTATGTTGGGAATTTGAAGAACCCGAGTAAAACTTCCCTCAGTTACTTAAATACTGGAAGTGACTTCCTCCACATATGCATGTGAATTGCATTTAAGTCTAAACCATATCTGAGACGTAAAGTCTTGTTGCCATCTCCCGTGCTCTTTTGATCTTGCTCTATATAATGTAAAGCCTACATCTTCCTCCTAATTTAAGTAAACATAATCAGTTAAAGTTTCTCAAGCACTAAGACTCTGATAAGACTTTAGAGTCCTCATCTTCATACACTGGGATTTACCATTTTCTTCCCACCATTTCCTTTCAATCATAACAGCTTTTTCAGTTTTTAAATAAATGTTTGAAACAGTACCTAAAAGTTGGCTTTGCCCTACAAAGCAGACAAAGGTATTTTAATGGGCTAGGCTCCACAAACAGATGCAAATATAATCACCTGACCTGACAGATAATGCAAGACAGACCTTAGAGGTGTTTTCAGAAGCGCTAGAAACAGCACTGTTGTAATCTAGCTTTATGAATTTGAAGTGCAAATAAAAAAAGAATAAGTAGGAAACAGACCTGAAAAGATTTACATTAACAGAAGAAAAAAAACAAAACAAAAAACCAAACATACCTATTATCAAATACAGTAGATATTATTAAAAAAAAGTAGATTTTCCTTTGAAAAGTATCCTGGAATCTCTCAGGAGAACGAATGAAATAACCACAAGTGCGTGTATGTGATCAGACAGGAGAAGAGCTTTGTATTGCAATACTTATCATAGGTTTTGCTAGCACATAGATCACTTCCCTGGCTTATTAGCAATTCTAGTTTAAAATAAGGTCTCTTGTTAAAGAAGAACTTGGAAAAAAAAACCAAAGTTTGAGAGAACAAATGAATTTTTCTTTTTTAGCCCACATCATTTGCACTTGAAAATGTGTCATTTGGATGACAAATCCCTCACAAACCCTCTCTTCAGGTCACCTTCGATCTCTACAGACTATATACATTTATATAAGCTAGAAACAACAACAAAATGCAATTTACCCTCCCCCCCCATCTATGAATACCCCTCTTCCAAGGGATCAGGAATATATTAAGGCAAAATTGCAAACAGAAGAACACCAGGCCTATAAAAATAGAATTACACCTTGCTGCAAATGCTATTTTTTCTTGCTGTTGAATACACAATGTCAGTGCCCTGCTTCCAGTTCCACAAATGAAGATATGGAGTGACAGTGCTTTTCCTGACAGAACTCCAGGGCTGCAGGCAAACAAGCCTGTCATTAACACCCCCCAGGAACAAACACTCATGGAACTACCACAAACGAAAAAGGTCAGCGGGGAATCTCACCAAATTGTGATACAGAGAGAAACTGGCAGACGGGATGTGTGCATGGTGTTCTCCTTAGCAAATCTGTTCCTACGAAATGAATTCATTTCCTGAGAGACCAGGAAGAGCCCGTTGGATAGGTTAATACCACGTACAAAAGCAAATGGTCGGTCCCCAGCATCAGTGCAGTCAAAAGAACTTCTGCACAGCTGCGAAGAACACACAGGACGAAGCCTAACACCTGCTGTGCAGGCAGAGCACGTTCCGAAGGGCAGCAAGGTTGACTTGGGGTGCTGCAGCCCACATGTGACTGCTGGGGACTGCTCTGCTCCTTCCTACTGCTGATTCATTAGGCAGTTTGCTTCTCACTCAGAGAATCTGTCTCTGCTGATCCTGTGTGTCCCCTGAACCAAGAGGAGGGCAAGCAAATATATCACCAGCATTTAGGACATAAAGCCATGTGGCAAGGACCTGGAATAGATTTTGAGCAGCCCTTAGCACAGACTTTGCCAGAGCGTTCACTAGTGAGTTATAAAATTCCTCTTTAAAATCTGGTGGGTGGAAATAAAAGAAAGAAATAAACCAGTAACGCTTCATATAGGTAAAAAACTGAAAAGCAAAAAAACCAACCGACAATCAAACCAGAAACAGTATTTAGATTGTTCCTGCTCTGCAAGCAGCACATGATCTGTTTTTAAATTAGAAAGGAAAAAAAAAAAAAAAAAAGAAAGAAAGGGCGTAATTGTGAATTATGTATTTTTAGGAATGACCTTGACAGCTCTGTCAGGCTGGAATCTCCATCTTGCAGTCCTGCCATTTCCCTGGCTAGTCACAGAGTTTCCTGATTGACTGACAGTGCAGCTACCCTCCTCAATGTGGGCTGCCACAGAAGGAAACTGAAAACACACAAAGAAAGAAACTAGAAAATTGACTCGGCTTTGGGGCTTAAATGTTTGGTGTTAAAGGCCAACATGCCCCAGAAGAGGGCTCGTGGCTGCCGGCAGAGTGTGAACAGCATCCCAGACACCGCTAGAAAATTCCAGAGCTGTGTTGCATTGAGCCCTTCCCATCCCACAGCCATAGTCAGACAAAGAGAGCTTAATTCAACAGGAAGCTATAGAGAAACGCTTCAGCTGAATTTCTCTAATCACCAGTCAGAAACACAATCCTTCCTTACATGTTAAGCCACATCCATGGGCTATTAGTCAAAATTTCTTCGCTTTTTCATAGTTTTACCAGCTTTGACATTTCATAACACTCTTATTTTAAGTCCCATCTGGACAAGAATTCACAATGATCTTTAGGGAAATTATTTTCAAAAGACTTCCGTCTCTTGCTCTCATTTGTCAAAGTTTTACTTAAAGCAGCTATTGTGAGAAATTAAATGGATCAAGAATGGAGTACTTCCAAGAACAGAAATGATGGTGACATTAAGTCTGTGACAGGAGCCAATCTACACATTTTGACTTCTTAATGAGTACTATTTGACCTTGCAGTGAGGAAGGCACTCGTGCCATATGCAAATCTAAAGCAACAACGTACAGCAGAAAGTGAACCAAACTGGTTGGAATAGCCAGGAGACATACAAAAAAATACTCCTGACACTGACTTAGTAAGATAATGTCAGAAAAGGAACACAGCTCAGTTTAAAAAAGAAAAAAAAAAAAAAAAAAAAGAAAGAGCTAGCAAGTCAGTCAATACTATTACAGAACTTGAAGACAGGTCAAAAACGTACAGTACTCTGAATACAAAATCTAACTGAACACTGACAACTGTCACAAGATGTGCGATATTTGCTGAAAATCGCCCTTAAGGCAAACAGGGCATAGAGTGAGAGTAACATCCCACAGCAAAGGGCTGAGGGCTTCAGAAAGAGGCTTTGGGATTTCTTCCTATGTTCTTTCTCTCCCCTCAAGTATTTTAAGGCACCACTTGACCACAATTAAAAACTGCTGAAGGGAATAAACTAGAGTTGTAACAGGGAACTGCAAGTGGCACCGAATAGCTCTGACATGCTAAGATACATACTAGATGTTTAAATGAAACAAAAATTAGGAGGTTGTGTAATGGCTCAAGTTTTTCCCCCAAAATTACCTGAAATCCTTTTGCTTATGACTTGCACTGTCCTGTTTTCCTTGGTGTATACAATACAGCACCACACTGTTCAAAACCAACTGCTAAACTCCTCTGCACAGCACATGAATTGAACACACCTGGGGAGTGTTGCATCATAATTTGAAGAAAAGGAAGATAATTTCTTTCATCTTCCTCTTACTAGAGATAGGTTGGGTATTGAGGCTTGGCAGCTACACAGATTGAGCTGTATAAAACATCAGCAAGCTGGAAACAATTGGTCCTGTGTGATATGGAAATAAGAAAGGACAGAGGCAGTGCACAGCAAGTGGTACTGTAGTTCTGGCTTGTCACAGACTGAGAACACAGCTTAGCCCCAGCATCACTTTGTGCTTCTACAGAGGGCAAAGCATTTTCTCAACCCCTCCCCCCCCTAAAAACCCAATCAACCCCAATGCATTAAAAGTATGGTGCTGAAGTTTAATTACCAAGCTTAACATAAGACTTACATATTTGTGTTGATATAGGGGTTAGTATGAAAAAAGAGAACCTGAGAAGCTTTAATTCTAAACACTCTTGCTGGAGAAAAATGTTTATTTGAAACCTTCAGTTAAAGAAAAACAAGACAGTTAGAATAGAAGAGTAAAGCACTATCAAAACAGGGATGAGAAAGGAGTCACTTGCTAATACACACAGCTGATACCCCACACTTGGGTAACAGCTCACCGGGAATATACAGGATGGAGGAAACTGGTAACAGCAGCAAGGGGGAATCCTGCATCAAAACTAGGGACTGCTGCTGGACAGGAGCATTTTGACAGGTTGGTACAGGGCCAAAGTAACATGGCTCAAATTACTCCTAGGGTGAAGAGACCTCAATGAATGTCATTCTTCAAAAAAGCAAAGATACAGAGAAATCTGCTAAAAACTCTTCTAGAAAATTATTTCTTCTATGTCAGGTTAGAATAAAACTCCACATTGCAGAAGCTGAAGTAACCAGTTCCTCCAAATCTTTTACTTTTAAATGCAGATTTAGGGACAGAGATGTTGACTGCCATGGAGAGATAAGAGTGCTCCATCTGTGCAGAAGAAATTATTAAATTCCAGTATTATCTTACTATAAACAGACTTCATCTAAGCAGGGATGATACGATTCAGTTGATGGCATTTCAAATAACAGAGGTAACAAACTGCAGATTAAGTAATGTTGCCAAATATCAAAGATGTTGAAAAGATCAGAAGCCTCATGAATACCCCATGAAAAGCCCCAGAGAGGACAAAAGTGGCGTATGAGATGACAGCAGCCTAGTAGCAGATCAGACCATAAGTCCAGCTGGTCCATTAGTCTGCTTCTGGCAGCAGCCCAGAGCATAAAGACATGAACAGCAGCACTTTCTCCAAAGCCTCTCCTCATCTCCAGCCATTTGCAGCTTAGATACTTCCTGTAAAAAAAAAAAAGGTATCTTTGTACTCCATGGCCCTGCATGGAATTTTCCTTCATAAATTTATCCAATTACCTTTTGAACCCATTTACAGTATGGTATCCACAACATCCTGTGGAAGGACATTCCACAGCTTAGCAGCTTTGTCTGAACTACCTTTGTGCTTTTGTTTTGAGCTGCCAGGTTCTTGTCGGGAAAAGAAAAGAAAAAAAAAAAAAGGACAAGTTTTCCTTTGTATCACCTCTATTTACTTTTCCTGGTGCCATTATCACTTGTGATTTCTTTTCCAGGCCTCCCTCAACCTGTCTTCCAGTTTGAAGTGTCCTGATGTAATCATTCTGAGTGGATGCTGCTGCGTACCTCCAACTCCCCTCCCTGCAGCCCTCTTCTGCATTCTTCTCAAGTTAGATTGCCTGTCATATTGAGAGAGAGTGAAAGCATTCTAGAGCAGTGAGAAGAGAGAGGCATGTTTAGAGAAAATTTATCAGGGGAAAAACACACAGACAACAAATGAAGGTTGACTGTGATGCTACATATTTGCCAGCAGTGGAATTGTTCAAGCATTACTAAAAGAAGATTCAAAACAAGGCAAAAACCTTCAAGATTTGCTGTAGAAATCTGATTATATATTTGTGTCTTCATGCTTTACAGAGCTGAAATAATTCCTGTGCGCTCTGTTTCCCCCTCAAATGAGCACTTCACTGAATTCTGCAACTTCCCACCCGGCTACAAAGAGGCAACTACGCTAGAGATAGTACACTAATGAGAGTTTGTATTCTAATTGTATTTATGTTTAGCAAGGAAAGAAAAGAAATAACGGCAGGGAGACAGATTGCAAAGAGATGGACAGTGGGGGGTGGTAGAGGAGGACAAATAATGAATGATTAGCAGTTATAAAGTTGGAACTTGGTTTTATTTTCCAGCATTGAAATCCAACTGGGATGTTTGTTATTCACTTCCAAAAGTACAGGCTATTCCCAAAACACTGTGGAAAGCATTTTGACCTAATGCATTGGTAAGCCTCCAAGAAAAGGCTCTTCTCGGATTTGGGATGACCTCAGGACACCACTGCAGCACCATGAAGCACCCTGTCACGGGCAAAGTTGCTGTTTTCAGCCTACTTTCACTTAATTGTACAGTAGTGCCACAGCAGCAAACAGCTTGGTGCAACTCCTCTTTACTACAGGAGTACTTCATGAATTCCAGCTGAGGCTGCCACAAGTACTGTCCCCTGGAATATTAAACATCTTCTATTAAGAAAATGCTTCAAAACATACCCGTGGCAGGCTCTGCACACAACATCCAGAGCTCTCCTCACTTCTGTAAGCTCCTACACTTGCCCACTTACAGTCTCCAGCATATTGAGTATCAAAGAATGTGTTACTTAAAAAGAAAAAAATCCACCAAACAAAACAGCAAAACAACAGCTCAAAAATGAAGCCCACAGAAGGCACAGATAAAGCTTAACCCACACAGACATTTTAGGGTGTATTTCTTCACATGAAAAATGGGCGCTAAAAGCTGTTAAGCAGCACTGAAAATCATGACTTCCACTGTTGAATAAAAACTACCTGCAGGTGTTACTCAGGAGAACAGTTGGAGTTTCCCAGCCTGCCCAAGCGATCTTCTTCTGTTGCTATTACATTGTGACAAATTTATTTTGTATTATCCTAAGAGAGAGAAAAGGAACTAAAGGTTTTCCAGTGCTACTGTATCACAGCTCAACTTTCCTGCTTAAGAGTTCATGTTTTAATTGAATTCTGAAGGCCGTAAAATTATTGCTGGCTTCATAAAATCCCTGTAATTTGGTGGAGTTATAAGGGTTTGAAAAAAATACAGTAAAAAATTAGGCACTTTTTGCATTTTCAGCAGACTATATGAAGTTTTGATAAAAGCCAAGATTCATGAAACATATTTCAGGACTGTGGGAACTCAGGAAGGGGAATTTGCCCTAGAAAGATGCAGGCAAGAGTAGAGGAAAGCCCCAGGCTTTCCACATTGGGTTGCACTTTAAAATGTCACATAAATGGGAGAAACCCCACTGATATTTGCACACTTTTGATATATTAAAGCTTTCCAGAAGATGATTTCATGAAGGCAACGCTGCCATGAACAGCTACAGACCCTGAGCAGCTTGTGGAGATGCAGCGAGTGCCTTAATGCTGGTGCTTCCAAACGGCTGTGGTGGGGAATTCTTCACATCTCTCCACTGCCCACTTTGCATAAACACATCAGAGCCTGAGCTGCTGCTCTGTTGATGTTTCCCTTCTATAACCTCTTTCTTATTATTCTCTCCAACCTCATCTGCAGGTCACTTTTCTGTCAAACGAACTAATTAAAATTCCTGATCCTTTCCCCCTCCCCCCCTCTTTTTTTTCCCTCTTTTTCTTTCTTTTAAACCTAGGGGAATTTCAAATAGTCCAGCACTAACCACTTTTTAGAAAAACACACCACTAGTAGTGTACTGTGTACCACTGCAGCTTAACAGCTCTCATGAGTTCTGTGACATGTCCGTCCCCCCACCCAGCCTTTCGCTTCACCTTTTTACAGCTTGCTGGGTGCTGAGAAACGTGGATGTAAGAGTAATTCCCCCCATTTCCTTTGAGGTCCACACTTGTTTCCACACAGAATTTTGGGCACTACATCATTTCTATAGACAGGAAAGCACATACCACTGTAAAATAGCTACTTAAGTGGATGTATTTAGAAATATATGTAAGATAGCCATAGATCCTCATTCCCTTTGTGATTTAAGAAATTTGGAGATGATTTTCTTCATGTAAAGGAAGCAAACGGATTATTCCCCTATCTTTTAGGAAGGCAGTACTTAAGAGTTATAAGTCTATGTAGGTCTGTTGAACTGAGTTCTTTTTCCTCTCCAAAATATCACTCTGAATAAAAGCATCACACTTGTCAGCATTTTCCTCCATGCCAGAGGGCTGAGAGGGAACTTGACCTGGATAGGATTGTTTCCTCAGCTCTTCAAATGATCTAAAAAGCCACTTGGTTTTAGGCAGACTGACAAGTTTCACACAGACTACTACACATACTCCCAAATTTGCGTTTTAGAAGAAGCTGTTTAATATATTTTTGCTGACTGTGGTCTTGTGAACCTCTCTTGCAAGAAACCAACAGAACAAACCAAAGGAGTGGAAAATTGTTGATTGAAACACAGCTCTTAAGTCATAAAGTTTAATATTGCTTACATCTGTGGGTTACAGAAGAAAGGCAGAAGCCTTGACAGCCAAACACTGTCACAATAAGCTTCCCATAGAAATCCCACCCTAGCAGCAGGGTTGAGTGTCTGTATTTTAGTGCTCACCACAGACACTACGGAGTTTAAAAAGCTACACTTCACAAAAAGTTCCTGCTGCACAGCAAAAATGGATTGCAGTCAGTATCAAGTACCTTCATTAGGGTCCTTCCTCCTTTTAGCCAAAAGCCCCATAGCTGTTGGTTTGCAAGCCAAAAGGAAAGTGTTTCTTTCTCCTTTCAGCTGAGCTCTGTCTCATGGCTGTGCTTCAGCATGGCTATGCACTGAGTACCTAGGTACAGACAGAACAGGAAAAACAAGAATTCTGCTCTGATATCTGAAACCAAAGCAGCAGCTCTTGGGCTAAGATCTGAGCTGTGAGCATGGAGGAGCAGATGCACAGAGACCACTCCTGCAGCACAGACCAGTAGATGATGTGGAAAGATGGAGAAAGCCATGCCATGAATATTCTCTCTATTTTACAGAGATTTTAAAGTTGAACCAGTTTCTTGATCTGGTTTTACCACATGGCCAGAGTATCATTGCCATGCAGCAGTTTGGGAACAGGTCTCTAAAGCCAGCAGTGCCCTGGCAGAACTGCACATCAATTAGCTCCTGCCAGCTGGACAGAAGGGCATGCTGGCTAACCTGCCCTTCTAGAAGACAGCCTGCACTGCAGACCTCAGCTTGCTCTTCCTTCACAGCAGATGACGCTACCTGTGAGGAGACCTTATGCTACAGCAGCCTGCTGGCCACTGAATGGAATTGCCTGACATGCAGAAAGAAGGTAAAAGAAATATTCTGTAACAGTCTCTTCTTCCTCTAACCTGTTACTGGTTGAAGGACTCAGATTGAGCATCCTTGGTTTGGATTTTCCTGGTTACCTATCATTCAAAGGGTTTGCCAACAGAACACATCTTGGCTTGCTTTCTCATATTGGAAAAGCTGACTGCAGCCTTAATTTGGCTTCTCCTTAGAATCAAAGAATGCACAGGGTTGGAAGGGACTTTTAGAGACCATCCAGTTCAGCTCCCCCCTGCAGTAAGCAGGGACATCCCCAAGCAGATCAGGTTGCTCTGAGCCCCATCAAGCCTGACCTTGAATGTCTCCAGGGCCCTGGGCAATCTGTCTCAGTATTTGATCATTCTCAGCATAAAGAGCTTCTTTCCAGTGTCCAATGCAAATCAACCCTGATCTACTTTAAAACCATTGTCCCTTGTCCTGTAGCTATCAGCCTTTGAAAAAAGTCCCTCCATAGCTTTATTGTAGGCTTCCTTCAGGTACTGGAAGGCTACCATAAGGTGGTAGCCTTGGAACCTTGGAACCTTCTCTTCTCCAGGCTGAACAACCCTGACTCTCTCAGGCTGTCTTTGTAGCAGAAGTGCTGCAGCCCTCTGATCATTTTTGCAGTGCTTGTCTGGATCCTTTCTGCCAGGTTCATGTTGTTCCTGCATTGAGGACCCCAGAGTTTAATGTAACATACTATCTAGTAACATTTTCCTAGTTCTTACCATTAATTATCATATAAGAAGGACTTAATTCCAGTGACTTCAGGACTCCTAACAGCAACTTCGGTTTGTAGCAGTGTTATAGGTGAGACAGCTTTGCAAAGACCTATAGTTAGATACCTTACACAAACCCGGAGTTCATGGCCATAAGCAGCACTCATTGTGTTCCTTCTACCATTAGGAGTGGTTGCACAATCTTGTTGCCATTAGAGATGAAAGGCTGAGGGTTCACCCCTGTCCCTGCCTCTGCTTCTTCTCCTCTGACCATAATTCACTAACACAGCAGAAGTTTTTTTGCTAGGTTCATGATCTGCAGAGGTAGTGAGTTCAGTCAACTGACAAAGATCTGAGGTGGTAGCACCAATGTGGGTGGGAAGGAAGGGGAAAGGCAGAGTGCTCAAGAGCTTTCTTCACAGCAGGGAGCTGCTAGATTGGATTATGTCCTCACAGATAATTTTGCTTTGCAAATGCTTTTTGAATTGCTCTATCCAGTTTATCACTAGCAGCTGCAAGCAAGTTGCACGTTTGTCTCTATGTGATGGTTTGAGGCTAACTGGAATATTTTAATGAGAGAAATTAGATCATTGGTTGTGAAAAGAAAATAATGATGAAGTCTATATCATTCATTGGTTTGCTGAGGGGGATAAAAAGCCAAAATGTAAACACAGTGTCCCACTCCGGTCTGTGATGCTGGATCTATTTGCTTCCTGTTCACTCCACTCTAATCTCTCCACTAACAATAACAGCATAAGCTTTGCTGGTTGTTTTGGTTGTCTGTCTGGGAATGCAGAAGGGAAGAGAGATTGTAGACTTAAGCCCTTTGGGGCAGTTTTGTTTGCCTGGGAAGGAGCTTGGATTTCTGTACTATATCTAATTTGTATATAATTGTAAATACTTGTGAATATATTGTATAAATACACTTGCAAGTTTTGCTTTGCTGTAAATATAGCTTCATCTTACTTACACACACATTATCGACAGCTTGGAAGTTCCTAATCCATCACACTCTAATGTAAGAGAAAAAATGAAAATCCAGTAGAAAACCCAACAGTGAATATTTGATACAGAAAGAATTCTCCTGATTTTTCCTGGTAGACCCCAAGCTGAGTGAATGGAGTAATATGCTCACAGTTAGGAACATTCAAGGCTGCTAAAATGGCTGAGCTGGCCGACCCTGTATACATGGGCTGCATCAAGTTCAGCCAACACCTGCCACTCTGGCACTTCAACTATTAGCTTCTACAGCGTTCCTGCTAGGGGCTGTAACTTTCAAACCTACTGCCTGTGGTAGGTTAGGAACTTCCCCCCCAACAGGAATTTTCCAGACTAGCTCAGACATCTTGGAAGTAAATGAAGCTGTATTTACAGCAAAGAAAAATTTACAAGCACATATATATATATATATATAAAATATTTACAAGTTTCTACAATTATATAAAAATTAGAAATAACACATAAATTCAAACTCCCTCCTGAACAAAGGAAACTTCTCAGAAGGGCTCAAAGCACCCCTCTCTTTCTCCCTCTACTTTCCCAGACAGACAAACAAAACAAGCAGCAAAGATTATGTTGCTTTCTGTTAGCTGAGATTAGTGCAAAGATATTAGAGCAGAGTGAAGAGGAAGCAAATAGATCCAGCGATGCAGAACAGAGTGAGATTATTTACATTTTGGCTTTTTATCCCTCTCAGCAAACGAATGATAAAGATGTCATCATTATTTTCTTTTCACAACCAATGATCTAATTTCTCTCATTAAAATATTCCAATTAGCCTCAAACCAGCACACTGCCCTACAGAAACTGCAATGGAAAACTTTGCTGCAGTCAAGGAAACTTCAGCAGTCAAGCAGTTTGCCGAAGCTTCATCAGCATGGCTCTCTGGGTATGCTTTGTTTACTCAGGAACTGACCTGGGCTAAAACAACACAAGGATTTGGAACAAACAAGAATATGCACTAGTATGTGGCAGTCACTTTTAATTAAACCTGCTTACAGTTTGTTGTTCTGTCCCCCAAATTTACATCCCACTTATTTTTAGGCAAAACCTTAATTTTTAGGCTGTGGTTCGATCATAAATTTTTCAGCAGAAGAACCAAGTTAAATAATTCCCACCTTTTGTCTCCCAGCTGTTTGTTCCTGTGCCAGCCTAACCACCCAAGACAACATCGCTTCATGCTGGCAGTTGGTCTCTTTTGGCAGGGTTTTCTTCTCCAGTTGAATTCCTTCCCTGGTTTGGTTTACCACTCAGCTTGCACAAATGTGCTGGCACAGCACAGGAGGTAGTGCACAAGTGGAAACAAATGACCAGGAAAAGATAGGAAGTTGGGCTTTACCAAGATGCAGTGCCAGCACAGATGTAATCCTAGCTTTCATTCGCTTCCTGTTCTCCTCACAAGATAAGCTAAAGAAACTGAAAATGAAGGAAAGATGCTGCAATGATTTGTAGGGAGCAGATTCAAAGCAGAAGTTTTAAAATGGTTAAATATTGAGATGATAGCTTTTAAGCACTCCTCGAGTTGAAAAAAAAGCTAAGTTCTATGGAAAAAAATAATGCATTTTACTTTGCCAGTGCAGATAGACGATTTAAAGAATCACAGAATTGTTCAGGCTGGACAAGACCCCTGGGATCATCAAATCCAACCATTAACTCTACTCCATGAAGTTCACCCCTAAACCTATCCCCAGGTATCACATCTAAACGACCTTTAAACACATTCAGGGACAGTGACTCCACCACTTCCCTGGGTAGCTCATTCCAATGCCTCACCACTCTTGCTGGGAAAAATGTTTTCCTAATGTCCAGGCTAAACCCACCCTGTTGCAGTTTGAGGCCATTCCCTGTTGTTCAAGAGCTGATTACCAGTGAGAACAGAATAGCACTAACCTCTCTACAATGTCCTTAGAGATGTTTAATATCACAGCCTTCAGAATGGTGCCATGTAAAGTTGCCCAAACTAATGATTTACCACTCAGTAAAGAGAAACATGTCTAGATCTGATGAAATTCCATGTTTGGCTGCATTATCCTCTCAAACATACAAAGACAAGCATCTCTTTGGTGAATAGTGCCATGGCTGAATGGCATTACTTATGAAATTCAAGAGAGGCTCTATCTGTTTGGTTAGACACTGGAGTTCATGCAAATGCCTTTGTTTTGAATAAAGCCTGGCTTTGGAAGAGAAGGGGGATGGGTGTGGAATTTGGTGTGCTGTTTCTGAAGACAATATGCTTTGGTGTCTGCAAGCATGTTCTTAAGGATGCCAAGCTGCCTACTTGATGAGTTACAGAAGAACTAAGCAACATCCTGCTAGGAGTTACAATTGTCATCTGATGCTGTTACACATCACTGGGTGTCAAGTCCCACCAAGGGAAGTTTTTCCAACTTTCCAGTGACTGCTGTAGTCACCAGGCAAGATGATGTGACAGCTAGGTGCCTGGAAGCCAAACAGTCAGAATCCCCTTCCCAATCCTAAAAAGCCAGTTACTAAGGTCAAATTGCCTCAGAAGTCTAGATCCCTGCTTTTGAGAAAGTCTATGTGGCCAACTGTCATTGAGCTTTGCATTCTGATTGGTAACAGATATGAGTTATTGGAGGCTTAGAAAATGATCTAGCAATAAATCTAGGCAGAAATCCTTTACAATCTCATCTGAACTTCAGCATTTAAATTACTGCAAGAAAGGATAACATCAAAAACTTGTGGAAACTTTGCAGAAAACTTCTGAGTTTCTCAAAGATGAATATGGTTGACAAGAAAAACCAGAAAAAAGATCAGCAAAAATGCCCCTTACTGTCACTTTGCTACCTCAAATCAATGTTTGCTTTCCTGTGACTTAGTCACTAAATGTCAAAGTGGTCAAGATAAGCAATTGGAAAAATAAAGATTTAACTCCCTTTTACTATGAATATTGGTTGTCCTCTGGTAACTAAGAAAACTCATGTTTCAAATGGAAATGAAAAGGTCAGGATGTACCCTCAACAGTCTGACAAAAGCAGTTTCTGATATTATTCTAACTGTAGCTGGTACAGGTGGACTGCAAGTTCTGTACCCCAATTGGTGTTCTATTACCATTACTCCACTTCTCCCTTGATATTGAATACAAACACATTGTTTCCTCCTCCCTTCCCTTGTATGGTGCATTGTGAATTTCCCAAGCAACAGACACTTTTTTTTTTATGTGTCTAGGAAGGTACAAATGTTAGGAGAGGCTAACACAAATATATAAACCAAGCAAAATATATAAATATACAACAAAATACATAGAACAAAAAAAATCAGCATTGAATTTAGCACAGCATCTAAGAAATATAGTTCAAAAAAGTGGTCCTAAACTGCAGAACTTTATACTGATACTAATGCCAGGTTTTCATGACTAAACTGCTTCTTTTATTCCAACAAACTGAAAGTACAATGGACACAGTAGCTGATTACAGCTGGAAACTGCAGTTACTCTCTTAACTAATCCACAGGATTTCAGCAGTTCTAACCATACAGTGGTGGAAGATCCTATGCTTACAACTCACGCTACCATTTTCCTCTCTCCTATTATTTTGTCAATTATCTGCTTAATCTAGAATCCACTTCAACCAGAAACTTCCAGGCTCAGCCAAAACTTGAGGATAACATATTCCAAATGAGTCATGCTTCAAAAGGTGATCCATCTACAATACCTCAAATCAATCTCATTCTGGGCTGACATGGTCCTACCCTTGTTGCTATGCACATAGACAAATGCTTATGTGATCCCAGGGTAAGCCAGTTCAGGGAGCTGATAGAACTGGAAACTGTGCTGGTGCCACCATGAGGACCAGAAAGTGGGCGTGAGGTTGGCAGTGATATAAGACACAACCCACAATGTAGCTGTGGCAATGTAGATTTAGAGAGCCTGAAGTGCAGATATACCACCAAGTGCTGTCAATCATCCTGAATGGGCTGTGTCCTAAAGGAAATTTGCATTCTGAAGGTTTTGGTTTCATTTGAAGGTATTGATTTATTTCTATAAAACATTTAAAATCTGTACATTAGCAGAAAAGTTATCCTACATATACCAGTACTATACTTTTTTAATGGGATACATAATAATTAAATTTCGTCCTATAGATCTTTAAGAGCAAATTCAAACTTCAAGGATTATGAGTTCAGTCAGATTAATGCCTGCTTCCTCTGCCTTATGGCTGGCAATAATGCTCTGAAACTGGGACTGGTAACATCTCAGATACTATAACAGCCATGCTGAAATCTAGGACTCTGTTCCGCTTCACTGCTCAGGCTTTGTTTAACATCCCATTCTGCTGTGGTAAAACAGTGATAGAATTACAATCTATCGAAATAGAGATGCTAAATCAAACTACTGTTTTTACAGAAATAGGTTCCAGACTATATCCCAGTTCCAATAAAAGTCTTGGAAGTCTGTGAGAACAGTCAGAGAGGTTCAAGATGGGATTTACTCCACCCCTCAGTGATAAGTTCTCATACTGGGTATCCCATGACATGAGCCCAAAAGAACACATCTTCAGACACACAGAGAAAATGGCAAAGCTTTTAACAACACCTTCCCACGCAAAGTATTTCTATCAGCCTGCTACCCTTTCTCACTCAGGGAAATTCCCCCCGTCATCAATAATACATACATGCAGCTATCAGTTCACCTACTAATGAGCAGCTTTTAGCATACAGTGCCTATGCAGAGAAATCAGGTCTGCAAGATGAGAGCACAGTCCTTAATAATTTACAAGACTCATTAATCTTATCCCAAAAGACAAACAAACAGAATTTAATATGCACTTGGATTTCCAGACCAAATCAAGATACAGCATTGAAGAAACCATTAACGTATATCAGTTGATAACTCTTCTCAAAACGTGGAGTAACTTGTCAGCCAAAGAGTTATCCATCTTGAAAAGCCCATGCTATTAGAGACAAAATGTGAGGAACCCTGCCCTGCTGAAAATTAGATCAAAAAGGTTTGGAGATTATTTAGTGTGGCAGCTGCTGAAGGTTTTTGAAACTGGCTATTTTAAGCAAACAATTTGTAGATCTAGTCTAGTGGTATACTGAATAAAATACTGGTCCTCTATGAATGTTAACTATACCCAGAGACAGACTTCACATACAACATCAAATATAGTCACTTGGACAATGCAACAGAGAGAACCAGGAGAGAGAAGACAGATTCATCCTGGGACCAAACACTTCATTTCTGTACTTGGCCATGTGGCTGATCCATATTCTTACCAAATGTTAGTTGCAAAGGGCAAAACAGTTGTTGGTAAGAATATATGGAAAAAAATATTACTATTATTATGCAATAGCTAGGTCTAGTTCTGGCCAGAACTGCAGCACAGGGCTAAGAACCAACCAGCCCAACCCTAACACAAGGTGCTCAGCTTCCTTGGTGTCTCCTGCTATGAAGATAAACCTTACTCCTTCAGAAGTGCTCTTCACACTGCACAAACAAGTGAGAGCTTGCCTACGGAGCAAAGATCTTTACTTGTATCTGATCCCGCACCTCTTCACAATATTCTTTCTTCTGAAGTCCTCCTAAGTGAGATAATCTAAATGCTATAGTAACTGTCCAGAACATCCAGACTGTGTGGGAAAGGAGAGAGGTCCTATTTTCTTCCAGTGGTTGTGTTAAGCAGGCATAGAACAGAAGCTTAGGAGCCTTAGGTGTTCCACCTCCTTTTTTTCTCCATTTACATTAATCATATGCTTCTAATTCCCTGGGTCACAGACAGGGATGTTTTCCATATCAGCTATTGCACCTGCCCTTCTTTATCTACAGAACCAGCAGAGTCTCTCTTCCACCAAAGTAAATGGACAGAATTATTATATGATATAGGATAAAATGAATGCTTACACCCAAGATGTGCCTCAGAGCCCCTAGCTCTCATATTGCTGCAAAAAGCGGGACACAGAATGACATTTTGCTGCAGATCATTCTTTGATGACAACTTAGCATGTTAATGAAATCTCCTCAATGGCAATTTCCTTCTCATAAAATCCCCCTTTGCTCACAGCAGCTTCTCTTGCAGACAGTGAACCACAGCACCACACTGCTTTTTCAAAGCTACCCATATGTAGCACTTGGTCTTAAAAGTTCTTTTACTACACTAACATTTACCTTCCACTTAAGGCTTTTAAACAGCATGTTGTAACACACAGAGTGTTCACCTAATTGGGCTGTTTGATAACATCTCAGGACTATAAACAGGAAAAAAAGTCACTTAAAATTATGAAACAAAAGAAACATGAAGTAAAACATGAAGAATGGGGTAACTAAAAATGCTTTACAATAGTAATTGCTGATAGAGATTATAAAAAAAATTTGTGGTCTTCCTGTACAGAGAGGTTTTACTGGGGTTTTGTGTTGCATATTCCTTTGAAACAGGACAGAGAAATGAATAGGCAGTGTATTTTCAAATTTTCTTTTGCAGCTAGAGTGTATCCACTTAATTAAATATGGACCAATTAGTGCTAGGCAGTTAAGAAAATATCTTAGAATACAGATGATCTGATAGAGCAAAATTATTATGTCAGTGCTTGATCTGGGATATGTTGAAAATGAAATATTAGCAGCATATGTTCATGGAAGGAAAATAAAAACACACTCGATTAAGAAATGCAGTTTTTCTTTCTGGCATTTACAAGGTTATATCATACTCATTACATATGGAAACTTAAATGCTTCCAAATGAAAATGTGTATTTGTATGAATTTGTCAGTCCAACACAACTGAATGTGTCAGGCTACAGATTTCTCTCCCTGAGCCACACAATTCTGGCTAATTAAGTATGGCTCCTATCGAAAACCCCTCCATTCCTCATTGTGTTTAAACTAGCAGCTGCCCTTTAAGCTCTTCAGCCAAACAGTGGCTGAAATGTCTCTCGCCCCTCATACAGCTCTGAATGATTTGCGATATGTCAGACTCTCAGTACCTGGAAGCCACTCTCCCAACAGTATTTCCTGCTGCTTAGCTGGGATAGCCACCCTGTCAGTCCTCAAGGACAGATGAGCTGTGCAGTGGTGAAGGATGAACACAGTAAGAAGAGCAAGTATTGCCAGATTAACACAGCTCATGTTTGTGAGCGCTACAAAACATTAAAGGTTACTTTCGATCCAAAGCAGTGCACTGAAAGCAGTAATCAGTCGAATTTATCTGGACACATACTTAACTCACATCACATTACAATTTCAACACTTAAACCTTTTTTTTGCACAGCAAAGTGCTTTTCTAAAAACCACAAATGAAAGAACGTCTGCAAGACCGTTCTGTCTCCAAAGAGACCATTAGGATCAGTTTTCCATTCTAAACAGAAATTTCTATCTTCTCAAACAGCTCCAGCTCCTCCAAAATAACTAAGCTATCCTGAGCCTTCGAGCATACCTGGCTGCCAAGAGAAACATGTGCTTCTAAAAGAGGAACAGTAGAAAAGCAGAAGGATTATTTAACAGCAATGAAGTCTAAGTGAGGAAAAAAAAAATAAAGCTGCTTTTCTGGCAATGACAATTATCAAAGGTTTAACCTAGAAATGCACTTTAGGCTATTAAAATGAGCTGCCTTTGCCCATTTGTTTTCTCCACAGATTATTATCTTTAAAGATCTGCTATCTGCAAGAAATTACCTGTGTTAACACTTCAAAGATCCACATTTGTGCATATAAATGCTGCCTTCTATTTCTTAAATAAGTATTTCCCCAAGTGGGTTGTTATTTTGTTGTGGGTTTTTGGGTTGTTTTCTGTTTTATTTGTTGGTTGGTTTTATTTGTTTGTGTTTTGAGGTGGTGGCTTGTTTTGGTTTTTTTTTTTACCTCAGCTCAAAGTCTCATCCTCAGTAATTTTTATTTGCACACGCCAACATAAAAAAACATTTAAAATCTTAAAGACAGTCCTGTCAGGCACGTCCTAACACACAGAAATGGAACATATGCACCAGAAACCATGCTCCATGTAGTCAAGAAACACACATACCATATATATTTAGATGGAATGGAGTAGAAGTATGCACCGAAATATCTTTGGGGGTTGGACTAGATGGCCTTTAAAGGTCCATTCCAACCCAGTGCATTGTACTCTAGCCACTATGTTATTCAGAAGGGATTTGTGCAGTTATGAACATTATTTGGCACATGTACCCCTCACCTCAAATGTTAAAACTTCTCATTCATAACAGGTCAGAACATTCTGACTGCAGGCCACACAACACACGCAACTTCACGGCGCAGGTATTTCAAAGGCTGCTGAGATGTTGGTGTAGAAATTGCAAAGGTCAAGGTGCTTTTGGCCAGGCTAAGAATGCCAGAAAGCCCCTCTTTCAGCTCAGCTGCAGTGGGAAGGAAGAGCTCCACACTGAGCACCATAGAACAGCCACAAGAACTCACAAGGTGCACACAGGGTACCAGTTACCCCTGAGGAGTGCCATGCCTTCCTGTAGGCAAGTGGGAAAGACGCCATCCTACCTTTTCAACTAGCTTTTAGGCCAGTAGTTTTAGATATTAACACTTGATTAGATAGTTCCTTCTTTCAGTTATTGAGAATCTTTATTTTGCTCTCCAAAATGGTGGGGAATTCTTGTGTTGAGGGTATTTTGTGCCTTTTTAAAGGCTTTTGTTCACAGGGGAGGGTATGTACTCCCTGAGGATCTTAAGTTACTTCAGTGCCATAGGTTCATTTTATCTAGTTTTACTTACTTTCTAAGTCACTCTTCTGTTCAAAGAGATTTTTCTTCCCCAGTGAAAAACTAACACAAGGTCAAAGTTCCAATGCTATGCTTCTCTCAGCACTAAGGAAAAGTGATACTTGTGATACTAAGTCCTTTACAATATAATTTTGTGACACAATTTGTGGCACAAAATCTTACAACACAGACATTTTCTATGATTTACAGTTGCTGTACAGAGCAAGAAAATAGTTAAGAGACCATCCTTATGAAAAGTACAATCCAATGTGAAGTTCTCCATTTATAACACAATGCACACCCTTCTGCAAATTCTAGTCTGTATGCAGACACACACAAGCTTCATCTTTATACCACTACTTCTTCCTTCTGCTGAAGAAAGCACTGAGATCAAAGAGGAGACGCTCTGAGGAACAACTGTTGAGGTATTCCTGGGGGACAGCTACAGTTTCATGGCTTAATCACTCCAACTTTATATTTTGTTAATAATGTAGCAGAATAAAAGTAATCTCACACAATTTGTGTATTCACTTTAATAAGTGTCTAGAAAAAAATGCCTGGAGAGAAGCATGCACAGATCTTCTGAATAAGTGGAAATTTTTCTGTACAAAGATTGGAAGCATATCCAGTTCACATAGAGAAACAACATAGTTTTGATCCTGAATGTCTATCCTGCTCCAAAGAACAAGAAAACAGAAGTTTCTCAGTTAACTATAAAAATCAGTGTCTGAGCTAAATCCTCCAACCTCAGCTTCCCCTTCCAAGAATATTAATCTCCTTCCATTTTAGCTGCTCCAGTTCTTATGTAACAATGTCACTTCCTGAATTCAAATCTCCATAAATAAACCTTAAAGCTGAATAATACTTTATTAAACTCTCTGAATATTTCCTTAAGCAGGACATCTTTAAAACTGGGGTACACTGTCACGATTCAGCATAAGCTTCTTAGCACTTTCAAACAAACAGGAGCACAGCAGCAACAAACAGCCCAAAGATATCCCTGAAACATAAAGCAACTCCCCTCTCCAGAAGAGATGCTTTTGTTTGTTTGCTACCAACGTTTTGCTTAAATCCTCATCACTCCACACAGCAGCCATTTGTTTCTCTGTGGATATCTATTTGGATAGGGAAATCTCAAACACATATTTTTAAAGGAAGAAAAAGCACACTATTAGCATCCTCACCCTTCCTACACAACACAAAGCCACACACCTTCCCTAAGTGTTGAAACCATCAATGATTAAAACTTAACGTCAGTTGTCACTCCAGTGAAATAGGAGAACTGAGGTAGTATTTGATCTATTAAAGATTCCCAGCTTTGATCTGCCTGCTAGGTAAGTCCTTTCATTACTGGTATTCCTAGTGAAAAGCCTCACTAGAGGCTAAAACCAATGCGTAGTGTCCAAGCTCTTGCCTGAACACGGGCTGGAGCTTCTGCATTAGATATTCTCTAAAAATGTGCCACCTCAAGTGTGCCTTGCAGGGGGAGGATAACATCCACTGATGGAAATGAGGATTGTAGATGGACTTGGTCCAGGAGACCAAAAAGTGTATCGTGAACAAGGGAAAAAACACACCACCTTGAAAAGCGACTACTGTGGGGGGGATGGAGAGGACCGGGGTGAGGGGGGGGGGGATAATGCATTGTACTTCAGAAAGCAGAATTTATTTCACAGTTAGGTTCATTAAAGCAAACTATTAATTACCACAGTTTTATCATTTACACAAGAGCCAAAAGGTACATTTTCTCAAAGGAGCTGGAGAACACAACCAGTATTAACTAATAAAAGATTAATTCCCTGTTGTAAGTTTAACATTTAGAAACCGTCTTCGTAGTAATCCCTAGTGAAAAGTACTGAGTGACATTCAACAAGACAAGACAGTGTTCTGCACACCGAAACTATTAAAGTTCATTGCTAAAGGAACAATAAGTAAGGACTTAAGAAACAAAAGGTCACAATCTTTCCATGTCCCCAGTCTATCTTAAAATTGCCTTTGATCAGTTACACAGCAACACGCTACTGGCCTGCCCCAAAACACACCACTTGATTCATGGAGTAAATTCTCAGCACCTTTACCATCTCAGCTACTCAGCGCTTCAAGTGAATGCTGAGACCAAAATATCCCATAGCAAGAAGAAATGCCAAGAAGCATTCAGAACCGAGCCAAACCCATACTGTGCCAGTCCAGCCTGGGCAGTGCTTCCTAAGGAATGAGGAACAGAAACCAATGCAATTTTAAAAACTGATCTGGAAATTATACAAACCAGTAACTGCCTTATAGCTCTTGGAGTGATGCCACTCTGAGCAGTATCTCAGCACCTTCCTCCCCATGCCCTCTCCAAGATAAAGATCAACTGAAATGGAAGTGAAGAATCTACAATGACAGATTAGATCTTAAGGTATAACTACTTAACTAAAAGAAAATGGAAGCCTGAGAACAAAATTCCAGTTTAATCCACCACACTTTGGCTCCACTGTGATACTGACATCTAATTCCTAGTATCTTAGAAGTCTTGACATCTGGATCAAACTTTTAATCTGAAGGTAAAAACAGAGCAAAACTGATGTAGTGTGAATATAGCAGCGTACAAACCACTATGAACAACAGTCTTTTTTAGCTTGCAAAGGCAGAAAACATGTTTATAGGATTTTCTGCTCTGAAATATCCAAACTTATTCAGTAACATGTTTACTTCCAAAAATAATCTATTACTGCATACTCAACTACATTCAAAGTAGCAAGCTTTTGGATCTCTGGTTTTCCCATTAAACAGTATGCAAGCAGTGGAGCCTCTCTGAGCCCATCCACCTGACAACAAAACATTGTAAATCTACACCTTAAGAAATCTGTGTAAGAAGATAAGAATCTGTGCTTCTGGAAGAAAGAACAATCCCTCTACCTCTATGGCCATGTGCTCCAGCTGTAGCTGATGAAAGTGATGGTGGACTGTGTAATCAGCTAGATAGATGTGGCTCCTAATCTATCTAGAAACTAAATCCCCCATACAAGAGAACTTCCAGCAGGATTAGGAGTTTGATTCAGCTGGTCACATCTGCACAAGTGCTAATGCTACGAGGCCTCCCTCTCTTCGGCAGGGCTGCCTAAGATCAGGTTAACACAACCATCAAACTCCATTTGCTGATCCACAGACGAGTACCTCTGGGACATTCACTTGTAAACAGTTTTGTGCTTTTAACATTACTGTATTTCAAGATCATACACAACAGGCAACTCTAGTTTCCTAGTATGATCTGTAATTTTTTTTCAAGCTCTTGCTGACCTTAGAGACACATTTAAAGTAAGCATTCTTCCAGATGTTACAACAGTTCTTTTGTAAAGAACTGAATTGGGTGTGGTGTAACATCAGAGTTCACTGAATAAGGCCAGAGTTAGGACTACAAATGCATCTTCAATTCTGCAGATTTTGCAGAAGGTACCAGCTAGGGAAGGCAGAAAGAACCAAGGTAGTGCACTGCTGAGGAAGACTTGACAGAGTTCAGCACTGGTCAGCCAAACAAGTCCTCCCTGTGCAGCTCCCTCTTAGCATAAGACCATTGCCTCCTCCTTGAGAGAAGTGACAAAAATGCCCTTGTGGGGTGCACTGGGTGTGACAGAATGGGCTGCTGCTGGTGAGAACAGATTAGAACAGGGAAACCAGGAATGAAAGAGCATGAAAGAGTGTACTGGTAATTTGTTCTCTCTATTCATAGGGATTAAAAAAAAAATCCCACATCAACCACCAAAGTCAGTTTTCCAATAACTTATTTCTTGCCCCAAACTGAGAGTAGTAAAAACTTCTTTTCCAATAAATTAAATATTGCAAAGCACTTTTCAGTGTTGTGCTGATGACAAGCAATGCCATCTTGATAAACAATTTAGAACTCTTTTAGGGAAAAAAAAAAAAAAAAAAAAGGTAAAGTACCTCAGGAAAATTATGACCAAGACTATTCACACATTAGTGCTGACATTTTTCACTTCAAAACCTTCTATATGTCTTTTCCAAAGAAGAACAAATAACCTTATCTTTCTACCTTAACATGTAAAATTTTCCAGTGATCTCAAGAAGTTCCATTTCCTTATAGGTCCCGAAAGGGTAATCAACATCATAAAAGCTCCATCTGAAGAGACATCAGACCCAATATTGCACAATCTGTTGAATAACTGATCCATACCCATGAAATATTGATTTACATTTGCCTTGCAGATATCCAACACCATCAAGTTCATTAGGCAGTTTGGTCCAAGGATTTGTTTTGCACAAGAATTATTCCCAGTTTTCTCAATAAGCTGGGGTATGTTTTGATTCAAAACATACAGATTATATTCTGTTTATTCAGAATATAATCAAACTGCAGAACAATTGTTTGACTTACAGATCACAGTCGATAAATTCTCACAGAATCACCTCAGTGTTTCCTCCCCATTCATCAATTACAAGTCACCATATAAAGAGAACACTCCCACTTTTTAAATTGGTCAGTTGGGTTTTACTCTGTCTCTTTTCATCCTGAATAGAACAACAGAAGTGATTTTCTTACCCCAACAACAGCCTGTCCCTTGAATACACATTAATAGTTGACTTTCAATCCTGAAGCTTAGATTTGAGCAGTTCTCTGAACAAAATCCAGAATTCAGCAGCTAGCCCCCAAGGAAACTATTTTCCTTTTGGGAGAAATTCTGTACCTTTGTTCTTAGACTCTTACAAAAAGGATGTAATTATTACAAGAGAGACAGTTTCAGGTTGGTCATTTTTTACATCACTCTGGAGTTTAGATTGAGTCAACAGAATAACAAACTAAGTCTATTTCCCATGTTAGGTAAACTGAACTTGTCGGAGAATGGAAAATGACACCTAATTCAGCACATGGAGAGAGGTGGCAACTGAAACTATCCATCTGTGAGTATAAGATGAGCCATCAGTATTTAATGCATGTGTAATAACCCGAGGAGGAAGGAAAATGAAAGTTACCAAAACACAACACCTGCTGCAACCTGTTGTGTCAACAGATATATATTGTCATAGCCACATTCATTTGTTAATATGCAGTGAATATATTTGCCACATCAAAACAAAATTGCTAAATAATCCTGCCAAAATGTTTTTAAGACAAAACTTCTTTGTGAGAACCTGACAGTAAACAGTGCTTTTTATTTGGGTTTTCATTAAAAATGCAAACTCAGCAAGACTAACTAGCTACTGTGAGAAGTTACAACCACACTTGCAAAGAATGAACCAGCCCAGACACTGTAAGGGTCATCAAAATTGTCTGAAAGCCAAGGATACCTAAGGGGAAAAAGCAGTTCTGAAGACACGGATTAGAATTGGACAAGTTTCCCTGCTGTTCATAGGGGAACTGGAACAAAACTAGAAATGAGTAGATTCAGACTGGATGTTACGAAGAAGTTCTTCACCATGAGGGTGCTGAAACACTGGAACAGGTTACCCAGAGAGGTAGTGGAAGCCTCATTCATTCCTGGAAGTTTTTAAGGCCAAGCTGGATGGGGCTTTGAGCAACCTGACTTAGTATGAGGTGTGCCCATGGCAGTGGGGTTGGAGCTAGATGATCCTTGAGGTCCCTTCCAGCCCTGACAACTCTATGATTCTATATGCAGGAGAACAGTACAAGTGAGAAGGGACTGCAACAAGGCACGTTTCTCAGTTTATAAAGACATATTTTCTGCTATGTTCCTAATTCCACAATGATGACAAAGCTCCAGAAATTCTGAATAGTATTATTTTAAACTCCAAAACAAAAACAGCTTTAGCAGAAGAGCAGCACCAGTTACAATATACCCATATGACAAATTCTGCTCATTTCCCAGCATTACAAAGCAAATGTTTTTTCTTGCATTAAGGACACTTGATTATAGAACAAATTTAGTCTCTGTGCAAACAGAAGAATGAACCTAATGGTTCCGTTAAGGCATAGCTCTGAGGTATGAGGGTCATTAGCTCAATTTCTTTTTCAAATGCCACAGAGAAGGATAACAGAAGGAAACAGCTTCCAGTTGTCATATGCCTAATTCGTCTAGTCTATAGATGGCTTTGCTCCAGATTTCTCTAATAAGGTCTATTACAGCACAACTTTTTGTTGTCCTTAAAACATGTGCACTACAATCTGTGTGGTCTAGGAGGCTAGCTCAGGGAAAGCATTTGGGGGTTTGAATTTTTTTTTTTTTTTAAGCTGAGATCACAAGAGAAGACAATTTAATTCAAGGAACTCACAGGAATCTCATAGTATTTTAAATATTTTTGTTTATGAGAGAAGATAGGCATTTGTGAAGGATGTGGTGGGGAAATTTGGGGGTTGTATATTAGTTTATTTTGGGTAGAAGAAGATTGCTGTTTTCCTACCAGTGTTTTTGCTAAATTGTTTGGCAAAACTGCCTGTAGCATTTATTGCCTGTTAAAATATTTAATTGGTGGAATTCATGAAGCAGAAGTAAGACACCAACATAATGGGTCAATAGCAAAAAAAATTATCAAAAAGGAAAAAAAAATCGCTTTGTTTGGATGGGAGAGAATAGTGAGTAAGCAGCACTGGTGCATTTAAATAGGAGAGAGCTACATTTAGGGAAATACACTCAATACAATCTATATGCAGCAGGAGGAAAAACAGGAAGAGGCAGAAATAAAGGGCAGAGGAATGAACAGAATGAGGAGCAACTGGGTAACACAACTCATGCAAAGTGGACCATCTCAGAGAGATGCCATCTAGCAAACTTCTCAATAAAGGACAGATAACATTTATAACAGCACACAGGACTTAAAATTCAAAGCATGCTGTTTCACTCAAGTCCTCAAAAAAACTTCATTTAACCACATCCTAGATTTTGTTGCAAATGTTACATTTAGCCTATAAATGTTTCATTGTATTTTTAAACAAATTACTCACCGTGCCTTCAACTTCTTCTTTTAATTCAAATAAAACCCCAAGAACTGTGCATAAATAATCTGAAAGCATGGGTAAACACGATTTTATTTTGTGACAAACTTAACCTGGAACACAGTCATCTCCCCACACAGTTCTCCCAAGCTCTGCTACTACCATTTCGCAGATTTGCTGCTCCTTCAGTGTAGACCTATGGATCCATTTTCAGCACAAATGGGGGGCAACAAATTTGTGATAAGCAGATGGGAATGCAAATATAGCTGAGGAGATGAAAAAATGTGTCACAGTCCATCCTCTGAGATGCCAACAACCTTCTGCACAGCTGCAGGTTGCACTGGTTTGGGTAAGCAGTAGCTCTGCTCATTTCATTCCAGTTTTTCTGGGATCCATTTCTTGACACAGCTATAGGAGCCTATGTGCTAACATAGCACAAACCCCAGACAGAAGGGGCAGAAGGAGCTGGGCAGCTCTTTAAGATGGCTTATACAGTATGTCCACCAAAACAGCAACCAGAGACTCAGGATGCTGATCCAGGTCACAATTATAGGACTACATGGCTAATAGGAGACAGAACTGATAGAGCCATTTCCTTCTCTTCCAGCCCTGGAGATTCTCCCATGCTTCAACCTATGTTCCCCATAGTTCTGTCAGGGACAAAATGTAACATAAATGTTTAATAAAAGTTAGGTCTGAGCAGAGTTAACAGTTTACTGTAATTTCATTATATTCTCCACAATGATGCTGCGCAGGTCCCTGCCCATGTTCCCAGTGCCAGTCCTACACCCTCCTTTGTGCTGCTTCTGATGTTTATGATCCTCCTCAATGAGCCAATTTGAATTGCAAACCCATTGCTAAAATTGTCTTTTCTTCACTGGATTCATCTTCTGTTGCTTTAAAAAGTTGGCTCAAGTTCAGTGGAGGGCCCACAGGTGCTGGTGACAGGGGAAGATGCAGAAGCATGCAGCTGGGGAGAGAAGGGAAGATGGAAGGAAGAACCAGGCTGTTATTTTTTGATTAATTTAGGTGCTGCTTCATGCTCCAGCTGAGAGAAGGAAAGGAAATATGCTCTACAAAGAGAAAAGTACTGCTGCAGGGTAATTAAGGCCTAGGAGTAAACATGCCAAATGGTGCTTGCCCCAAGACAACAAACAAATGTGAATCAGAATGTGAATCAGTACTTGAGCAGAGGAAGGAATGTTTTTGCCACTATTCAGGATGCACTTCGATTGTTTGGAAAAGGTGTGAGTCATTAACTCCTGCGTGCACAAGTGAGACATACAAAGCTATAAATACCTGACACACTTCAAGGGCTCTTTGGAACGGAAGAATGGAAATCTGTATGTACTTTTTCAAAATTACAGAAGCGTGAAGCCATGCATCATTTCACAGGTTTTGATTTGTTGTGTTTAGGCTCTCCTGAATTGCATTAGGTAAGCATGAGGAGCTCTAACCTTGAAAGGACCTGTTGCTTCTGATACTTTGTATAGCTAAACAGCCATTTGGGATAAAGGATGAGAGGTGCACAGGACTTGATGGTGTGCTGCTTTAGTGCAACATTTTTCTGTGTCTGAATTTGTAGCTTACCATAACCATTAAGTGAAATTACCTTTCTGATGGCAACCAAGAACCTCACTGGCAACAGTTGCGTGGCATAAAAACAATCTTCCTCCTCATCTTTTGATTTCACTTCTGCTTGTAGGAGTTCAGGATCAAGGCAGTAAGAAAGTTTTACTGAGATCCTGCAACACTGATTTTCATGATAATTGAAGGATTCTTCAGACTCAAGCTCTTCTTAACCTGTTTATAACTCTAAATAATTTATTTATTTTAAAGACATTAAGATGCTAGTTGGACTTCAGTGAGGGGTGTTCATTTCATGTAAAAACCACTACAGCATTAATGAATTAGGACCATTAAGTGCCAATGAAGGGTTGGATTCCTACTCAGTCTTAGCCACTCTGGCTGCTTAAAGCCAAATACTGCTGCAATCAAAGCATAGATTTTCCTCCTTCAGATAAGCAGCTTTAACATTTTGCCCTATTAAAATCATCAAACTGAGGTGGTATTAAACTCCTACACAATCATTCTAGAGAAAAGTATGTTTCCTGCACATGACATGTTCTCCAAAACGATTCTTGCAATGCCTTTGACTTGGATGAAAGATTCTAAAGAATACTCATGAATGCATGATCCTGCTACAAGCAGGTTCCAGAAGTGAACCATAAAACACATCCCAGAAGTTCTGGTTAACTCAAAATCAGGGTGTAAAGAGAATGACAAAGCCCTGAGAAAACAGATCACACAACAGGAAAAGGGCAAAACAGGGCTTAAGAGCTAGGACAGACATGAGACATTTACTCCGACCCCAGATCTCAGAACAGAATACACAGGAGAAACACAAAAATATACTTGGCTTTATGTAAGCACATAGGAAGTATGATTTTCCAGTATCATAAATATGTAATTACACTTTTTATTTTGATAGTGATATCCTTTCTTAACTCAAACTCCTTTAAAAATTACTATTTAAAAAACTCCTGAGAACTAATTTCTGTTTTTCTTAATTTAATAAAAAGACTTATGGAAGAAATACTTTAATAATACTTCTTGCCCCTCCTGCCATATATTTAAGTTATTTTGTCTTTGGAGAGATTAATCAGGCACCATCACAAGCCAAGGCCACACAAAGCCATCTGCAAAACCTTCCTTTGATGAAGGGTTTTCTGGAATGTAAAAGCCTGGCTTCCCAGACTATTGTTGCATTTCAAACACAATTTCATTACTGCTGAGGAGCCAGTAGAATGCAAGATAATATCCCTTCCTTTCCTAGCAAGTTCCAAGCTTTGTTGAATTCTTTCATGTGTTGCAGGCTTTTAGCTGCTGCATGCTTCATATTGCAGCCTTTCCAGAGAGGGAACAACTGTCCACACACAGAATCACAAAACTGTCAAGGTTGAAAGGGACTTCAAGGATTATCTAGCTCCAATTCCCCTTGTCATGGGCAGGGACACCTCACGGGTTGCTCAGAGTCCCATCCAGCCTGGCCTTAAAAACCTTCAAGGATGAATAAGGCTTCCAGCATCTCCCTGGGCAACCTGTTCCAGTGTCTCAACACCCTCATGGTGAAGAACTTCTTCGTAACATCCAGTCTGAATCTACCCACTCCTAGTTTTGCTCAGTTCCCCCAAGTCCCATCATCCTAAGAAGCCTGGCCCCAGCTTTCTTGTAGGCTCCTTTAAGACACTGGAAGGCCACAATAAGTTCATTTCAGAGCCTTCTCTTCTCCAGACTGAATAACCCTAATTCTCTCAGGCTGCCTCTATAGGAAGATGTGCTCCAGACCTCTGATCATCCTTGTAGGCCCTTCTCTGGACACGCTCCAGCACATCCTGATCTTTCCTGAAATAAGCACTCCAGAACTGGATGTAGTACTCAAGGTGGGGTCTCACCAGAGTGAAATAGAGGAGAGAATTAAAGAAAAATAAGACTGTTTTGAAAAACCTACAAGTCTGAAAATGACATTCACGTGTGCTGTTTCAGTGCAATTAAATCAGAAATGCTGATGAGGTATTCATCAAAAGTTTCTGCATGGTAGAGTCACACAGACTGCAGTGTGATAACAGAGCTCACAGCACCACTAGGAAACCTCACAGCTACAGCTGGATCATCCTGTTGATGAATTTGTACAGTGTCACCAGGGTAATGCTGACAATTTGTGTAACAGAAGATATTTAAAGAACATTTAATTATCTTGTACTGTGTCATTTATGAACCTTATCTCTCCTACCATCTTGGAAAGCAGAAGCAAACTGCCACTGTACTGAGACCTGATGCATTTGCCTTTGTGTGTAGGACAGTAAAGCTTAAATAACCTCACTTATGTCTGTGAAGTCATGAGCTACAGTGGCAGCACGGTTCATGCAGTGGCTCTCTCATGTGGTAGCAAAAAGAAAAACACTAGCTTGTCTCACTTTCAAGAAGTCTAAGATGGTGGTAGTGCCTCTCAGGCTGGAATCACAAATCACTTAACACTTTGCAATTTAAAAAGAATCTAGAGGATGCAGGTTTTCCACGGCAGGGCCCCGGCAGGCTGTGGCGCCAGTCAGCAATCTTCCACCATCTCCCTGAGTGCACGTTCTTGGACTAAAATGCAGCAAGTGGAAAAACCTAAATAAGCAATGAGACAGACACATGGGTGTAAACCCATCCGAATGTGCAAAACCTCTTAAAAAGTCTCATTCACATGATGGCAACACACTAAAGCCATTCTTCTCCAAACAAACACTGCAGAAGCTGCTTCTCCCAGAAGTGCATTTCTGGGTCCATGCAGTAGATGTTCACTGTCAAACAGAGGAGGCACAGCCCCTCACTGTTCACTCAGCCTAAGAATTTTTGTCTCAAAGTAGGCTGATAAACTTTCCTACTGCATCTGCAAATTGTTTTCTCAAATTACCAGTCATCTGAAGAATGGAAAAAAAAATACATCATTTGAGAGTGGGCTGAAGGTATCAGTCAAGAGCTTAAAAACTTGCTCCTGTCAGATGAAGAGATTTATCAAGCTCCTGTCTGTCAGTGAGCACACTGTGAATAGCTGTGCAAGCTCATTTCAGTGCAAAGTTAAGCAAGTTAGGTGCAAGATGTTAAATCCCTAACAGTCATGTAAAACTGAAACCGACTAGGAAGTACTGCAGATCCATTCTGCATCTCAGATCCAGAGGCAGTAACCTGTAGTTGAGGGATAACTGAAATGTCATCAAAGGATGACATTCCCACTCTAAGGGGACTCCAACTGGATCTAGAAGGAATTTATCAGCCTGCACCACTAGGAAAAAGAGCTGAAGGAATGTGGCTGGCAGATGTAGGAGCTTGATAAATATCTAAATAAAAGTACAAATGTATTAAGTTTGGGTTTCTTTTTTAAATACCTTTAGAGTTAAGTTAGTTTGTTTGGGGTTTTTTTGGTAGTCAGTGGCCTCATTTTTAGTGATAGCAATAGTCAAGAGACACACACAATGGTCAGGGACAGTCATCCACAAGAAAGATTTTTGGAAACATATTTAGCTTTGGTACATTCCATTTTCTCATTGATGTCAGTAACTTATTCATCTTAGTAGTTCAAGTTTTACCTTTTGATCAAGCTTTTGTAAGACAAAATTTGGAAATTAGTTTATTAGAGGGACAAGAGCTGTCAAATAGTAACCTATATCAGATCAACCCCAACAATGTGGTAACAACTTAGGACAAGTTGGAGCCAAAGCTGGAATTTCAGAACATATGTGCAAATTGTTATTTTTTTAAACCCCACAGTGTTGACATTACAAGGGAAGAAAAAAGAGGAAAGATTGTATCTTCTAAGTCCTTGATCAAATTACTTCATAATTCACCCAATAAATCTATCCCCTGGTTCCCATAAGAGACAGCAATCTGAGACAGAACAAGCTTATGGATTTTAGAGCATTAAGGGTGAAATGGGAATCTACTACCATGATGCAACTAAATCTCCAGAGGATGTAGAAGTGTTGAGATATCTTAAGCAACCAAGACATGTTATGGATTTTCAGATATAAAATAAGAGGTCAGCTTGAAATCACTGAATCAAAGAATATATTTAGTTTGAAGAGACCTTCAAGATCATCTAAGTTCAACCCTCGACCCAGTATTGAAGGGTCAACACTACACCATGTCTATGCACCAGGTCCACAGGCTGCCTAAGCACTTCCGGGGATGGTAACTCCACCACTGCCCTGGGAAGACCATTCCAATGTCTGAGAACCCTCTCTGTGAAGAAATATTTCCTAATGTCTAGCTTGAAACCATTTCCTCTACTCCTCTCTCTTGCCACGAAGAAGAAGAGGCTGTCCCCTCCTTACTCCAGTTTCCTTTCAGGTAGTTGCAGAGACTGATGAGGTCTCCCCTCAGCCTCCTCTTCTCTGAACTGAACAGCCCTAGCTCCCTCAGTTGCTCCTTGTCGGCCATGTGTACCAGGCCCTTCACAATGCCTGTTGCCCTTCTCTGGACATGCTCCAGCACCTCAATGTCCTTCCTGACGATAACTTCCCTGTTCCTTACAATGAGGTTGTTGTGACCCAGACCTTGCGCTTGGCCTTGATGAACCTCATATGATTAGACTTCTTCCATCTATCTAACCTGTTCAGATGTCACTGTAAAACTTCCCTACCCTCTAGCAGATTGACACAGACACCCAAGCTCAGTATCATCTGCAAATGTACTGAAGGTGCACAATCTGTGTGCATGGTACACAAACTAAAAGCATAGAACTACAGGCTGTCTGCAGTTTCTTATGGTTTCTCCTGTTGAACTTCTTTCAGAGTAACTATCAAAGATACTAGATTCCAGCATTTTGAAGATGGTATCTGGGAGTTCTTAATTTCCCCTTCCTTCTCACCCTCGGGGTGATTCCATTTCAGTATCAGTGCCTAATTTCCATTTTATACATCCTTTAATTGTGTTTGCCCTCTTGTCCTTTGTAGTTGACTTACGAAATATTCCCATCATTAACACACCTACAAACAACATGTTTCCTTTCTAGGTCTTTTGTTTCAGATATAATAATGACAACTGTAATTATTTTTTCATACTATTTTTGGAAGTTGGAAATTGCTTTAAATAGTTTGTTTTGTTTTTTTTTTTTTTTTTTAATTTAAAGAAAAGCTGATGTGTTTGGATATTTACATTTCTTTCTTCTGGAATGGATGTGTGCCTGGCAGAAACTTCAGATCCTTAACCTGTGGACTCCGTGCATGAGTTACCATTCACTTTGTCTCCTATATTAAGTCCTGGCTATTACAAATAATACCCAAATTATTACAGGTGCCCTTTGCATATTTAGGCACTCCCCTCCACTCAAAAACCTTATACAGGGTTCTAGAACTCCTGAGGTTTTAAAATAATTTTACTTCAGCCCATATAGCCTCTGTCTCCTTTTGTAAATATTTAATGTTCTTTTTGTATTGTCTTAACAGGTAATGCATGATCATCTTCATCTTAGGAGATGGACATGCAAATGCTTTTTAAACTGCAAAACTAAAAGCTGCCAAGTCCTCACCAAGACTAAAAAAACACATGAAAAATAACTCAATGTTCAGCTTTGCCTGTTTCATGATACAGACTCTTTTCTATACAGGAAAGTATAAATAGTGTCCACAGCTGTGCAATTTATCCATAGCCATTAAATGTCTCCACAATCTTATGATCTCTCTAAGTGTCTGCAGTGCCTACAAATGAGCTGCGTTCATATAAACAGCCAGAAAGCCTGGAAAACAAAAGCTGTAAGCACACGACTGAACTGAACCTAAAAGTGTCACCTTTGGATTAAAAAAAATAAAATAAAAATCGGAGCTTGCAACTATTTCAGAGCTGATCAGTTTGCCAAGAACAGTTTCCAATGTTTTGATCCAACAGTCTTGAGTTCCTGGTTTCTACTCCTTGAGGGAAAATGAGAGCTTGTTTGACAAGCACACAGCCAACCATCTCCTCTGCATTCTGACTCCTCAGCTGCTCATGCTTTGGAGACAATTTCCATCCTGCTGAAAGTTCAAGAACTGTCTTGTCTGACCAAAACACTCAATGCCCTACTGGCATAACTGATGAAGAAAGAACCTGGAAACACAGACAGATGAGAAGTGAGGATCTGTAACAAATAGGCACAGTAACATAAATGAACCTGAGTTCATTGTCTGAAGTTTTAAATAAACAAGTTCAGCATACAGACTATTAAACACCCAACACAGTTCGCTCACAGCACTCTGCAGAGGAACAAGTAAGACTAAAATAAGCTGTATATTGTCTTATCTCTGTTTTAAGAATGAGCAAGTTTCTTCACCTCTTTTTGTCTCAGTTTCCAAGGCTACAAGTGAAGCATGATTAAAGGCAGGAACAAAACCCAGATATTTTTTGGCTCCAATTCTGTCCCCCCACCCCCTTTTTTTTTTTTACTTCTTGTTGTTCAGTCATCTTATCTTCCTAAAATGTAGGCTTTAGTTATTGAAGCACACATATTATTCCATGTGCAGCCTGGTTTATTGGTGATTCTAATCAGCACTTCTTTTTGCACATCTGGCCTATTGTTTGGTGATGAAATTTGATCACTTCTCACTTACATGCACTTGGAAATAATCAAGGCAACAATACCCTGACCAGCGCTAGCTAAGGAAAGGATACATTCCTATAAAATCAAGTTAAACCAAACTATATTTAGAGATATGCAAATGAGGTGAGAGAAGACAGGAAACCACATTTCAAGTGGCAATTGAATCCATTGTTTCGTTAAATTTCTGGGAAAACTTTGCAAAATGCTTTTTTTTCTTTCTACTCTTTTCCTCCAGAATTTCTTTGTTCACTACAAAAGGCAAAACAAAGCAACAGGAAAATGCTGTCCCTCCTCCACAGAGAAGTAACCAAGTCTCCACCTCCTTCCAAAGGGGATCGCATTTTGCCAGCTTTGGCAGCCGCCGCAGTATTTAAAATAGAAATGAGTCCCAAAACGTGATTTGGCAAACAACCACTGATATGTTCGGCAAGCCTCTTTTCCATTTCCTTTCTGCCATTCCAATAATACATAGAGAAGCTTTCAAACACCTCAAAGATGAAACTAACATAGAGACAAAGAGCCCCCATGAACTTTAACACATATGCAGCGCCACTTAAATCAGACAGACCTATCTTTGTAAGCAGAGTCCTCCTTGTATGGCCAGTTCCCCGACTGCTCTGACATTTCCAACAGCTGCTCTTACTCTTAAATACAGCTTGAGGTTTAAGGGAGGCATCCTTCATGCCTTCCTAGACCTGAAAGCATCGTTTGGTTTCCCCTTGTTGATTTGTCTCTAGTAAAAGCCAATACTATCAAATTTTTAATGGATTCCAGTAATCATTCAGCATGCATAGGCAGGACTAGATTTCCACAGCACAGTAAGTTTTCACCTACCATGAGGTGAACCCCACAGTCTAGAGCACATGATACTTTATAGCTAATAGCTAATTTCAGAGAACATGCAATGCTGTGCTGAAAGAAAATGTTGGGCCAAAGGATGAAAAATGAATCAGAAAGGTGTGAACCCATCACAGGGGTAAACAAATGGTCTAGTTGGGGATGCCCCTGCTTACTGCTGAGGGGCGTTGGACTAGATGACCCTCAGAAGTCACTTCCAACCCAGATCATTCTATGAAGCACACTGTCAAGGTGGCAGCACACTAACTGGAGTCAAATACAAGAAATTATTCCCAAACAAAATTAAAAATCTTTAATATGAAACACAGCTTGGTCCAGAGTGGGCATAACAGGCCAGTTGTCACAGGTATTTGAAGCAGCAACAGAAAGCATGTTTTACTAACGTAAAGAAGGAGCTAGATGGAAGGAAAAGCACACAGTTCAGCTTTAAATGCTCCCAACAGGAGGGGCAGACCATGTGGCAAGTCTAACTCCTGCTTCATTGGCTCTTTAAAAGCACTGCCTTATCACTAACTGGGAAGCACGGTATATAAAGCAGTCAGTCTTACGCATTCACAGAATAATAGCAGTGAAGCATTTCTGAACCCTCAAAATGTCAGTTTTAACATGGAACCAACTAGCCAGCAGACTGCTTCATTTAGTACTTTCAATTTCTAAGATGGGTAAAATGTCCTCAGTATGTTCACACAGTACCACCAGTTTTCCAAAACAGTCCTGTTCGTTGCCTTGCAGCATACCTCCAGAAGACTTCAGCAGAAAAAAAATTATCAAAGAGCAGAGAAACTTTCCTGTCATTTTAAACCAATGTTTTATCTTTTATACATTTAAAGTTTTGGAATGTTTATAATCCAGTCATTTGTACACTGCCATCAATGAAACTGTTCAAAGGCAGCACCAGGAAGACTCAGAGATTGATTTCACGGATCGTTTGTCCAGACAGTGTTTATAAACTGCTGACCCAGAACCATGGAGAATTGCTAGGGCCTTGTAGATCGAAGGGAGCCTTAGAGCTCGTAAGACAATTTAAATAGATTTGAAATCTGAAGTTAGCCAGTCATTTTTTCCTAAAACTCTCTTAGAATAGAGTTCATTCTAAATGAGTCATACTAGCCCACACAAGTAAACCAGCGTGTTGTTCTGATGTCCCCTCCCTCCAAATGCATTGTGTGCTCTCAGTACATTACTGCACAAATAATTCAGGACTTGCCAAAAGCTACCACCAAGCTCTAATTACAGCAGCCTTAGTCTGTATACTCTTAAATCAAACAAAACCTAAATCAGCCTGCTAAAAACAGCCAGTACTTCAAAGTCTCCAGTGCAGATTAAGAAATAAATCTCTGCAACAACGTATTAGCTAAATCAGGCTGCTTCAGAACCTTGGTGCAGAAAGAGCCTCATTTTCTTGCTGCAAGATAAGACTGTGGCACACACATGAAAACTGCTATGCAAAAGAGATGACAAAAAACAACAATTAATTTCACCAAGTTATTTTCATGCAGATCACTGCTGCTAAACGTTTCAGACAACTTAATGGTATTTCCACATTGCTTCTTTGGCTGCTGTTTCAAACTGACAAGTGAGAATGTTTGCATTGTCCAAGTTTGTCACAGTCAGCGTTCTGGTGAGCACACTATGCCCTGTTTGAGATTCTGTGTGTTTTACAGGAGTTAAAAAAAGAAAACGACGGGTTCATGTCATTCTGACAATCACTCTCCATTTCTCAAGCTTTAGTCATGACCTGAGAATACCAGAAGACCTGAATACATGTTACTGTCTTGCAAACAGCCTGTTTGATCCCTTGTCACAAATAACAGGAGGTCAACAATGAAGCTTGTAAAAAAACCCACCTCCTTACTTGCAGAGTATTTATTCAGTGTCTTACTTGGAGTTTTAAAGCAGGATCTTGCAAGCTCTAAAAATACCAAAAACTTACTTAATTTTGGTGCTCTTTTATCTTAAAACTGAAATTTCTGATGAAAACAAGATGATAACTTATCAACAGGTAAGATGGCTGCAGTTTCCAAGTTTCTGCATTGCTGAACAATAAAGAATTCCAAAGCTTACTCCCAAATCCTATGCTAACTTGAAGTATTCAGCTCATAAGAAAAGCAAATACTCATCAGCAGGTCTGACTGCAAGCCTGTGGTTATCCAGTTTAGCTCTTTCAAGTCACAGAGGAATATTTAACTAGCAAAATGTACAGTTGCTCTGAACAGACCCTAACACAAGACCTGGCTTGTGTTTTGACAGCAAGTTATACAAGAAAGATGACAATGCAACAGAGTTACAAAACCAAAATATAGCAGCGCCAGGATAAGCCTCTAGAACTTCTCTTGGTGATACAAAGCCATAAATCACTACCACTTGAACTAAAAACATAAAGCTCCCAGCAGCAGTAGCCCAACTTCTGGAGCCAAGAGACATGCCCATACTGTATTATGGCAACTAAATAAATATTTACCATAGCTATTTTCCAAAGGCTGGGTTGGCAAAGTGAGTAAGACCATGAGAGTGTTCTGGGTCCTGCTGTAAAATGCTGGAATTACTGACTTCAAACAAGCTTTTAGTTCTCTTACTTGTTAAATCAGTAGATTATGGAGGTTTGATTTGTGATTGGAGATTATTGAAAGAGAGCCATTTCACACTACTGCCTATCTGATCCCAACACATGGCCAGCTGGGATACTCATTACATGTTTCGTCAATCAGCACTTCAAAGGAATAAAAAATTAGCAAACCAAGTCAGACCAAATGTCTGGAAAGAGATGGGAATTTGAGTTAAACTCCCCAGACAGGTTCACATGCTGTGACCAGGAGCTTTCAAATCACCGTTAGCTTCTGCTACACTGCTCTGCAGATAAAAACGGCTTCTTCCTGAGACATGAATGTAACTGGAGATTTAACACTCTTTCCTAAGTCAGCATTAAGAGCTGCCTCAGCACAAGTATGTCTGTAAGAAACACTTGTACATGTCCAGACAAATCTGGGCTCACACAGTTCATACACTGAAAAACATAAAGTGTCTCCTCTTCTAATCGAAGTTTGCAAAATATATTTTTTACCAATAAGACTAAAAATATGATTTTGAGATAAGTCTTTTATTAACCCATAGATTTCAGAGCAGTATTGTGTGGAATGATCACATCTGTCCAAACTCTTCATGGCCAAAGATATTTACAATCACAGAATCAGTCAGATTGGGAAAGACCTTCAAGATCATCTATTGCTCGACATTATTTAATTAACTAAACCATAGCACCAAGCACCACATCCAGTCTATTTTCAAACACTTCCAGGGATGGTGACTCCACCACCATTTTTCCAATGGGAAACCATTCTTTCTGTGAAGAATTTTTTTCCCAATACCCAGCCTAAACCTCCCCTGATGCAGGTTGAGGCTGTGTCCCTCCTCATTCTGTCACTGGTTGCCTGGGAGAAGAGACCAACCTCCATCTGACCACAACCTCCTTTCAGGTAGTTGTAGAAAGCAATAAGGTCACCCCCTGAGCCTCCTCCATCTCCAGACTAAATAACTCCAGCTCCCTCAGCCTCTATCCTCATAGGGTTGTGCTCCAAGCCCCTTACCAGCTTTGTTTCCTTTCTCTGGACATGTTTCAGTACCTCAACATTTCTCTTGAATTGAGGGGCCCAGAACAGGACACAGTACTCAATGTGTGGCCTGAGCAGTGCTGAGTACAGGGGCAGAATTACTTCCCTTGTCCTGCTGGCCACACTATTCCTGATACAAGCCATGATGTCATTGGGCATACTGCTGGCTTGTGTTCATCTGCTGTCCACCAGCATCTTCAAGTCCCTTCCTGCCTGGCTGCTCTCTAGCCGCTCTGTTCCCAGCCTGTAGCACTGCATGAGGTTGCGGTGGCCAAAGTGTAGAACCCAGCTCTCAGCCTTGTCAAATCTCATGGCTGTGGACTCTGACCATCTAAGCAGCCTGTCAAGGCTCCTTTGCAGAGCCCTCCTAACGAATCAGACAGTCCTCTTTGACTAGGAACAGAAACTCCATACCTCACCTTTCAGAAACACTAAAATGGATTGCTTAAGAATTGCTTTCTATAAAACTACAAATTTATGACTTCATGTAAGATAAGAATTAGCAGAGGTTGGTCCATAAAAATACCACAACAGACCAGCTTGCATAACCAAACAACAAAATAAGCCATAGCGACTAAAATTGTTCCTTCCCTTCAAGGACATTTTATTTTTTCCCTAAAAAGGCATGTTCTTTTATTCCAAGTCATCACCTTCCTCCCAGATTCCAAAGCAGATCATTCAGCCCCAAGTTTGTTTTGTCCACTAGCCTCTAATGATGAAGCAAAAGAACAAGTAAAGCAGAGAAAATAAGTAGTTTTCACAAAAGCTCCAAAATCAGCAGTTTCCACAGTTTCTGTCAATATCTTCTGCAGAATATATAATTTTATGCAGTGCAGATTTCAACTACTTTGAATTTTGAAAGTAGTAAGGAAAATTATTTTTTACTCAAAGATTATACATTTAAGCCTCCCATATGCACTGTGGGGGACTACAGAACTTGCAGAGGTCGAAGACAGGAAAATGTATTTGTTTTTACAGGGCTAGAAGAAGTAAATATTTGACTAAAAACAAAACACAAACCTGAGGTCACACTCAGAATTTGAAAAACAGAAATGTAATAAAAAGCACAAAGCTCAAGAGAATTGCTCATCTGAAAAATATGTTAAAAATACCCTTTTAAAAAGACATTCATTCCAACGCAATTTAAAGAGACAGAAGAGATTATGTTCCCACTACTTTCTCATTGTGTACAGCTTGTCCAAAAGGAAATGCTTATCACCCATCCAGGATACTCTCTAAAATAGTGCAGCCATGGTAGAGTTGCACCCACTAGCACAGCAGCGGTTAGAACATTACTGAAAAGTCTTCACTCTTTTCTCTCACTGAGAAAATAAAGACTTCATATTTCAGTATTTTTTTAATTTCAGATTTACATTTCAGCTTTTTTTTTAAACTTCTACTAAGGGCTTGATTTTTGATTCTTTGGATAACCACTGAATTAATTTCAAGAATCATATCCCTTTTGCTCTTGGTGTATTTTCTATTCTTAAATGACACTGCCATGTAGACTCAGGGATATGAAAGTGATGAGCTAATGTAATGTACAGGGTGAGTTCCTTATCAGCCTGAGAAAGGCACCTTGTGAAGATATGATTGTCCATTCTCCTCGTACTTTTTAAGCTCCCAGAATACAAATTGAGGTTTAGTTCTAATCTCTCTGTGTAATGAACAGTTTCTTTTTTGTGGTGTGACAGCTGTCCCTTCTAAACTAGATAAAAGCACCACTGCCAAAGGAAAAAAAAAAAAAAAACCAACATGTTTATGAGAAACTGTTAGAGGTATAGAATGACATTCAGGTCCTGTACTGGGTAGTCCTAGAAGGACACACAGGTTGCCCAGGCTGTTAACTGTCCACTGGAAATATTTTTTTCAAAAGTCTTAGATGATGCAGGCAGGGCAAATATTTTACCATACATCAACCAATGAGAACTCACATTGCACATTTATCTTCCCTGCAGAATGATTACCGCCAAAACTTCAGAGAAAGCTCAGAAGACTGATGAAAAAGAAACCTTGAATGATGTGGCAAAATCAACTAAATTAGAAGTAGCTGACATCTTCAGATTTAAAATACCCAAGTTATAGACATTTTGTAAACTGGCAGGAGAAAGCCAATTAAAAATTACAAGAAACCCTCTATTGCCTCACATTCACAAAAAGGAAAGCAGTAAAGTTTTAAAATCACAATCAAAATTGTTCCCATATCACAAGAAGTACAGACAAGCATCTTGCTCATTATGAGCGACAGAAATCCAGGAAGAGACATCCAGCTGCTGTAGAGACTGGCTTTGATCAGGGACTCTGTGGATGAATGCTCCTCTATAAGGCATTCCCTAACCCACAGCAATGCTAGGATGTCTGAAAGAGCAGAGCACATGCTTTTGCCAGTACATGTTCAACTTTTTTTGTGGTTGTTTTTTGAGGGGAAAAGTTCATCAACTGTTTTAGACAGCAGGAGCAGGATAGCGATCATGCCCCTGTAGTCAGCACTGGTGAGGCTACATAGCAAATACCGGATTCAGTCTTGGGCCCCTCACTCCAAGGACACTGAGACCACAAGATCACAGGATTTCAGGGGTTGGAAGGGACCCAAGCAGATCACTGAGTCCAACACCCTGCCAGAGCAGGACCATAATCTAGCTCAGGTCACAGATGAACGCATCCAGACAGGCCTTGAAAGTCTCCAGAGAAGGAGACTCCACAACCTGTCTGGGAAGCCTGTTCCAGTGCCCTGTGACCCTTCCAGTAAAGAAGTTCCCACTTGTGTTGAGGTAGAACCTCCTGTGCTGCAGCTTACATACATTGCTGGAGCAGGTTTAGAGAAGGGCAACAAAGCTGGTGAAAGAGTATGGAGAACAAGCTGGCAAGGAGCAGCTGAAGGAACTGAACTTGGTTAGTATTAAAAGACGGCATAGTGGAGATCTCTCTCTAAAAGTCACTGAAAAGAGGTTGAAGTGACATGGGGGTTGGTCTTTTCTGCCAGGTAACAAGCAATGGGACAAGAGGAAATGGCCTCAAGCTGTGCCAAGAGTGGTTTCCGTTGGATATTAGGAATAATTTCTTCATTGTAAGAGTAGTTAAGTTCTGGAAGAGGCTGCCCAGCTAAGTGGTGGAGTCACACATCCTGGAAGGATTTAAAAGCTTTGTAGATGTGATGTTGAGGGACATAGACCTGGCAGTGCTGGGTTAATGGTTGGACTTGATTGCAGAAGTATTTTCCAACCTTACTGATTCTATAATAATTTTTCTTATGAGAAAAATTTCAGTGTGCTACCCATATAATTAAATTTCAGAGACTATTGACTGAACTTACAGCCCACTCTCAGTGAGCAGTGCTCACCACTGAACATGACTATTCATTACACAGATTAATATTTCCTTCTGCATTCTACAGATTTAATTTTGTTTGGATGCTTAATAACTTTTACATGAAGGCACATAAAGTCAGCTTTCTGCATAGACAGACTCTGACTTAATACACAAAGAACTGCAGGTACTCAACTCTAGGGAAAAAAACCTCAATTATATAATATTTGAAATCTTAAGAAATCTAATTCCATTTGTATTTAAATGCTGTTGCTTTGGTATTCCACTTGTTTGCTGTTATTTCCCAGAAGAATTTTATTAGTGTGTGCACGAACTTTCCATCAAGTACCCTGGCAGCTGTGTAGGAATGTTTTAGAACACACTATTAGACAGCTTTTTCCTTAATGTCCTTTGCAGGGGGCTGAAAAAAACCCATGATAACCTGCGCCATTATCTTTTTCAACATGTTTCCATACAACACTCTTTCTCAGCCTGCAAATTTGCCTTCAAAAGCTCTGCTTGTTGCTATCTCCATTGTTCAGGAATAGCTCTGTTGATTTACACTGATAAACAAAGATAATGTGCAACCATAAGCAATGAAGCCAATCTGCACAGGACAGAGGAGGCAAAAAGGCTGCAATGTTATCACCATCACGAACTATGAAGAAAAATTATGGTCTTGTAAAAAAAATAAAGGGGATCGGGGGAAGAGGGAGGGAAAGGAACTGGATTTTTTTTTTTTTCAATGCACCACTTCTTGCTATTTTGAATATTATACAATCTATTGTGATGTGCAGTACTGTACTTGGAGTGTAGTTCATGAATAGCTTATCAATACTGAGTGGCAACTCCAGACAGGAACCTGATCCAGCCTCTCTTAGAAAGCAACTACACTAACAAAACAATCAAACGTTTCTCACATTCCAACAAGCAGAAAACCAGAGAGAATTACACAGGAGAACTCACTGTGACCAAAGCTCCAGTACAGCTGAAGAATCTTGGTCTAGCTGCTCTGCAGTCTCACCTTAAACCTGGAAAGCTGTCGCAGGAGGTTTTTCACGGCAACTGTTACTAAGCGTATCTCTCTACAGCCACTGCTAAAAACAAGAACTATAAGTATCAGGGTGCAACATTACTTCTGATGTACTAGTTAGTCTCCAAACCGCTCTTCTGAAGAAGCAGCTTTGGAAGAGACTGGCTCTGGCTCTCAGAACGTAAGTGGGTTAACTTGTAAGGAGCCACGAACCAGCACTCCACCTGTCAACAGGTCCACAGAGCAAGGTGGCAATTATGATATGGCACCCAGCACCAATACAGATTACAGAGTAAAGGAAATACAAATTCAGCTCTTCTTGTGCTGACATTTTCTCTACAAAGGACATTGCCTTTGCTGTACAAGAATTACTGACTAGGCAACATTCATAGGCACAGCAGCACTTTAGGCTTCAGCAAGTTCTGTCTTAACATGCCCTTGCTTTTTGCACTTTCCAACCAATCTTTCCTAGGCAAAGATAGTGGCCTGTCAGTATGAGTCTGCCTCATTTTGAGAAGGCCTGATCTAATACTTTCCAAATTTTATCATTACACTCCAAACATATATATTCATACTCTCACTAGCAGACCAAGTTTTAGACTTTCTTGCTAGCAATCTGAAAACTCCATTCTTTTAGATAACCAAAACCAAGCAAACAAAAAATCCCACCAAAAAAAAAAAATCAAACAGTAACAAAAACCTCTCCCCAAAACAACCACAACAACCCCACCCAACAACCAACCCCAAAGAAAGAAGCCAACAACACAAACCCAAAAACTCCACACCAACATTAAAATACAGTTTTACAGAAACAAAGCTGTAAAAGAGACAACATTTATGTGATGGATGTATATATAACACTAAGTTCAGCACATGGTTCAAATGACTACACCAGGTTGCAAACTGTTGCATGATCAAAGTGTGTGTAACTGATCACAGAGAATGTATGCCCCACATTCTCTACAACTATGAGCTATCCCCCTGCTTCTAAAACTCAAGAATGTCTACAGTTTACAGTACAAAAGTCATTAAATAAACCCTCTTTTCCAAAGATCATTCCTAACAGCAGGAGTCACACTCCTTAACCAGATAGTTACAGACTTAAACTCTGAGACTGGGGAATATTGTGCAACCTACTTTTTAAGCAAAACTACACAATCTGGATGAGGAAGGCAGAGAAAGACAATTAGCAAGGCTTAAAGCAAATGGAAAACCAATTACACAGCATGACTTACTACTCAGTGGAAAATGAATATACTAATATTTATACTTTCTGAGCTTGCATATATTTCCATCAAACTTCAAAGTTTATTTAAGCAATACCAATGTAATTCTGAGCCTTTACAGAGGGAATCAGTGATTTTAGTGGAGCTCCAAACAGGACCAGTGGTTACTCTGCACAAGGCTATTAAGGGCTAGTAGAAGGTAGAAAGACAAAACTTGCCTGGGGCATAGGGGTGCACAACAGCTGCCTAATTTCAGAGGATATTATATATATTTTTGCTGTTCATCCTTCTTCCTGCTGCATTAAAAAAGCCCACAGAAAAGATACCAACGTGAATAAAAGCAAAACAAGGACGCTCACTAAGAGGCTACTTGGCAGCTGAGACAATAGCAAGATCACAGAGACTTACAGAAAGAGAGACTAGACATGTAAGAGGATGTCTACGTTTGGTTCATGTTTATAGCATACATTTAAACATATTTTAAATGCATACAAAGGTTTTCCTGACAGTACGAACCTCAGAGATGGAAAATAGGATATAAATACATGGAGAATTTACATCTATTACATACTGTCACCTTCCTTTGGTGAGCTTTGTAGAGAGGCCTGTATAAACACAGGCTTGCATCCAGTAAAGAACTTTTTTTTTTTTTTTTGTGAGATTTGCACTTATTTAATGGTTTTACAAAACCATGCAAGTTAAAACTATGAATATGTTGCTAAGTAAGTTTCCTACAGAACAACACAATAATCCAAATTTGCTTAAACACCAATAAAGCTGCATTTGGCAAATTACGTGCTAGTAGTAATACTTTCTGCAATAGCTCTAGCTTTATGAAGTCACCACACTTTTTAGCACCACTCTGAATTGGTGTTTCAGACAAGATATTACTAAAATCAGCGTTGTTAGGAGCCTACAATGTTTAGCCTGGCAGGATTTTTATCCATTTATTTATTGCGATTTCAAAAACTTCACCAAGACTGTCTTCTGCAGTCAAGAGTGACTGCATTAAGACAGTTGGACACTTCTCAGCATAAGTGCTTGTAAGGCTGCCTGAATACTACTCTTAAGTAGCACGTGGGATAAAGCCTATAAATTGAAAGATTTGAATATGTATTTCCCTGGTAATACTCCTAATTGTTTTGCACTTTGAAAGGATAACTTTTCTTTCCCCCCAGTGTCAAATGTTTTATGAGGAAATTAAACATCCTCTGTTCTAACCTCACTAAATAAGATTCTGAAGTGAGAACAGCTGTGAACTCTTAAGGCATTTTGAGGTACAGGTAAATTAATTCTGTTAAATACCTTCTACACACCATATTCATACATCTTCTAAACACAACCACAGCTAATTGGTGATATAAGTACAGATATTCATCCAGTATCTTTGTTACTGTTCCTGTAATTCATGTAAAGCATCTCAGATAAGGTCAGGCACATACATGGCAGGTATCAGCAGACAGCCTGGTGAGGGTCATACTATTTGAAACTGTTTTTCCAAGTGCTCACAGAAAAAAAAGAAACTAGTCATGTTGACAATTATTCCCAGAATTATAGACCCAGGCCATTTACAGGTTGCTTACAAAAATACTTTTCCAAGTGGTGCAGTTTAAAACTGATTTTTCACTTGTCCCACATAGCAACACATGATTACACTGAGGAGAGAAACAGTGAAGTAGGCTCCAGGGGGAAATTCTGTTCCTCTTGGTGTCATCTGAATAGACAAACCCCGAAACATTTGTGGTAAAGCTCTTTCATAACTGACTGAGCTAATACGGTAACTTTTGTAAGAGCTGATGGGGTCCCATAAGAACATCAGATGAAAGAAAGTGACCTCAGAGCTACACCCACTGCCTAGTTTTCGTCTATTCACATTTTCAACAACCAGACAATCTCAAATCAACTCAATACACTTAGAGATATAGGGAAAGAAATTGCTTTAGTGACTCAGCCACTTATCTATCTTAGGAGAAAAGAAGACTGAAAATTTCTCATGGCTGATAATTTCTGCTTATGATTTGAAAAAACTCAGAGGAAACACAGAGCCTACAATACTAAACCACCATTTATTGAAATTGCAGCTCAAATATCAAACAACTAATTAGAATTGTTACCAAGCAAAATCAAGTCATTAATCCCCGCCAGTAACACTGCAGAAATAGCAAAGCTCTCATTTTTCTCAGTGTATGCTGTTTACAGGTTCCACTTCGCCCTGCTTTAAGATAGTAGAAGTTAACCAGCTAGTCTTGCTCCAGTTTGCAGTCTGCATTTTCCCACTCTCCATTTAAAACTGCATGAAAATGGGAATGCTACATTATTGTGCTGATACATATGAAACAACCGAAGTATTTCAGCCTTAAGCCAATGTAAATCTCAGCACACCGTTTAGCCCTTAAATAGCAGTCATGTGTGGAGCACTGAAGGGTAGGAGAACCGGTAATGCCAATAAAAACTCTGCGGACAAGTCTCAGTACCAGCCTCTCACAGGTGATGCAAGCACAGACAGCAGCACCAATGCTCCATCAACATCTTCTGGTATTAGCACAGAGAATTTGAAGCCTCTTTCCTTGGCTGTGGACTGGGGCCACACATCTCTTCCACAATCCATGTTGCTTTACAAGTGTAGAGAAGTGGATTTTGCCTCACTGCTGATTTTTGGCTGCCACTAATTGCCAGGAAATGCTACACAGGGTTTGTGAATGACATGACATTATTTTTTTCAGTTTGCTTCAACTAATAAACCAAACCACATCTCACAGATCAGGATTTTTGTACTCTAATCTAAACACATCTGGAATCGTCACACAAACAGAAGAAACAGAAGTTTTATTTTCAGTTTCACCATGTCAGGTGTTTTCTTTATGATCTCTACATGTCACACAAACTCCCCAATATTCACAATGCTTTTCATGAGTGTAACTCCATCTCCTCATTTTACCTATGTCATTTGCATTTTGATACTCTGCTCATACCCAAATATCATCTATGACACACTGACTACACGGGAGGGAGCAGCTAGGCAAGATTCCTTAGAGCTGCAGCAGCACAGGAAGTGGGAACAGTGTGGAAGTTGGCAGGAGACAGACCTCAGCTGGGATCCGTACCTCTCAATCTCCGGTTCAGAGCTCTGGGATCTCTTTTCGAGGGCTGGGGAAAAGAGGTTCCAGCAGCCACACAGAGAAAGGACTATTGAATTGCCACCACCTGAAACCCGATCTCGTCAGAAAGCAGCTGGAACAAGAAAAGCAGTGGCAAAGAGTAAAGTTGCAGATCCCCTAAGAGGAAAGCATAAAGAAAACATAGACAGCTAGCAGGGGTGAAAGAATCCAATTCTAAACTGGGATGAGGGGCGGCTCTAGGGAAAAGGGAAACCGAAGAGCAAAGACTGAACAGGAAAAGTAAAGTAGAGGTGTAGGAGTGTAAATTCAGAAACAAGGCAGAGAAAACATGTTGAAACTTGAGAGCTTGCAGTAAGCTTTTCACATACGTGGTATTCCTAGCACAACACAGAACGTCAGCAGTGACCACCAGCGTCTGTGGCTCTAATCCACAACTTACAGTTACTTTGCTATTCTATTTTCTTGTTTAGGCAAGAAAACATTTAGGAGCCATTTAGTTCAACAGCATCTCTTCCTCATTTTTCTTTAAAGGAATGATTCCAACAAATTCCTTTATTCGGGAAGAAACAGAAATACGCTTGCAAGTAGATCTTTAAAGAGCTAGGAAGTCACAAACACAAATTACCTAAGAACCTGAGATGGTATTTTTGCATCTTTGCTCGTTCTCTTGCGGAAGCAACTGTAAGATTCAGCATCACACAGGGAATGCTGTTGTTTTAAAATAAATCTGCATTTACTTACATAGTTAATGTATGTTCTAAAATAGAAGGAAATGAAAGCTTTAGGTCCATGAGTGAGGCGTGATGTCTTATCAACTACTCATTTACACATATATGGAGCTGGGTGAAAGTGCCTGCTAGCAAAAAAGGTCAAACAGGAAAGCCTGCTGGCTCCTTGCTCTGCAGCTGGTACCTCCTGCCCAGGATCCTGAATCATACAGAACCTGACACTTCTGCTCAGGTGAGGAAGAGGCATTTGAGCATAGTCCAAGAAAGTTATTCGGGAAGTCTGTGAAATAAGTCATCTACATGAGATACCTTACTTTTAGGGTAACTCCATCATGAAACAAATACATGAGATTAATCATGGAAAGTTACTGGTGGAAAAACTGGTAGTTCATTTTTTGCATACTGTTACATTTTAGAGACCAAAATGAGGTTTTCCTGAAAACACACTGGAGCAGTAACTCTGCAGGGGGATGCTTCATCTGGATAGATCATCTTAGCCACTTTACAGACAAAGCCTTTCAAGCCCACATGAAACTAGATTAAGAGCTCTAACTAGTGAAAGCAACCAAATAAAATATCCACAAGCATTTCTTGCTCTGCTGCACCACTGGAATCAAGCCGTCTAGATGAGGTTGGAAGTCCAACAAAAGTTGCACAGAACTAAATGCATCTAATTTGTAACAAAGGCAATTCAGCTGGCAATTTTATCAAAGTTTATGTAAACTTCCTAACTATAGAACTTATCTATTGGAATTCCATAAAGTCTTGGTTTCTAGAACAACTGCGTGTTCTTTTCTTTCTGCCAATGCATTGTGTGTATCATTTTATCCCCCAAAATTCTGGAATGAAGTGCTTTAGCAGATACTGGACAGTTATAACTAGTAAGGAAAAATTCTGGAGCCTATTAAGAGGTGAATAAAGAAGAACGCAAACCAAGCTCTATAAAATAAAATGTCAAGAGCCTGAAGTAAACAGAAACTTATGTTCTCCAAGAAAATACCCCTATTAAATAGGAGGTCAAAACCCATCAGGCAACGCTTCTCTTCCTAGTACTCACCTAGGAGCCGCCTGGCCGTTCTGTGTTAGGCAGCAGCTGCCTACTAAGTAACTAGCCACCGCAAGATATTTACACCGTTTCACCTGCTGTCGAAATGCAAATCCTAAGTCGGGTTCAACACCAGACACAATAAAAACAGGCAAACAGACCGACCTAACTAAAAGTCCAGAATAAGCTTCCAGAGAAAATTAAGGAAGCAAAGCCTGAAGGCAGGCTGGAATGTGGTTATACACGTACACATTAATGCGTAAAGCCCTTCATGTCAGGAATTCCCGGTAATGACAGAGTGAGAAGAGCCCCGGCAGAGACCGCATCCCCCGGCACCCGCAGCCACTTTCTGGCCCTACAATTCTTAGAAGGTGCCCGCTCCGCTCGGCGCTTCCCAGCAGGCTCCAGCACACGGTACTTAGTGCAGGGTCACGTCGCAAAACTTCCAGCCGAGGTGTCGGCAACCCGGGTGCTGCTGCGGGCGGAGGGGTTGTCGGTAGAAAGCCGGGGGCCCAGCGTCCGACGCAACTGGGGGCGAGGGCGTCACACGACCCCGCGGAGGAGGGCCTCGGGGCAGCTGCCGGCGCCAGTCAGACCCTCTGGGCGCAGCTGCGACCAGCGGCCGCCCGCCGGCGCCGCGGCAGGACTGGGCGGAGGAGCGGGGAGGAACTCCCTCGGGAGATGAGAGTAAGCGGCGGTTATGCCCGACCGCTCCCCTTACACCCGCCGAGTCGCGCCGGGCCCCTTCCCGCCGCCCCCGCCCGGGGCCCCGCAGAGGAAATCCGAGCAGCCAGCACGAGCAGGACGCGAGGCCGCCGCCCTACAGCCTTCCCTCACAGCCCTCTCTCGCCCCCACACTCGGACCGGCCCCTCACCTGGCAGGGGGCTCCCCGGGCCCGCGGCGCCTCCCACGGACAGGCCACGACAGGGAGGCTACAGCTACACCGAGGTTTCGTCACGGACCGGCTACTGCCGGGCCCCGACAAGAAACCGACTCCCGGGACGGGCTGCGACCGCCGCGTCCGCGCGCAACAACTAACTCCGGGCACCGCCGGCCACGGCCCGGCCCGGCCCGGCCGCGCCCCGCCTCTCCCCGCGCGCCCCGCCTCCCGCGTGAGCAGCAGTGGAAGGGGAGCGGCCTCCCCTAATCCTCACCCCGCCCAGCGAGGCGTCTGATTGGATGGGAAGTAGCGAGGGGCGGGGCGCCTCCACGGACGGGGCGAGGCCGGCTGGCTGCCGGAGGAGCCCGCGCCAGGTGGGTAGACTACAGCTCCCAGAGTGCCTCGCGCCGGCGCCCCGGCTGTCCTTTAAAATTGTCCCATGCAGGTGCGCGTGCGTAGAAGACAGTATGCTTCCGCTTGTGGTGAGAAAATAGTTCCCCGTGCAGTGTTTGATTTTCTACTTTAGGGCCGCTGAGCGAGGAGTGTAGTTGTGATTGCTCCTGGCCTAGCTGCGGGTTTTTCTGTGACATTTTTTTTTTTCCTGAGAAGCCGAGAGAGATGAGTTGAGGTGGGGCGGAGTATTCTACCTTGGCGGGGGGAGTGGTAAGACGGTCTTTCGCGTGAGGAGGCGGCAGCGGCTGCGCGGGCTGAGGGGCGCTAACTCCGTCGGGCGACCCCTCGGCCCCCAGGGAGGGCTGCCTCCGGCAGGTCAGTAGGGAGGGCCGCGGCCGCTGATCCTTGTCTTCTCATCTCCTAAACTGGGGAGGGGAAGAACGTCCTGTTGCGACGAGTAGCCTTGAGGCGGGGAGCCGTCCCTTTTGTGGCGCTGCCGGCGGTCTGGGTCCGGCCTTCCCTAACGGTCAGGCCTGGCAGGTTTCAATACAGGCCTCCCGCCCTCTCCGCACCCCGAGTTTGCTGCCGGGACGCCCGTGTGATGTGAGCCCACCAGTAAGAGAGGCTGTGGGGGGTCCGCAGCGCTCGCGTTACGTGAGGGTGAAAAGCTGGGTGTGGGCCTAGGCACCTGGCCTTCTGTGTACTACCGTATTACCCTTATTTCTTACCCTGGTTCTTGGGAAGTGATAAGAGGTGATAGCATTTGATAGTTCTTTAGTTCTGTGTCTTTTCCTTATGGTCACTGGAACGTTATTTTGTCAAGCAGGTAATTTATCATAGTATGGTTTTCTAATATTCTTAACAGTGACAGGTTAGTTGTTTTTTCCTGAGGAACTTAAGTTTAATATCACTGAGGTGAGAAAAAGCCCCATCCTGACAGAAAACAGGAGCCACCATTCGTTTCGATGCTCTGAAATGCCAACACTGGAGTGAAACTGACCGGGTCCTGCTGCCCGGACCACAGTGAAGTTGATCAGAGTCGTTTCATGTTGGCCGACCTCGCAAGAGAGCTCCGAGGTGAGCTGGTTGTTGGAGAGAAAGAACCCCAAAATTACCTTGTGAGTGCGAAATCTTGGTGTAATGTAGTGTTAATGAAAATGAGGAAAGGCAGGACAAAATACCTTTTATTCAGTAGGAAAAAGGGAAAACCCTGGTCACAGAGAAATGGAACTGCTACTTGCTGGAGAAGTGGCCTCCAATTGTTTTTGGCTGCACACGCCTTGGAGTAAAATAACATTTTAAGCACGCATGCTGCATTTATGTGTATTTATTGGCTATATACAGATACTACTATACTGGTATGTGCATTATAAAAAAACATATCCATAAATTAAGGAATGATAAGATAAAGATTAAATAAACACTGAAAATATGATTTATTAATGTTACAAAATGCTTTTGTCCCACATATCAATAGATTGGCTTGCATGTGTGACTCAACTTAGTGACCACTGTGTTAGGGTACTTGGCTTCAAAAATTCATTTGGACTGGTCTTCTCTAAGCAACTAGAAGCTGGGTGTCTCATTAGTGCCACTGCAGGGAAACTTTTTCATCCGTTTACAGTTACTGCCTTCTTCAGCAGGTAAAGTCTTGTTAGATCTTTGAAATTTTTTTTCCCTGTGCAAAGTAAGTTGTGTAGGTAAACTAAACTTGGCTAAGGCCATGCAATGATGGGACTGGGCAGAATAATCAGGGAAAAATCATGCTCTATCAAGTTGATGTATATTGTTCTGAAGTGATCATTCTTCATTTCACAGGAGCATAAACATGACTATCTGTTGAAAACAAATAATTTGTTTTCATGATCTGTTTGGCTTGTGCTTTTTTAAGGTTTGTGTGGTTTTTAATTCCAGGCCATGCATGTAGTGACAGCAAGCTTTTCTACTGACTGAAGCTATTAGTGAAATGTCATTTTATCTTTTTTCTCACACACCTATATTATATGCCTTTTAGAAGGGGTGAGGTATCTGGCATTTCTAGATCTGTACCAGCCACTGGCAATATACTGTAACTTTCAAGTCCAGGAAACTGAGGGGAAGAGATTGATATTTTTTTTTTTTTCATGTCCTCAGAAATATGGCATGTCTCAAAAGTGGAGATTACTAATTCCAAAAAGATTGAGTCTTCAAAATGGTGCCTCACGCAGAGTGTTCAGCTTAGTCTTAAAATTCTGAGGATACTGGCAGTTTTCAGAACAGAAAAACTGAAGATTGTATGATATGACCCCACTGTCCTGATTGTAAATCATCTTTGTCCTTTGATTGCTTTTGGTGAGTAATGGGACAGGTGCACCTCTTACGGCTTGAAAAAGGGAGAAGGAAGATCATGTTACTTACATGTTTCTCTGGGACCTATCAATAGGATTCAATTCTTTTGTGTGTAGCTGACTGTTAGGAAGTGTCTATAATGAACTCTAGTAATTTGCAAAAAAGCAACCACAGAGAGATTCTTACTGTCTTCCATTTTCTGTTCTTGAAGGACATCTTCCCTCAACAAGCCCAGACTTTCTGTGTCTGATGGCCATCATGCTGATTTCTGTGCTGCTGCTGGACTTGTGAATGAAAGCAGAGACTGAGCTGTGGCTTTGTTTTGTACTTGCATCACAAAGTTGTACTTGGTATCAGAGCACAGGAATGAAGGAAATTGTAAACTAGTGTGTTCCAGTTACCTTTGTAAACATATGTTTACAATGTGTGTAAATAGTAATTTAGGATCAAGGTGTCCCCACTCAGCTTCTCACCTGCTTACCCTTCCCTACTTAGTGCTTCTTTTTGACTAAATAGGGTTTGTTTTAGGGCAAGGTCTTGGATCATATTTTTTCTCAAGCTTGCTACTGCTTGGAACAAAGTTTGTAGACAAATTTAGAGAGTATTTCCCTAAAACAAGCTGATACAGCTTGAATTCTTGCTGTACCTTCTGGCCTTACCAGGCAATCGTTGAAAACCTCTCACTTTTGACAAGTTTGCCTGTGCAACTAAAAAAGCCTTACTACTCATTATCACTGAGGTGCGCCCAGAGATTTGCTCATGCTTTTGGTCACTGTGGTGTGCACTGTGAGCGGCTGCTAGGTGTTAGAGCACAGGTGAAGTGGCTGTGCTTAGAACAAAGGGCATATTCTTCTGATCCTGACCTAAGAGAACTTAAGTGAGTGTGCATGGAGTGTTCTGGGGATAGTAGACAAATGAAGGCAGGTCATCGCTTTGCATGAGGTGATGTGTTGTCTTCTACCTCTGTATTACTGATGGCTGAAAACCAGTGGTTGACAACAGATCATTTATCCAAATGAACTTGTTTTGAAAGACTGGATTTTGTAATTTTTGGAGGAATAGGCTGGGTGATAATCTCAGGCTGATGACAGGGACTGTAACTCATTGTCAATCAAAGGGTGAATTCCTGATGTAATGAAGTCAATGTCCTGTACCGGTGTTCAGAATATGCTGAATTATGCCTGACAATATATGGAAAGAGAAAGTATCAGTCTCCATAGTTAAAAAGCAGTGCAGAGCTGTGCTGGAACAGGTTCTGATAATAGCAGGAGACTACACAACAGAGAAAATGGATCAACACCAGCACAGTACTGAAACCAGTAAACTGTGAATCTTCTTTCACACTTGTAAGTCTGGAGTTTGCTAACATCACATGTCTGCCAAGAAGACTGAGGGGCAGGGGGACTGTTCTTAGTACAGGATAAATGGCACATAAGGTAAGGGAAGAAAGCTTGGTGTAAGCTTTAGTTGTAAGGGGGTTGGTTGGTTGGTTTTGGTTTTTCACTGGCATTCAAAGGTTTTCCTGTGGTACAGTGCTCATCTCATGCTGCACTTCTCCATAGCTTCCTCTAACAGAAAGCACAATCTTCACTCTGTGTTTTCACTTATCCAGTGCATTGACAAAGGCATGTTCTCATACCTAAAGGATAAATACTGCATACCTTACCAAAGAAAGATGCTCCATTTAAAGCTACTGTATCTTCAAACACACAAGTTGGAGTATCTTATTAATCACAAATTCTGTAGGAATTTCTAGAGCTGGTGAGTAAACCTTAGGAGCTTCCAGTCCTGAACTGTACAGGCTTATGAGAATGCTCTTATTTCTCCTTTATTGAATAGGTTTTACATTGCTTTTTACTGTTCAGGTCTGCATGTTTGTGATTGTCTCAACAAAGGAGGGCTCTAAAACAGGAGCCAGAGGTTTGTGGTTCAAAACAGAGTACCAAAGCAGTGATAAAGTGGGAGAAATGGACACAGGGGGTGTTAGAAGATTCATGGTTTCTGTTGGGAGCTTAAACTTCACTAATGTAAAACTGGGTAATAAACAGAGAAGAAAGATGTCCTTCACATACCCAGTTAGCAGTCTAGTTGTGTAAAAGCCATGGCATAGCAGTTTTTCCTCAGTCCTGCCGTCCAGTCAGTTGCTACCACAGGGAACCATAAAAGTCTTGTGGAGCAGATTTCTGGTGCATGCTGCATTTACTGCAGTATGCATTAGCTAGTATTGCACATGACTAATGTCATGACAAAATGAAATCAAGATAACCAATATTTGCCTAGATCCTCACCATCTCAATATTGTGGGAAGCATGACAGAACAGACTAACTACTACTTTGTTGATTTTAATTAAGATAAGAAAGTATATTTGCTGCAATTCCTATAAGATATGACAAGCCAGTGTAATAAATATCCCTTCTTAGAACAAATGAATCAGAATTCATGGAATTCATATTCTGTTTCCAGACTTATGTGAAACAGTCTCAGCTTTCATGAAGAAAATAAATGTTTGACTTTAGATTGCAAAGAAGAAAAACGTGAGGATGTTTAGTCAGAGATGACCCTTTTTTTTTTTTTTCCCTGGTAATCATGTTTCCTCCCATTTGTGACTATTTTAGGGCCTTCAGTTACTGGAATAGTTTCAAACATTCCTCATTTCTGACAGTAGAATTCTAGAGAGAATGCTGAATCTCAGGCTATAGGATTGTAGAAATGTAAGTTGCTCTGTTAATTGCATCTCTTTTTCTTCCGCCAGTGGTGATACTTACTGGATTCTTTGCTGAACCATTGCACACTTTAATCTGCCATAAACTAATTTGCTAAACGAACTATAAGCAATTCTGTTTCTTTAGCAAACTGAAACATGTGACTCGTCCAGTTAACAGAGGTTCCAGGCTGAAGATGATGCTATATAAGTAGTTAGCAGCTAAATAGGCTTAGGTGTCATAAAACCTTAGGCAGTGGAGGGCTATTGTTTGCACCTTCTGGCTGTTCCTTGTTTTCTTGCAGGCAGATGACTTTTATGAATGATTCTCTTGATGTCATCTGGAAACTACAACTGTGACTACTAGTAGAATGAGGCCAGCAAGGTATCTTTGATGGTTGGGAGTGGCTTGTGTAGGTTAAGACCATTTGCTACATGTGGATGTGGGAGTTTCCATGCACATTTTCTCAAGAAAGCTTTGGTATATATTTGAGCCCTCTGAGTCCTCCCAACTATGTATTTGAGTCAGATTCCTCTCTTCCTCCCCATTCTCCCAAGGGAAGAGTTAGGGATTTAGAGCAGCTCTATGAAAAGTCCAGTAAGCTGTGGAGATGACCATTATTAGGCAAGAAAGAAGAGAGCAAGACCTTCCTGTCTCTGTGGCACCAAGCTATAACTCTGTAACCTATCCTTAAATCTAGGCTGTACCACTATAAGTAAAGTTTGAGGAAGAGGCCTGAAAACTGTTCATCTAATGCTCAAATTATGCTACTAGTATTTTGCCAGTTTTCCGTTCTCCATCTGTTGTCATTGTAAAAATCACTGTGGGACATTATCAGAACTCCATAAACTCTTCACTAACACCAAACTCTTAATTGAAATGTGAAAGCAAAAATAATATTTCTTTTGAACTCCTGGGTATGGGGAAAAGGCAGAAAAAGCTTCTGAATCATATGTTTGATCCTTGGCTTTTTAAATGTCAGCTTAAATTTGTCAGTAGTGCCTGATTCATCTTGCCTTCTGTTATGTGATGTCTTCAAACAAAATGACATCAATTTAGAACTTCTTGAATGCTTGAGGAAAGGTAATTTGACAGCATTTTAAAGAGTTGTGGTTTACAAGTGAGTTAACTTGCTTTTTTAAAATGCTATACTCAAGCAAATTAGACTTTAGATTGGGTCACATTTGAAGTAGTATACCTTGAGACAGGTTTAGGAAGCAGTAATATGAGGTGTTGAAGGTGACTGAATAATCCAGCTATGACCATTAGCATTTAGTGAAGCCCTGAGCAGCTAAGCTGGAGGTATCAGAGGAGCTGAACAGGCAAGGCAGTAACACAGGTGTTCTGCAGCTGGCACTGCTACAGCTGCTTCGGGAATCAAGAAAGGGTTGCTAGCACACTGGAGGAAGGCAAGAGTCTGAAAATTAATTAAAGGCATATTTTTAGTCCTGAAAACTAATGCAGGCACTGCAGATAGAATCGTAGAATGGTTTAGGTTGGAAGAGACCTTAAAGATCATCCAGTTCCAACCCCCTGCCACAGGCAGGGACACCTCCCACTAGATTAGGTCGCTCAAGGCCTCATCCAGCCTGGCCTTGAACACATCCAGGGAGGGAGCAGCCACAACCTCCCTGGGCAACCTGTTCCAGTGCTTCACCACCCTCACTGTGAAGAATTTCTTCCTAACATCCCTTTCAAATCTCCCCTCTGCCAATTTGAACCCATTCCCCCTAGTCCAGTCATTACAAGACCTTGTGAATAGTCCCTCCCCAGCTCTCCTGTAGGCCCCCCTCAGGTACTGGTAGGCTACTATAAGGTCTACTCGAAGCCTCTTCTCCAGGCTGAAAAGCCCCAACTCTCTCAGCCTGTCCTCATAGCAGAGGTGCTCCAGCCCTCTGATCATCTTCGTGGCCCTCCTCTGGACTCTCTCCAACAGTTCCATGTCCTTCTTGTGCTGGGGGCTCCAGAATTGCACACAGTACTCTAGGTGGGGTCTGACAAGAGCAGAGTAAAGGGGGAGAATCACCTCCCTTGCCCTGCTGGTAATGCCTCTCTTAATGCAGCCCAGGACACGGTTGGCTGTCTGAGCCGCGTGTGCACACTGCAGGCTCATGTTGAGCTTCTCATCCACCCAGACCCCCAGGTCCTTTTCCTCAGAGCTGCTCTCCAGCCACTCACCACCCAGCCTGTATTTGTGCTTGGGATTGCATCGACCCAGGTGCAGGACCTTACACTTGGCCTTGTTGAATTTCATGAGGTTGGCCTGGGCCCACCTCTCCAGCCTGTCCAGGTCCTTCTGGATGGCATCCCTGCCCTCCAGCAAGTCAACTGTGCCACACAGCTTGGTGTCATCTGCAAACTTGCTGAGGGTGCACTCGATTCCTCTGTCCATGTCACTGACAAAGATGTTAAACAGCACTGGTCCCAGCACTGACCCCTGAGGGGCGATGCTTAACTGCAGGTGCTTAACTAAGTCAGGGTTGGAAGGGACCACAAGGATCATCTAGTTCCAACCCCCCTGCCATGGGCAGGGACACTCTACCCTAGATTAGGCTGGACAGAGCCTCATCCAGCCTGGCCTTAAACACCTCCAGGGATGTGGCCCCAACCACCCCCTTGGGCAACCCATTCCAGGGCCTCATCACTCTCATGGTGAAGAACCTCCTCCTCACATCTAATCTGAATCTCCCCACCTCCAGCTTTGCTCCATTCCCCCTAGTCCTGTCACTACCTGATAGCCTAAAAAGTCCCTCCCCTGCTGTTTTGTAGGCCCCCTTCAGATACTGGAAGGCCACAATAAGGTCACCTGGGAGCCTCCTCTTCTCCAAACTGAACAGCCCCAACTCTTCCAGTCTATTGTCATAGGAGAGGTGCTCCAGTCCTCTGATTATCCTCGTGGCCCTTCTCTGGACAAGCTCTAGCATGTCCACATCCCTCTTGTAATAGGGGCTCCGGAACTGGATGCAGTACTCCAGGTGGGGTCTCACCAGGGTGGAGTAGAGGGGAAGAAAATTTCTTATACATTTGTGAAGTAATAACCGAATTATAATTTATTGAGGTAGGCTGTTAGCTTATAGAGTCTAGCCTGCAGAGGTATAAAAAAAAAATCCAAGTGACTGCTACAGTAGCAGGTTGTATACATTATTATGTGTGTCACTGCTGTGTGGGATGTCTGATACAATGATGCATCTTTGTGCTGTCAGTCCTTAAAGGTTGGGAAACCATTTTGTAGCTTTGAATTCCTCTGTGTTTCTTTTTAGGGAGGGTAGGTGGCCAGTGCTAAGTGGTTCAGTTTGGGTCATCACAGTCATCCCCTCCAGCTTCTGTATGTGGATGTACTGTGGCTTTACAGGCAGGAAATAAGCTTGTTCAGTTCTAGCCAGGGGAAGTTCCTTCGAAGTCAAAAGTCTTGCAAATCTTTGTGTTAGACTAACTGAAATGGCCTTTGTCTTGACACATAAAATTTGATTTGGATATAAAAAGGTTATAGAATTAATAACTGCATGTTAAATTTAGCCTGGGAGACTTTATGGAGGTTGTTTGGATGAGCAGTGATGAGAAGATATTTTCCTTGGCAAACATTTTTTGTTAATATCATCTTTATCTTATAAAAACGTAAAACTCATTACAAGTATGGAAAAAAGGACGAACTCTGTTATAAATTTCCCTACATATTTTCTGTGTAGGAAAATCATTTAAATGTTTGGGGATTTTTTTTTAAAGTAAGTGACTTGCATAATTTTATTGCCAATTTTTTAAACATACATTCTGTCTCAGTGTCAGTTCAACAAAGTATTTCTCAAGAGAATTGCAGAGAAGACATTTATCAGGAAGGCTTGCAAGGTGTGCAGAAAATAACAGATCAAAAGAAACTTTCCAGCATGTTCCTCAAGTTTATTCTTGCATTGTTGCTATGGGGAAGACTGTAAGTATTGATATCCAAATAAGCATACTTAAAGGGTTTAAATTTGTGTAGTGAGGAAGCATGTGAAGAGAATTCAAATACAGAGTAAAGGCTAGGAACTTTTAAAATTCACACCTACATTAATCTTTTATCTCAGTGTCTATACTAGGGATTTCTGGGAACTATGTGTAGAAGAATATCTCCTTTACTGAAGCCCAGTTCTTTACTCTGAAGTATAAGGTCAGTAAAGCTTGTCAGAGAAGTGTCTAGAATTTGCTTTTTTTGGAGAATTTCAAGAATGCTCTATAGATGCAGAAGCCCACTGATTTCTAGCTCCATTGTGTGATAGTGTTTTTCTTCTTGCAGCTCATGTGACTGTAGATCAATGACTGATCAACAAATGGCTGGAGAAGTGATGAGTCAGGGTTGTGATCACACAACCTTGCAGCAGTATATTCACTACAACTTGTGGAAAAGATTACACTAGTTTAGCATGTTCAGGTAAATGTTGCTCAAAGGAGCTGTCAGTTTGCAATAGGAAATGTATCTGCCATGTCTCCACCTTTGTGACTCCTGTCTCTGTTTCTGAACATGCTTTGTAGCATTTTAATATAATTATAATTAAAAATACATAGACTTAGATGATTTTGCAGATTATTGAAACAAGTTTTGTGGTATTAGCAGTGACTTTGTACTGCTAAATAACTTAGTGCTTAAAAGATAAGTGAAAGGCAAAGTAATTAAACCAGAGAAGCTAGACTGTACATCAGCAAAAGCTGACAAGGAATTAGAATGACAGTTCATTTGAAAAACTAGAGAAGAAATTACAAATTAGTGTGTTGTATTTTTTATTTTGTATGTTGAACGTTTAGGAGAGGTTGCACGTTTGTGTTAAATACTACGGTGACAAACTATGATGTAACTGCATTTGAGTACTTCAGGGACTTGTGGGAGCCTTGTTGAAACCCATAAGGAGATGATGATGTGGGAGAAGGGGATGAAGCTGAAAGAAATTATATTAAGAGGGTACAGAGAGGTTGATGAGATCTATTTTTTTAAGTCATGGTGAGAAATTCAGGCATCAGGTGTCAGTTCTCATTGTAAAAATGAATTCATCTCTAAGTGATGTTGTTTCTGTAGTCCCTAGCTAAAGCTAATCTGCCTCTATCCTTCATTTTAGAATTAAATGACCACTTTGAGGCTGCAATATGTTCAAGCAGGTGATTGTTGAAGGTATCAAGTGGCAATTTTTAGCAATTTTTTCACTTGTCTCTGTCTCTCATTTTTGTGATCTTTATCTCATGCAGATAGACTTACCTTCAAACATAAGAGCTCTTGGCCTTGCTGGTGATAACAGGCACTCTATGAAATCTGAGCTGCCATACTTGCCTTAAGGACGACCTATTTGGTGATTCAGGTAGGGCTTGCATATTGCTGTGAAGATGGTTGTATGCTACTGGTAGCATGTGTCCATTTGTGAATGTGAGTCTAGCTTTGGCACAATGTCTCTTCAATTTTTGATGGTACAGCGTGGAGTCCTTTTCTTTTCACAGCTGAACCCCTATTGTAATGCAAATAACAGTATATTCTTGGTGAAGCTACAAAGGAGAACTTACCTTTTGCTTGTGTACAAAGAAGGGCTTGTTATTACAGTATCTTCTTGGTCCCCCAGTTGTCTGTTCCCATAATCTTGTGAGTGTATGTAGTTCATTATGCTGTGTCCTCCACTTGAAGGACAAACTATATTGAACAAGTGGACTAATTAGTCAAGTGGCAAGCACAGCAGCCTCGAGCTAAGCTTTTCATTTGAAGAGAGAAAAAAATACTTAAAGCTGCTACTACATTAAACCTACTTAGAGTCACTGAAAGTTGGATTCTGTGTAGTAAGCCTGACTTAATTCCTCTCTGAAATGACAGCTTGCCATTTTTTTTTGTTTGTTTTTTTTTTTTTTTTAACGATGTGTTTGCAGTGGTTTGGCTTAAGGTAAATAATACCTGTTGTACTCAGGGCTGAAAGTAAATCTGAGCTTAATACAAAAGGTGAGGGAATCTTTGTATGAGTGCTATATAAGGCTGTATAAGTCCAGATCCAGCATCAGTAATTGGAGAGAAGATCCTGGATTGCTTGTAGAAGTTGGAGTTTTCTACTTAATAGATGAAAAGAGTGGAAACTTTCCATCTCTGTTTTGGTGGTAGAGGGAAGAATTGATGCTTTATTCTGTCTCTCAAGCTTTGTGAGGACTGGGAGAGATGCTGTCTGATATTCTTCTATCCCTGTGACCGCTGTGAGGAATTTTTTCAATGGCTCTTATGTCCATTCTTCTATTAATCACTGTCTTTGCCCTGAGAATAAACAGTGCTTATCTCTTCAGCTGTTGGTAGCCTTGCTAACAATAACAAAAGAGTAGTGAAGGCATTTGCCAGTTTACTTCTATGATGGCCATAAGCTTTGAGCCAGTCTACCATGGAAGTGTCTGTTATAAAGGTGACCTTCATTCTTGCCTGTTAATGCTTTACTGAGTGGATCTTAGCAAAACTAGTTGAGATCTGCAGATTTTTTTGTATGTTTAGAAGATACATACAAAATGTGTGATTATCAGGTGTCGTAACGAAAGGCACTGAATGAAATGCATTATAAATTGGAGCAAAAGTTCATGGTGATTAAGACGTGGATACTGGTATGAAGTGGATTAACATTTCTGCTTGTGGCTAATTGAACTGTTAGTGGTAAGTGTCCAAAAATTTTTTTTACACGATTAAATTTAAAGCGGTCTTTTATAATCAGTTTGATTACTTGTTATAATTTCAAATTATAAGCTTGTCTTACTTGCCTTTTATATGCTAAGCACCAAAGACCTAGTCATATTATGCTGTGAATGGGAGATAATGGGTAGTATCTGGTGCAGGTGCCCTCTCTGAACTCTGTATTTATACACTGCAACTTGCTCTTGGGGTTGACTCACTGCTGTTCATTATCAGGAAGCAGTAGGAGAGGTGGGTAGCCTATTTTGAGAACTGTGTACTCATTGCTGTAGAATCAGTGTATGCTACTTGGAACAGACAGGTAAAGAAAGGATTACTTAAAGGTTTACTTAAGGTTTCCTTAAAGGTTTTTTTCCTGAAGATGATGTTTTATCGCAAAAGGCAAATCTTATCTGAGCTTTGTACTGAGCCCACTGGATTCTTTTTAATGAGCTTACCATGGAGCTGTGGAATGGCATGGAATTATTTTGTCTACAGTTACAGATAGATGACCCTTTCTAGAGGTCAGGAAACAGTTCCAGGGTGGGAATTAGCTGTTTTGGGAGACCAGGAAAGCCAAGCTTCATTACTGTAATAAATTATCTCAGGAGGTCCATAAGCTCAAATATGATTGCTAAAGTTTTCATAAAAGCTGAATACTTTCTGCTTTTAAAACTGTTATGTTTGAAAAGCTGTGTCATGCTTTTTCACCTCTGTTCTGGGATATGTGGAGGGGAGCAAAATACAGATGAGTGCTTTGCCAGAGGAGCCTTTTTTAAATTAAAGGGAAGTGCTGGTTGTGTAACTGAAAAAAACCCAAAACTAACCTTTAGGATTAAATATGGTAATAGATCCTCAAGTAATCCATGTACTCGCTTCTAACAAGCTGCAAAAGATAACAAAGGAAAGGAAGCTTCCTGAATTTGCAGCCTTTTGCTTTCACTTCTATTGGAAAATGTTTGGATTCTGCAGATCATAGAAGACAAGAGTTGCATAAACTCTTGTTTTCCATCAGTTTGCTTTGTCTCTGTTTCTGATCAAGGCAGTGAACTCCAGGTTATGAGGTTCTACTGAGGTCAAATTTATGTTGTAGCCCTCCTGAAAATTCATTTTTTCTTTTTTTTTTTTCTTCTTCTTTTTCATTTTCCCACTATTTAAACCCACAGTGTTAGTGACCTTTTGCCAAGGATCATGCAGGCTTGTTTTTTTTTTTTTTTTTCCTCTTTGCAGTAAGTCAGATTCTCACAACAATTTCAAGATGTCTGAAAGCAGGCAATGACCAGCATTTAGTTGAGATGTCCAAAATAAAAAGGTTAAGATTGGTAACATTTTAAAGATTGTTTCTGAGTTTTGATTGTATTCTCAGCTGCTAGAGATTTCCTATGTGACCTTCACAAAACCAGCTATGTATGAATCTGACCCATTTATAGGAGATTGAGATAGTATTTATGCTTCACCTCAGAGGAACTGCATTTACTTGTATGTAGAAATGAAATAATCAAAAGGAAGTGTAACAGCAATATAAATCTTTGCTGTTTGTTAATTACGGTAAATACTCAAGCCTATATGTCATATTTTCCAAAACATTTATAACAAAAGATGAATTAGGACTCCTTTCAATTTTAAGTGCTTGAGACTGTATTTCACATGGCTTTTATGTTCATATCTGTTTAGTCTTTAACCTATATGAAAATATTTACATTCTCTTTTAGGTCTAAATTTACTGTTTATGCAGATGGACTCTACTTTGCAGAACTTAAGCACATTTTCCATTTGCAATTCTTTGTCTCCAGCACCTGAAGAGGGATGTTGTAGGAGCAGTGTGTTATAGGTCTGAGCCACACTATTCCTAGGTTCTAGTTTGCTACTTGGTTCTAAGCTCTAGGCAGTGGTGCTCTGCCTCTGCTCTTGGTCACTTTGTTCCCTGGCATCTCTTGATTACTTGCCTGTGATATGACAGGATAAACACAAAAAAGAGATTGTGGCATCAGTAAGGGAATGAGTAGAAGTTAGCCACTGTCTTCACAGCAATTTGTTCAGGCTGCTGGAAGTGGCTTTGGGATCAGATGAAATACTGCAAATATTTACCTGTTTTGAGCACTCAGCCTAAAATATTTAACAATGCTGCTTGCATGGCTTCTTCCTTTTCAGTCCTACTTCAACTGCAGAATTAAATAATGGTATGTGTGCCACAAATATACAGACCTGTTTTTTCTGTGAGCATCTTCTCATACCTCATACACATTTTGGGTGTCAGTGTCATTTCTTAAAACTGGACAGCAGTCAGACTACCCCAGCTGTTAGTGAGTTTTTCTCTTGTTCTCTATTTGTGATGCTAAATGGCATAATTTCCTGTTGCCTTTGGATGAAGATGAGGATAAATAAGGTTTAGGTGTAACTTGTCTACATTCTTCTGTTGATAATAACGTTTTTTGTTGATATAACTTACGGAGTCACAAATCTGGGTTCTTGTATGACTTCAAATTTCTGTGTGCTTTCCCTTTTGGTGGTGAGGGAGAATTGTGGTATGTGCCTAGCAGAGCATACAGGCTCAGTCTTTTCAGGTTTCCCTAAAATTCTGTATTCACATTTTGGGTATACTGTTTTTGTGTAGTCTTTATCTTTGCACATTTCATCTGTGTCCTTAGACAGCTTTAAAATTTTGTTAGCACTGGTCAAAGGAGCTGTCTGTTGCTCTAGGAGGGAGGATGCTTTGGCAGGCTTGTGCTGTCAGTTCTATTTCTGTTTCTTCTAATGAATCCAGGCAAGGTTTTATAAGAAATGTCCATGGATTTCTTGCTACATTCATGAACCTTATGTCTATTCTCTTGTGCCTGTTTTCCTTGTCATTTTTCCATCGAGTCCATTTCTGAGGTCTGTATAATTCTTGTCCTGTGATGTCAATGATGCAATGTGTACAAAATAGCCCCGAATTAAAGGACTGTAGAAGAGCCTTGGCTTAAAAGGTACTTTGGTGCATTTTGTAACTCATTTCTGTTAAGTATTTATTACCAGGGCACTTTACGAACAGATTAGAAACCAACAGTCCAGTGCAGATCTTTGCTATTCTTGCTATTGGAGAGAATTTGCTAGTGTCATCTATATACAAGCAGATATTTACAATGTATAACAGATATTTACAGATATATACAGTAAAAAGGTAATACAGAAACACCACACTCCTTCCAGAGATCAAAATCTTGAAGAGGTGTCTCTAACCACCCCTACCACCTTCCTTCCTTCCCCAATCTTATCTCACCATCTGTTTCATGCAGCAGATAGGCAGAGGTAGATTGGCCAGGGGGTTTAGCAGCAGGAAAGAAGTTAGTGGAATTATTCAGATTCAGCTACAAAAGGAGAAAGCCATGCAGGAGCAGCCACAGCCCAGAGAGGTCTGAAGCAGTCTAACTTATCTATATTTGTATTACAACTCTTAAAACCGGTTGGGTTT